>CAOKZL010001496.1:0-331529 GCA_948472985.1 Iguana delicatissima | reverse complement strand
TACTCTTTCAGCTTTAAAACCTGCAATCGCCTCTTATTCTCTCTGTAATATACAGCTGCCAAGCTCCTGCATCATAGGTTGCAATGTATAACTTTATGATAATGGAGGTACATCACTTACATATTACGCAACCATGTTAGAGAATTATGATGCTGTGCAAGAGGCCACCAAACAGCAAAGACTCTTATCACATAATAGAGCACCATATAAGATGTGCTGTTGCTCAGTGGGGGCTTTCTCCACACAATGAGGCACTGCGAAAGTTGGGGACATTTTTCCAGCTCAGCACAGGGCAGCCATGATTTTCCATTGGCCTTTGTTTCGAATTATCAGTGCCCCATGACTCTATTGGGGGCTATTTCCCACCCTCTCTTTGCAATGTCATTGTGAAAGGTCAGCGTATTCTACAAAGCACCATACTGTTGCACTTCATGACCTTGTGCAACAGCCGTGCTGCTAGCTTATTTGTGCAGTAGGTCTGATCGTGCAGCAATGATGATGCTTATCTCTTGGAAATATGACCCTTATGCAACATTATAATTCTAAACTATGCAATTGTAAGTCGGTTTATGATTTCATAAATCTGAAACAGCTAATGTCAGCCCATATTTCTAGTACAATAGGAGTGTTGGTATGTGTCATTTGACTAGATTCACTTTGGGAGATCTTCTACACCAGGGTGGACAACTTGGGCAGATCTGGGAGTGAACTGGGAACCCACAGTTAACTACACCCCACAACTGCTGCACTGTTGAAATTGGGCAAAAAACTACGCCATCAGATTTGGGCTGCAGATCAAAAATACCAAATTATTATGGTTTCCTGCCAAATTTTGATAGGAAAGGGTAAACAAACAAATGCCAGACATTAAAATTAGCATTTCCTGCTTTTTAATAGGGGAATTCCTGGTTTCCGGAGAAAGCCCAGCAGCGTGGTTTTGGGAGACTGCAGGCTATAAAAGGGCCTTGGGGACCACATATGTTGCCCATCCTAGTCATATTTCAAGGCTGTGCATATTATTTGTATTGCTGTTCCTATGTGCCTTCAAGTCAGCTTTGACTTAAAGGTATACACAAGCTCAGGTCTTGTTCACTCAGGGCTTTGGCTTCTTCAGTTGAGTCTACTTACTTGTAGTGCAGTCTTCCTCTTTTTCTACTGCTTCCAATTTTAACAAATGCTACAATCTTTTCCAAATGAGTCAGGTCATCTCAGGAAATGTGCAAAATAGAACTGCATTGGTTTATTTCTTTTGGTTTCTGGCTGAGAATGCATAGATAATACTGCATAAATTTTGTGCCAGTTAGTCTGTTTGGAACAAGATCAGAGGGTTGCTGCAGTTGTTCTTGTGGCTGATTTTTCATCCAGGCTATAGCTGTTTCTTTGTGGTGACATCAGCAAGCAGAAAGATGTTCAGAGTAGCAGGAACAACCATGAATTAAAAGCAAAGCATCAGCCACAAGCATTCCAGCCAGGTGAATCAATCTACACTTATACTAAGAAGAGGTTCATGGAATGGTTTAACATTCCAAAAGGGCTGCAAGTTTGTGACTATTATTATTATCATGTTTTTAAAAAATAGAACTGCATAAAAAAGCAAGGGGTATACCTCTATGGAGAACCAGCGTGGTGCAGTGGTTTGAGCATTGGGCTACAATCCTGGAGACCAGGGCTTGATTCCCTGCTCAGCTATGGAAATCCCATGGGTGACCTCGGGTGTGTCACATGCTCTCAGCCCCAGAAACTCCCATGATAGGTTCACCTTAGGGTCACCATAAGCTGGAAATGACTCGGAGGCACAATAGCTCTTCGGCAGAGTGTGCCTGATCAAAGTAGGCATTCATCATGGCAGTCATGTCCTCCAAGAGAATACAATATTGCAAGCAATTTCGTTGTTCCAGTTTTCTTCATCCAAAAACCAGCAATTGCTATTTCATTTTCACAGGAGATTAGTCTTTTGTGAAGCTAAGGGATCTTAAGTATACATTCAAGACCAAGCCTTTGAGGCCTCTCCCTGAGCTGCAAACCCCAGGATTCCATAGGATGTTGAAACTGGAATAATAGCACTATAACAGTCTAGTGTGGAAACGGCCTTAGAGGGAACTGAGAAGTCCAGAAAGGGAAGTGGACAATATCTGAAGTCTGATAAGGCTGGCTGATTTGATGGCCTACCCTGATAAAGAAAAAGTCCCACCACCCTGACCGCATGAACCTTGCTTGCACAACTTACTATTCCTATTGTCAGGTCTCTAGGTAGTGGGACTGTGCCCGAGGCTTTGGAGAGCAGCTGCCAGTCCGAGTAAACAACTTCCATCTAGGTCGGTTGCTGTCTTTGATTTAATTGGGGGAAATGAGCCCATGGCCCTGCTGTCTGTGTAATGATAAACGTGGACAACAGTGGATTTATAGCAGTAATTACTTGTTAAGCCAGACATTAATATGCTGGTCATTTTCTTGTTGTGGAGATGAGTAACAGCTGGTGGATTAAAAAAACCAACAACAGTAAAGTCAGACACAGCCATTAGAGGCAGGAGGACTCTGTAATTTTGATTATCTTGTGGGGAAGCCCTGATTTCTTTGAAAAAAGCACGTGAGGATGAAATATACGAGGATTTCCTGTATTATATTCAGCGGGCAACTCAGATATGGCATGATGAACTCATGTGTAAGGCCCTGCTGTTGCTTGTCAAGGTCAGCTGCACTGAGGGCAAAGGTGAGAGGCCAAGTGGCCAGGGAGGTGAATTTGGGGCTATCTGAATCCTCTCCTTTTCAAGACTGGCTTCCAGATCCACTATATATTTCTCACTCCCTAGCATAGACATGTCTGTCCCCTTGTTTTGAAAGTTTTGACAGCTCCCCACTGCTCCCAGCTGCCACATTACAACCAAAACTGAGAGGACAAAAACTTTGTTGTTGTGCCACTCAGCCTTGTCTGGCATAAGAATATGAGCTTTAAATCAAAGTGGATTTTATGCTGCCTTGTGGGTGCTCTTGCTTCAAGGATAGACAAGGCAGGTGTGCTTTTCCCAAGTTGTCTCCATAGTTAGGACATAACAAGTGTTTTGAAAGATAGCTGAGATTCTCAAAAAGATGCTTCATGGTGCCAAGGAAAAGGTGTTGCAGTCCACAGCGTGTATTACTCCCAGTCATTCTATATATGCTCTGAAATGGACAGTTTAGCTTCTGCTGTTTGCTCTTTTGATCTGTAATCTGGATGACAACAAGCATCTCTTTCTTTCTTTCTTTCTTTCTTTCTTTCTTTCTTTCTTTCTTTCTTTCTTTCTTTCTTTCTTTCTTTCTTTCCTTCCTTCCTTGCTTCCTTGCTTCCTTGCTTGCTTGCTTCCTTTCTCCCCTCCCTCCCCTTCCTTCCCTTCCTTCTCTTTCCCCCCCCACTCTTTATTTGCTTTTGCTTGAGAAATGGAAGCAGTTCTATGACTCATGGCTCCACAGGGACCACTTGACTAGAAATAAATATAATAAATCAGAGTGCTGGAAAATAAATTTAGTGAACAAGGTCATAAATTTCTGTGTGCTAATATGTCTAAAAAGTGGTTCCTTTCTCACAAAACGCAGATAATTTTGTGCAGTCAAGTTGTTGTTTCTTGTGCCTCATTTTGTGATTTGACTGAAATTTGACAACAGCATGAAATACACTTTTAGTTGGATGATTTATTACAGGAATGGTGTCCAAGAGGCCACATAGGAAAAAGAGATGAAAATTTCAGCCCACAAGTTTGATACATTGCTGATACTATTATCTGGTCTCAGTAAAGCAATAGCCAAAGGCCTGCAATTCAGCTTGTGCTGGTTGCTGAACCAAATCACAACTTCAGACTTTGATTTTAGCTTTCATCTTCTTAGTATACATTCCTTTGTATTTCTCTTGTATATTTGTTTGACTTACAGCCAGTTTCAAGAATTCAGAGCTCATAGAATCATAGAACCATAGAAACGTAGAGCTGGAAGAGACCACAAGGGCCATCCAGTCCAACCCCCTGCCACGCAGGAAAACCCTCAAAGCACTCCTGACAAGTGGCCATCCAGCCTCCGCTTAAAAACCTCCAAAGAAGGAGGCTCCACCACACTCTGTGGCAGCACATTCCACTGTCGGACAGCCCTGACTGTCAGGAAATCCCTCCTGAGGTTCAGGCGGAATCTCCCCTCCTGCAGCTTGCATCCATTGCTCCTTGTCCTGGTCTCAAGAGCAGGAGAAAACAAGCCCACTCCCTCCTCGACATGACACCCCTTCAAATATTTAAACATGGCTATCATGTCCCCTCTCAACCTTCTCTTCTGCAGACTAAACATACCCAGCTCTCCAAGTCTGTCCTCATAGGGCATGGCTTCCAGGCCCCTCACCATTTTGGTTGCCCTCCTCTGGACCTGCTCCAGCTTATCCATATCCTTCTTGAATTGGGGTGCCCAGAACTGGACACAGTATTCAAGATGAGGTCTAACCAATGCAGAATAAAGTGGTACCAATACCTCCCTCGATCTAGACACCATACTCCTATTGATGCAACCAAGAATTGCGTTGGCCTTCTTGGCTGCCGCATCACACTGCTGACTCATGTTCAGCTTGTGGTCTATGAAGACTCCTAAATCCCTTTCACACGTACTGTTAGCCAGCCACGTGTCCCCCATCCTATATTTCTGCATACCATTTTTTCTGCCTAAGTGTAGGACCTTACATTTCTCTCTGTTGAAATTCATTTTGTTAGCCTTGGCCCAGCTCTCCAATCTGTTCAGGTCCTTTTGAATTTTGATCCTGTCATCAAGCGTATTAGCAACCCCTCCCAATTTGGTGTCATCTGCAAATTTGATCGGCGTGCCCTCTATTCCTTCATCCAAGTCATTAATGAAGATATTGAACAGCACCGGGCCCAGGACAGAACCCTGTGGCACCCCGCTAGTCACTTCTCTCCAGGATGAGAATCTGCCATTGGAGACCACCCTTTGGGTACGGTCAGTCAACCAGTTACAAATCCACCTGACAGTAGCCCTGTCCAGTCCACATCTTACTAGCTTCTTTGCAAGAATGTCATGGGGAACTTTGTCAAAGGCCTTACTGAAATCAAGATATACTATGTCCACAGCATTCCCTTCATCTATCAAGCAAGTAACTCTGTCATAAAAAGAGATAAGATTAGTCTGGCATGACCTATTTTTGAGAAATCCATGTTGACTTTTCGTAATTACGGCATTGTTTTCTAAGTAATTAGAAACTGACTGTTTGATGATCCGCTCCAGGATCTTTCCAGGTACTGATGTCAGGCTGACTGGGCGATAATTATTTGGGTCCTCTTTTTTTCCCTTCTTGAAGATGGGGACAACATTTGCCCTCCTCCAGTCTGCCGGAACTTCTCCGGTCCGCCAAGAGTTTTCAAAGATTATAGCAAGAGGTTCCGCAATGACCTCTGCTAGTTCTTTTAAAATCCTAGGATGCAATTCATCTGGCCCTGGAGACTTGAATTCATCCAGTGTGGCCAGGTATTCTTGTACTACCTCTCTATCTATTCTGTGCTGCATTTCCCCCACTTCCTCACCTGCTCCCCAACAGCCAGGTTGAGTGTTTTTATCCTTTTGGGAAAAAACTGAGGCGAAGAAGGTGTTGAGGAGTTCTGCCTTTTTTCTTCCTCCTGTTATTAATTCACCATCTTCCTTGCGCAGTGACCCTATCACCTCCTTCTTTTTCCTTTTGCTACGGATGTATTTAAAAAAGCCCTTTTTATTGTTTTTAATGTCTCTGGCCAGCCTAAGTTCGTTCTGTGCTTTAGCCTTTCTGACCTTCTCCCTACATCTCCTGGCTACTCGCTTATAATCTTCTTTGGTGATTTCCCCCTTCTTCCATTTCCTGTACATGTTTTTCTTAATACTTAGCTCAGCTGAGAGCTCTTTAGTCAACCATTCCGGTTTGTTCAGATGCCTTCCATTTTTCCTCCTTAATGGCACAGTTTTAGCCTGTGCCTTCAGTACCTCCCTTTTAAAGAACTCCCATGCATCCTGAACTCCTTTCTCATTGACTATTCTTGACCACGGGATTTCAGCCAGCAGCTCCTTCAGTTTACAGAAGTCTGCTTTTTTAAAATCTAAGACGAATGCCTGGCTACACTTGCCTTCTCTTCCCCACTGAATGCCAAATTCTAATAGGGCATGGTACTCTCTCCTAAAGATCCAACCAGTTCTATGTCATTAACAAGGTCTTCCCTGTTGGTCAGGATCAGATCCAGAATATTTGATCCCCTTGTCGCCTCTTCCACCTTCTGGACCATGAAATTGTCTGCAAGACAAGTAAGAAACTTGCTGGACCTTGCCGCCTTTGCAGAGTTTGACTGCCAACATATATCCGGGTAGTTGAAATCTCCCATTATTACTGTATCTCTCCTTTTTGAATGTGCAGTCATTTGGTCTAGGAAGGCGCCATCGAGGTCCTCAGTCTGGCTTGGAGGTCTGTAGTAAACCCCCACTATAATATCCCTATTGTTTCTCGCTCCCTTAATTCTTACCCAGATGCTCTCGACCTGGCTTCCGGTGTTCAAGTCATGGATCTCTTCACAGGTGAAAACATCCTTGACATATAAGGCTACTCCTCCTCCTTTCTTATTTGGTCTATTTCTACAAAATAGGCTATACCCCTCTATTCCTACATTCCAATTGTAAGACTCATCCCACCAGGTCTCAGTGATGCCTATCAAATCATATTTATTTTGCTGTACTAGGAGTTCAAATTCATCTTGTTTGTTTCCCATACTCCGTGCATTAGTGTAGAGACACTTAAGTCCCCGTGCCCTTCCTGCAAGTCCCATAGCATTGTTTCCACCCCTCCCACGACTGGGTGCTATTCCCACTTGGCCAATATCATTTGGGCCTTTTCCCCCTGCACTTGCCGAGTCCTTGTCCTGAATAATCTTGTTTCCCTCCCCAGTTGTACTTAGTTTAAAGCCCTCCTAATCCTCCTTGTGAGACTGTTTGCAAAAACGTTCCTGCCAAGTTTCGTGAGGTGCAGCCCATCCCTTGCCAGAAGCCCATGTTCCTGTTCATAACAACACACTAATTATTCTGTCCAGTAGCACAGAGTGTGACATGGTGATTCAAGTCATGAGCTACAACTTGGGAAATCAAGGTTCAATCCTCCTTCTCCGACTGATCGTCATCAACAGATTCTTGTGAAGATAAATTTGAGTTGGAGAAGAACTGTGAATCTATTGAAGGAAAAGTTATATATGAATCTAACTAATAAACACAGCCATAAATAAGTACAGAAAAATATTATAATCTTGGCTAGTGAAAGGCACTTTAATAAAACCATCTTATACCACTTCTAGAAGACACGTGCACTTTGGATTAGATGACCCTTTGGGAGAAGAAAAATTCCCGGGTTAAGGAGAAGCTACAACTTCCCTTTGCATGCCTTTATGGTGTTAGCTGTCATACTCAAATTTATCTTCACAAGAACCTGTTAAGGATGGTCAGTCTGAGAAATCATACAACCTGGATATTCTGGCAAGAGAACCTCTGGGTTGAGAATGCTGCTAGTGAATGCTAGGTTGGTTAGCTGGAGATCTGCTGATGTTCAGGACTTGATCTTAGATGAGCACGCCAAGCTGGTATGTGTCACAGAGACCTGGTTGGATGAGACTGGGAGAGGGCTAAACTCTCTGAGCTTTGTCCACCAGGGTTCTCTGCTCAGCAGCAGGCAAGACCTGAGGAGCGGAGAGGTGCGGTTGTAGCAATCTATCAAAATTCCTTCCCCCTGACCAGGTGCCCTATCCCCTGTTTTTTGGATTTGAATATGTTTACCTGATGTGAGATGGCTGGGATAGATTAGGGATTCTGTTGATGTGCAGCCCACCCAGTTGCTTAATATTCTCCCTTCCTGAGCTAGCTGGCGTGATTTCTAGGTGATGCTGAGACTGCCGTTGTTGGGAGCAACTGAGGAATTCATGTTTGCCATGACAACCGTGGATCTATCTCAAGCAGTGTCTGGCCTTACTCATGCTGCTGGGCAAACACTCTGGACCTTGTTTTCTCTAGTGGGTGATGTAGGAGTGGAGGGACTGTTTGTAGTTCTGTTGTTGTGGACAAATCACCACCCGGTGGCATTCAGACTTGCTAGGACTCAGCACCTCTGCAGGGGTGAATTAAAATTATCTGATCCAGGAGCTTTATGCATCTGGATAGATTACTGAAGGCTTTTGGAGAGTTTCCTGTTACTTTGTCTCAGGTGATTCCTGGCCAGCTTCTAGGATAGAGAAATGGCTAGGGCGGTGCACACCATCACTCCTGAATGTTCCCTCTCAGAGTGGAGCCAAACTGGACCACTGGTTTTCTAGGGAGCTGGTGGTGATGAAACAAGTAAGAAGTAATGGAGCAACATTGGCAGAAAAAAACTTGGAGCAGGTTCAATTGAACACAAACTGAAGCTTATATGAATGCCTACTCTGGCAATGCAGGCAGCAAAAGCAAATTTATTCTTTGCATACATTGGCCCTGCTAGGTGCTGCCCAGTGATCTTTTACACGCAGGCCCAAGTGAGGAAAATCCAGACCACTGAACAGCCCCCTGCAGACAACCTGCCCAGCCCTCTGCTGTAACTTTGGCCCCTGGTTGTTCACTGAAAATGGATACTTTTCAACTTGCACAATCTAATAATGTAGATAGCATTCTTGGAGAGATGAAAGCTATCACATTTGTGTTAGATCTTTGCCCTTCCCTGCTTATTAGAAAGTGTTGAAGGGGACTGGCTGACTGGGCAGAGGGAGTAGTAAGTCCTTGCTAAAATAAGGCAGAGTTCCAGCTTGCCTGAAGGAGGCTGTTTTAAAACCATGGGGGGGGGGGCAGATCTTACTATTCTGGATAATTATTAGCCAGTCTCTAACATTTCATTTTAAGGCCATTTCTGCACTATGCTAATATAGTGCTATTATTCCACTTTCAACATCTTGTGGAATCCTGGGTTTTGCAAGGGGGCATTTAGAATTCTCAGCCAGAGAGCTCTTCGGCCTCAGTAAACCACAAACCTCAGAATTCCACAGGATGTTGAAAGTAGAATAATAGCACTATAACAGTGTAGTGTGGAAATGGGCTTAGTCAAGGTTCTAGATTGTGTGGTGGCTTCTCTGCTCCAGGAATTTCTGGATGAGATGGACTATCTAGATCAGTTTCAATCTGGTTTTAGGCCTGCTTATGGGACAGAGATGGTTTTGGTTGCCTTGGTAGATGACTTATGCTGGGAACTAGACAGGGGAGTGTGTCCCTGATGGTTCTTTTGGATTTCTTGGTGGCTTTTGATACCATCAATCATGATATCATTCTCAGTCAACTTGCTGGGATAGGATTTGGGTGCACTGTTTTACCATGGCTTCCTTCTTTCCTGGAGAGGCAAACCCATCAGGTGGTGCTGGGAGACTCCTGTTTGACTCTTTGGCTGTCAGCCTGTGCATCCTTCAGTGCTTAGTTCCATTCCTCATGCTATTTAACATGAAACCAATGGCAGAGGTTGTCTGATGTTTCAGAGTTTGATTCCAGCAATATGCAGATGACCTCTAGCTCTATTACTCCTTTCCACTGCAAGCCAAGGAAGCTGCTCTGGTCCTCAGCTGGTGCCTGTTATCAGTAATGGGCTGGATGAGGGCAAACAAATTGAAACACAATATTTACCGCTATGAGATCCTTACAGGAAAGGCAGAATATCCACTGTTCAAGATGGAATGCATCCAGGCTCAAAAAGTCAGCAGACATGCCATTCGTACCTACATTGTTAAAAATTTGGAGGCAATACCTCTGTTCAATCTAATGGCTCAGGCTCCCTTTGAAAATACACATAGATATAAACAAATTCTTGTTACAGGACTGTGGAAAATGTGTGACTCAAAAACTATATACAGACTGAAGATGGACTACAACATGAACGAAGAACCTGGGTGGTATTAGCAGCAGCCAACCATGAAACAAAAATAACCTTCCTTGCTGACCACACAAAATGTTTTTTTCCCCCCTTCCCTTTCTTTTTTCTTTTCCTCCTGCCCCCACCTCTTAATGCAGCAGAATATAAACACTTTCTATAGGGCTGATATGTTGAATGCCTTGAAGGGGAATGTAGGTAGCAAACAGAAGAATCTATTATATTTCTATTTTAATATTTTAAAGTAAAAAAAAACTTTGCAAACAATTGCATTTACTTTGGTATTATTAAACACCCTGACTTTTTGCTTGTTTTTGTTCCGTTGGCAATGCAATGCTCTGAGTGTTTAGACAGGATGAAGGAGGTACAAGTGGTACAAGCTCTGGAAATGTTACAGTTTTGGGAACTTTAACATAATATCACAGCTTCATTTTGTTTTCCTAATTCTTGTTAATGACTTTTTTTTAAAGTTACAAACCTCAATTCAGAAATTGAAATTTTTATGAGCCTCCTATTGGCCAGAAGCTCACCAAATAGGTACTGCAACACATTTTACCAATTCATGTTTCATTGTGTCCAGGAATTCTCTTCTTGTTGTTTGCCTTTAAGTCATTTATGATTTATGGTGACCCCAAGGTGAACTAATCACCGGGTTTCCTGGGGCTGAGTGTGATGCACCCAAGGTCAGCAAGTGGGTTTCCACATGACCAAGAGATGGACTGATTCCTCGTACCCAGGGTCATAGTCCAATGCTCAAATCGCTATACCACACTAGGGGCCTTTCCGCAATACACTGTTATAGTGCTGTTATTTCACTTTCAACATCCTGTAGAATTCTGGGGTTTGTAGTTTATTGGGGCCAAAGAGCTCTCTGGCTGAGAATTCTAAATGCTCCTCCCAAAACTGCAAATCCCAGAATTCCACAGGATGTTGCAAGTGGAATAATAGCACTATAGCAGTGTAGTGTGGAAATGGTCTCCTCTACCATCATTACCTCCTTTCAAATGCATAAATTGTGGTAGCAGTGGAAGGACACTGGTCTGCATAAACATAACAAAAAGAAGTCAATTGAAAGACGATTTGAAAACACCACAAATTAAAAAAATAGGTAGCACTCAACTGACTAAAATCCCATTGAGCACTAGACTGACTTATACTCAAATGGTCTTTGTTGTCATGTGCCTCCAAGTAAACTGCAGTTAATAGCAATCGTATCACATTGTATTAATTTCTTTTTCCAGGAAAAGATTTACTCAGAGCAGGCTTACCACTGCCTTCTCTGAGGCTGAGAGAGTATGATTTGCCCAAGGTCACCCACATGAGGTTTCATGGTTGCCTGATGATTTGAACCCTTGTCTTCCAGAGTCCTAGTCCAGCTGTCAGACTATGGGAATTTCCGCACTACATTCTTATAGCACGATTATTCCACTTTCAACTTTCTATGGAATCCTGGGGCCTGGCCCCTCCCAAAACTGCAAACCCCAGGATTCCATAGGATGTTGAAAGTGGAATAACCGTGCTGTAAGAATGTAGTGCGGAAATGGGCTGTGACACAACACCCCTTTGTTAGTCAATGGAAAGGGCACAGAAAAGGAGCTGACTTCCATACCCTCCAACATTTTGCTTATAAGAAGTGGGATGCATGTGGCCAACCAACAACAGAGAGTGGTCAAGATGGCAAAAGTTACTAACGAGGAAGAACAGACAAGCTGGGAGAGGCTGTAGCAGTCTGCTTTTGCCTGAGCCTACAGGGAAGGACAGGAATCTCTCCCCTCCTCTCCTCTCCCCATAGCTGAGTTAAAAGGGCACCAGCTGCTTTTTCACACTTTGAACCCAGTTTGCAGCAACTGAAGTAAGCGGAAGAGAAAGGGGGCAAGTGGGAGGAAGAGAGAGAACCTGGGGCATTTTAAAAGCTGAAAAAGCAGGATGACAGTGGAAAGCTGGAAATAGGGATGACTGGAACATATGAGCTTAGCTTCCCTCAAGCAGGGTCTTTGAGAACTTGGGAGTCGCCCCTGAGAAGGCATGCTCTCACCTTCTCACCAGCCATGCCACCAACGGCAGAGGCGAAGAAGCTCTCACC
The DNA here is from genome assembly GCA_948472985.1 of Iguana delicatissima. Taxonomy (NCBI): domain Eukaryota; kingdom Metazoa; phylum Chordata; class Lepidosauria; order Squamata; family Iguanidae; genus Iguana; species Iguana delicatissima. The sequence continues at coordinate 319,545 of CAOKZL010001496.1, read as the reverse complement.
CATGGATATTTAAACATAGAAATAATGTGTACTCACACTATTCTGTCCACCAAGCCCAGCTATAACAGGGCATGTTCTGGTAAGATGGTGATGCTAAGGACAAATAGTACTCTTTCTGCAATGAAAGAGGGAGGTTTTTATAACACAACATAAAATGGAAATATTACAGCAATTGCAAACATTGAATATGAATAAACAATGGGAGGAGACCATGGAAGACAAACACAGATATACCACATGGGAGGCATTAGTTTTATTTTATATTTAAATGTATTTTATTGGGGGCCAAGAGTTATTTTTTTATTGGAATGAAAGAAGGAGAGGTTGTACATTTCTGGCTTCTTCTGTTAAGTGGAATGAAGCCATTTTAAAGGAAGAATTTCATTGTTGACAAAATTTCTGCAAACCATTATCTGCAAATATTCCCAGTTGAGTCACAAGGAAATGACTTCACTAGAGAAAATGAGAGTTTGTCCTGAGTCAGAAATGAAGTTCTGAACCCGCAGTGTTTCCTATCTGAGCTCTATGTTTGCTCAGCCAAGACTGCACTACGCAAATGAAACATGGCTGTCATCTTGGGCCTGCACTCACATTCTCCAGGGCAACCATAGCTGTAAAAGTGTAATTTTAGCCCCCCCGCCTTGTTTAAATGACATGCATTCACACACACATGGACATTGATATAGATTGACAGCTAATCTCAGGAGAGCCTTAAGTATATAAAACATTGACAAAGAATGAGAGATAACTTGGTTTAACAAATCAACATAAGCAGTTGCTTACTAGTTAAAGTGCTGCCTCATTTTCAAAAACAGGAAAGAGCTCATCCTCCCTCTTGTGGGAAAAATGGTGTAATACAAGCACACACCTCACAAACATTTAACAGAATGAAGAAATGCTCCCGTTTAAAAATGCAAAGGCATAAAGGCCTGATTCCTGTTACTAGTCCCAACTACGGTAGGCTCACTGAATCCATAGGACTCACATAAGTGTTGACTTTCTCAGTTATTATTGGTCCCAATTTGGGACTGACAATAAGATTTAGTCCAGGCGTGGGAATTGTGTGGCTCTGCACAGGTTGTTGACCAAAACTCTCCACATTCCTGACCATCAGCGATGCTGCCTAGGGCCCTTGGGAATTGCAACTGAACCACAGTAAGAGGGTTGCAGGGTTCTTGTCCTACTTATTCAGGCCAGAGTTTAAACTCCAGAGGCCTCCTTAGTGAAAGCATAGAGGAAAGGGGCAGGATGCAGCACTCCAGTGACTCGCTGGGCCTGGGCATATTTTCAATCAATGCAATCCTTTCGGCCAGAGGAGTGGACAAGCTTGTAAAACGGATATCTCTCTGCCACCGCCCAGGAAGAGGTGAATTAGCCCCAGGCCCCAACAAAGCATGGGACCCTCTTCCTCAGCTCATGAAAATGCCATTGTTCTACATTTGGATCCTGCCACATTCCCATGCCCTGCAACATTTCAGAGATGAAAACTCAGGCATGCGTGACCAAGCAACAGCAGTGTGGGATTATGGCAAACATTATTAATAAGGAAGAACACACTAATTAGGAAATGCTGCAGCTGTTTGCTTTTGCCAGAGTCTTGGCAAAGACTCTTTTGCCAGAATGGCAAGATTCCATCTCTCTTCCCCTCCCCTCCCCTCCCCTCTCCTCTTTTCTCTTTCCTGCTAATTTGAGTGTCAACTACTTTTCAGTTTGGACTCAGTTTGCACCAAAGAAGTAAGCTGAAGACAAAAGAGGAAAGTGGGAGGAGGAAAGAAAAACTGGGACATTTTAAAAGGAGCAAAACAAGTGGAGGGGGGATGACAGAGGATTAATCAGGACTGTCCCTCGCAAATCAGGATAGCTAGAAGGTATGTATTGCTGGGGAAAATCTGTCCCTCAATCTAAAAACCCCAAGCTACTGTGGTAAACCCACAATTAAGTCTAGAGAAAACAGGGAAGTGTGGGGAGGGTATGAGGGGTGGTGGATGGTTATGGTGTCCCTGCCAATCAAAATGTCGCAGCATTTTAATCCTGTGAGGCTTTGCTCAAATGGTTGTTAGTGGTGTTACCCTGTGAATTGCGGGTCTCGGGAGGGGCGCCCAAATAACCAAACCAACACAAACAAGATGGGGAAATTAGCTGGAGCACTCTCTTAACTAGCGAGAGTCAGGGTAACTTAGCAGGAATCTTTTACCCTGTGTATACAGGTTCAGGTCAGTGAGCAGTCAGACAGTTTAAACTAGCAATAGTATTTATTAAGCAATTCTAAAGAAAACACCACCTCACAGCTAACCAGAAATAGGAAATAGAGTTTTGGGGGGAATGAGTGATACGTCACCTATCTTGCAGTCCTGGAGAAGTCCAATGGAGGGAAGGAAACTCGGCATGGTGGCCGAGGGGTGCTCGCAGAAGAAGCGGCGGCAAGGCGGGATGGAAGTCCAGCGAAGTCCGAGGAAGCTCTCGGAACTGGGTATTTTTATTAGGGAAGGTATGACCATGGGCTAGTCTGGTCTTGGGCGAAAACAATGAGTTTTGGGCTGGGGACAATGTCTCCGAAAGGTCAGAATTTACATTGATTGAGTTAAGGTCCGAATTGACAATAGTATGGCCAGTATGCAAATGCAGCTAGCTTGGCAGTTGAGCACTTAGTTTGTCAAGATGCCCACTCGGGCCAGAGGTCTCTTTGTTTTAACGTGCATTTGTAGTGAAGGTGTTTGTTTCGGGAGGTCTCCTAAAGCAAATCTGGCAGTTTCTGGCTTGCTTAGGTGTAAACAGAAATGATTCAGCATTTAATAGCCATGCCTAGCGTCGTGCTTGTTCGGTGGCCTCACAAACACTTGGCTGGTGGCAGAGCAGGGCCGAATTATGATATCAAAATGATATCTAAAGGTTACCAAAGGCCAGGCCAGTTCACGGTGGTAACAGTGGCTTTCATTCAGTGCCCCTAGGAAGGGCATTCAACCTTTTCTGAATTTTAATCTGACCTTCAAAGAGCTGCTCAAGGTGCTAAATATGCTCACAGTGCTAAATCTATGCTATTTTGGACCATAGATCAGCACCCTGAATGAGTCCTTTAAAGGTCATAGTAAAATCCAGAGTGGATTCACTGCCCCAATGGCATGAAAAATAGAAGCCTCCACTGCCTGGGTCCATGGTAACATTGCTGTTCTGTGCTTGCTATGTAGGAGACCTTGCCTGCTTCCTTTGGTGATGCATCCAAATAACAACCTAAAGTTCCAGGGTAAGTTTAAACATAGAATCAACACGATGTTACTGCCAAGGACAATGGATTCTTTTTGTTTTTGTTTTATTGGGAGGGGGAGTCAGTTTGGAACACCATCCATAGGCTGCAAGGCAGATGGGACATTGGGGCTCCATTGCTGCTATGGCAAGGAGTCATAGAACCACAGGAAGCCAAAGGTGGAGACGACTGCAAGGGCCATCTAGACCAACCCCCTACTATGTGAAAAGAACACAGAGCTAAAGCAGTCCTGAAAGATGGCCATCCAATCTGCCTAATATACTATCTTATGGTCCCCACTTAAAGCAGTATAGTCAGCCTTCCATACCTGCTGATTCTGTATCCATGAATTCAACCAACCACAGCTTGAAAATATATAAAAGAAAAAAATCCAAAAGGCAAACTTTGATTTTGCCAATTTATATAAGGAACATCATTTTTCTACAGCATTGCTGTGGAGATTCGGGGAAAAAGGGGCCCTCCCCCTTCTCAGTGCTGACTTCTGCCTTGAATAGGAGCTAGGGATTTCCCCCAAATTCTCTTAATTCCAAGCTGCCACCGCCCACTGATTTAGCCCCTTCTACAGCAGTGCAGTGGAACACTGCTTGGGAATTCACAATCTCTGTGTTCAAAGATCCTTTCCCTTCCCTCACCTCCCCCTCCTGAGTGAGAGGAATCCTATCCACACATGCACCGAGGGACTGGAGAGGGAACAGAGGCTTACAGAAAAGTATTTATTTTAAACATGCAAGGTAAACAAGAAAATAATACTCATGAAAGGGGTTGCCCCCACCTCAGGTATGCTTGATCATTACAAGTAGTTATAAGCACAGATGGATTCTCAAAATCAGTCAAACTGACCAAATAACAAAGCTTTAATGCAGCTAATTAGGCACATTCTAAGCTATTCACAGCAGTTGGTCATTTCTGAGATGGTATTTTGGGAAGGGCCAGGGGGCAGCTTTGTCTGCCTCTGCAGTGGTTCTCAACCTGTGGGTCCCCAGATGTTTGTGGACTTCAGCTCCCAGAAGCCCCAGCCACTATGGTCAATGCTCAGGGCTTCTGGGAGCTGAAGTCGAAAAACATCTGGGGACCCACAGGTTGAGAACCACTTCTCTACTGGCTTCCCTCACCCTCCTCATGGTCTCTTGAGGATTTTTTTTCACTTCTCATTCCAGCATCTGGAAGATTTGTCTCTTTTCTCCCCCCTGATTGGGCAACTATCTCATGTGACCTCCAATCAATGTAACCAAACCGTAGCAGTCCGTTAACCCTTTGTATGCCTGAGGGAGAACTATCTCCCTAAGCTCTGTTACCTAGATAATGGGGAAACCCCATTATTACAATTGTACATAATGGGACTTGAGTATCCACAAATTTTGATATCCACGGGGGTCCTGGTAGATACCTAGGGTCCATGGTAACACCAACTGTTCCTGCACAGGTGGATATGCTGAAATTATACTGGGTTACTTGCAGCTGCATGAGAAGAGTTTTGAAATGGAGCCTGGCTTTAGCACAGAAGACGGATCTCCAATTCACACACTTAGAACAACCTTATAAACTAAGCACCAGTTTCTCCTGAATTCTTGCTCAGTCAGACTGGGATGAAGAAAAGACTAGGGATATTGTCTCTCAGCACCAGAGCTGGGTGCTGAGTTCTTTGGATTACATCCATCAGAAGCTTCCAGTTTCCAGCCAGCTGGTTAGGGTATTCAGTGAGTTATAACCCCAAATGTAACTTTTCCAAGCTCAAATCATGGAACCAATGTAGATGAGATAAGCTGCTCTTCCTGCCACAGAGTATTAAACTTGCCTGAGTCTTGGTTGGTCTAGGAAGAGAACTGTGATGTCAGACTTTTTATGGAAAATGTTGTTTTATGTATTAGCAATTATGGTAATATGGTAAGGAGTTGGCAGGAGAGGGTGAGTGAATGGAACACTGAGAGTGAGAAGTGATTAGTGGAACATTTGAAGGGATTTGAATATGGAATAAATTGAGTGAGGATTAGGGTTACGTGAGTCAGGCTGGTTCAGGAATTAATGAGTGGTGTTTAAGAGTCTGAGTTAACTAGGAGAAGAGTAGGAGTAAAATACTTGTTTTAAATGTATTAAATTATTACTCTTGTTTTTTACGTTAAGCCTCTGTTAATAAGTTTTTTTTTTAATCACATGCTTTTGGCCTCTGGGAACACTAGATATATACAGATTGGATTCAGACATGATGTCTGTGGTGGCAGAGAGTTGTTGTCCATTAGGGATAGAAGCGGCATAATATCTAGCATAGGGACCTAGAAGACATCTGATAGGTCCTCAGATTTGGTGGCTACAGTAGTGGGCCAGAAAGACATTGGTGGCAGAGGTAAGGGGAAAGGAAAGATCTCACTCTGGGTGATAGTAGGGAGATTTGTGGAAGTCTTCACATATGGTGGCAGTAAAGATTTAGGCAGAACCTTACAGCTAATGAGAAAAGCGGTGGAATAGGGGGCAGAAGCCTCAGGTTACCCTCTACCACAGTCTCCTTTTCCTGGATTTTTTTTTTTTTGCTCCTTATGTGAGACCCACCAAACATTTTGGAAATGCCGGTGGTGATCAGATCAGGTCTTGTACAATAATAACCTTTAATTGAAATATAGCTGCGGTGGTTGGTGTGAACAAGTCAGCAAGTTCTATTTTCATCTTTGTTTTGCCTTGAGCGATTAAAACAAGAACAGAATTAAGTGTCAATTCCTGTGTTGTGTTTCCCCAGCAACTTCTTCCATTGTAGTCCTAGCCAGAGCTTATCCTCCCTATAGGATAAGCATCTTACTGTGCCAATCTGGGTTTTTTTAAAAGCTACCTCTGTCTCCAAAGACTGAATGTTTAAAAACATTGCTCTGGGGAAACAAGGTGTTTGTTTCTAATCTGGCTCTCCTGAGTGCCATGGTTAGAGGCCCTTTTGCCAGTTTTCATATCTTTACAACTGAATGGGATTAAATAGGCCAAAATATGCATAAATGGAACTTAACTGTTTTTTTGTGTAGGCTAGCCAGAGGGAAGGGAGAAATGGGGCATGGGGTAGCGCTATTACCGTACTGAAAAGAGACTTCCCATGCAATCCTCTTAGTGACGTATGTTGACAGAAGTGCGATTTACACCAGCATAAGTACTTTTTCAAATGTAGTGCAAGATAGTATTCCATACTGCCCTGTGAGATGGTTCTCCTCAGGCTGCACCATGGCAGCTAGACAGCAGGGTACACAGCTCTGCCCCCTGACCCAAACAGCTACTGCTTGGCTGGGCAGGTTCCTGAGATGCCCTCACCCTCAGTCCGAGACTTCCTGTGTAACAGTGGAGCAGTATACTCCACCAGCAATTAGCATTTTGGTCACTATCTGCATTACAGTACCATGGAAGTATCTGAGACCTCCTTTGCCTGATCTAAGTAGGTGATGTAGAATTCCAGTATTTCTCTAATATTAATCATTCCAGTTGTAAAGAACAGTGAAATTATACAGAAAACGAGACTTGGAATTATGATAGCAAAGATTTTGTGCTTTTTCTGCCTGAAGTCCTATGGCATAAATCTCCTGATGCAGAGTTCTCCATTGGCTATGCTATGTAACCCTTGTGTTAAATGGCAATTTTGTACTATATGCATGTGCAAGACATGAGCAAGATTCTGGCCTCAGGGTTTTGTATTTGTTTTGTCTTTCATCGTGGTAAAGTTTCTGTTTACCATTTCTGTTCATCAGGCAATATGAGTGCGATAAAACTGGTTAGTACCAGCAGACACATTTATAGTAGCACGGTTCCATTTTACCTGCCGTGGCTGCATCCTATGGAATACCAGGATTTGGAGTTTAGGGAGGGGTATATAGAACTCTGAGAGCCAGCATGGTGTAGTGGTTTTAATGCTGGACTACAACCCCAGGCCAGGGTTCGATTCCCATCGTGGCCATAGAAACCAACTGGGTGACCTTTGGTGTGTCACCCACTCTCAGCCCTCAGAAAAGCCCACAATAAGTTTGCTTTTGGCTCGCCATGAGTCAGAAATGACTTGAAGGTACACAACAATAAATATAGAATTCTTGGCCAAATAACTCTGGTGCCTCATGAGACTGAAGATCCCAAGATTCTGTCGGATGCAGCTGTGGCAGTTGAATTGGAAGCATAGTGTACTATAGTGTGAAAGTGTCCCAGTTCTTTTTGAATAATCCACCTTTCAATTACATAAACAATGCATTCATCCTGACTGGTTTGGCCTAAAGACTGAGGTTACAATCCTGCACCCACTTACCTGGTTGTTGGTTCTGTTGGTCTCATTACATCTTACTTCTAACATGCACCGGCCTGTGCTCATGGTTGCCTGCAGAGCCACTTTGTGGGTGCATGTCAATATCCATACATAATGGAGAAAGAGAGAGAGGCAGCTGGTGGTGGAAGTCATCATGACTATGGCCATTTCCACACTAGCCTGTTATAGCGCGATGATTCCACTTTCAACATCCTCTGGAATCATGGGGTTTGCAGTTTCGCAGACCCTTCCTGAAACTGCAAACCCCAGGATTCCAGAAGATGTTGAAAGTGGAATCATTGCGCTATAACAGGCTAGTGCGGAAATGGCCCATATGTTACCTGCAATATTAGAGGAAATCTATTTCTGAGTACTGGTTACTAAGGAACATGAGCAAGATGGTGTCATTGCACTTGTGCTTTGCTTGTGGACTTCCAGCTGGAGCATCTGGTTGCCTGCTCTGGAACTAAATGTTGAACTATGTTTGCTATTGGTCTGATCCAGCACGGCTCTTATATTTTTATAATGAGAGGTTCACATCTGTTCCAGAAACAGGATAGCTTATGGGTTATGTTCAGATGATGCTAATGCTGCATACTGGGACATCCATCTCAACATTTTCAGTTCATGTAGGTGTGACATGTCACTACACTGATCTTTCTAAACATGACAAATGTGGCTGACACATGAAACCAGTGTGGACTCTTGTAGCTTATGCTTTTCCACAATGAATGCTGGAGATTCAAAGTGTAAAATGCATCAAGTTTTCCTTACGATGTTGTTTAAGCTCCAGCTGATACTCTACAGTATCCTTAAAAAAAAATTGGTTTTCCCCCGGGGGGCCCTTTAAAAAAGGGGGCCCGGCCCCTTAAACCCAAAAAAAAGGGGTTTTTTAAAAAAAAAAGGGTTCCCGGGGTTTTTAAAACCCCCTTTAAACCCAAAAAAGGGCCCCCCCCCCCCCAAAAAAAAAAAAAAAGGGGGGTTTTTTTTTGGGGGGCCCTTTTCCCCAACAAAAAAAAAGGGGGGGGCCCTTTCCCCCCCGGGGGGGGGGAAAAAATTTTTTTAAAAAAAGGGGGGTTTTGGGGGGCCCCAAAAAATTTTTTAAAATTTTTAAAAATTTTTTTTTCCCCCCCTTTTTGGGGTTTTTTGGGGACCCTTTTTTGAAAAAGGGGTTGGGGGAAAAAAAGGAAAGGGGTTTTTAAAAACCCCCTTTAAAAAAAAAAGGGGGGCCCCCCAAAAACTTTTTTTAAAAAAAGGGGGTTTTTTTTTTTGGGGACCCCTTTGGGGGGGGGCCCCTTTCCCCCCCCAAAACCCCCCCTTTTTTTTTAAAAGGCCCCCAAAAAAAAAAAAACCCCCCCCCAAAAAAGGGCAAAATTTTTTAAAAATTTTAAAAAAAAAAGGGAAATTTAAATTTTTTTTTTTGGGGGGGGCCCCAAAAAAATTTTTTTTTCCCCAAAAAAAGGGGGAAAAAAAAAGGGGGCCTTTGGGTTTTTTTTAAAAAAAAAAAAGGGGGGTTTTTTCCCCCCTTTTTTGTTTTTTTTAAAAAGGGTTTTAAATTTCCCAAAAAAAATTTTTGGGGTTTTTAAAAACCCTTTTGAAAAACCCCCCCTTTAAAAAGGTTTAAAAAAACCCCCCCTTTTTTTAGGGGGGGGGGGGATTTTTTTTTTAAAATTTTTTTTTCCCCCCCGGGAAAAAAAAATTTGGTTTTCCCCAAAAAAAACCCCCCCCCCAAACCATTTTCCCTTTTTGGGTTTTTAAATTTTTAAAATGAAACCCCCCAAAAAAAAAATTTTTTTTGGGGGCCCCCTTTTTTTTTTTTTTTAAAAAAAAAATTTTTTTAAAAAATTGGGTTTTTTAAAAAAAAAAAAAAAATTAAAATTTTTTTTGGGGTTGGGAAAATTTTTTTTTTGGTCAAAAAAAAAATTTTTGGTTTTTTTGGGGGGGGGGGGGGTTTTTTTTTTTTACAATTTTTTTTGCTTTTTAAAATTTAAAAAAAATTTTTTTTCCCAAAAAAAAAAATTTTTCCCTTTTAAAAAAAATTTTTCAAAAATATTTTTTTTAAAAAAAAAAAAAAGGGAAAAAAAAAAAAAAAAAAAAAAAAAATTTTTTTTTTAAAAAAAAGGGGCTTTCATTTTTTTAAAAGGGGGAAAAAAAAAAAAAAAAAAAAAAAAAAAAAAATTTTTTTTAAAAAAAAATTTGGGAATTAAATTTTTTTAAAAAAAACCCAAAAAAAAAATTTTTTCCAAAAAAAAAGTTTTTTTTTTTAAAAATTTAACCCCCTTTTAAAAAAAATAAAAAAAATTTTTTTTAAAAAAAATAAAAAAAAAGCTAAAAAATTTTTAAAAAAAAAAAGGGGAAAAAAAAAAAATTTCCCCCTTTTTTAAATTTTTTTTGGGGTTAATTTTTTTTTTTGGGTTTTTCCCCTTTTTAAAAAAAAAGGGAAAAAAAAAAAAAAAGAAAAAAAAAAAAAAAAGGGAAAAAAATTTTTTTTAAAAAAAAACCCCCCCCTTTTTTTTTTTTTTTTCCCCCCCTTTTTTTGGGGGAAAAAAATTTATTTTTTTTGGGGGAAAAAAAAAAAAAATTTTTGGCCCCCAATTTTTTTTTGGGAAAAAAAAAAAATTTTTTTAAAAAAAATTTTTGGGGGGAAAAAAAACCCGGTTTAAAAATTTTTCCCCAAAAGGGTTTTTTTTTTTTTGGGGTTTAAATTAAATTTTTTTTTTTTTTTTTTTTTCTTTTTCTTTTTTTTTTTTTAAATTTTTTTTAAAATTTTAAAAAAAAAAGGGAAAAAAAGGGCCCCCAACCCCGGAAAAAACCCCTTCAATTTTTTTTTTTTTTTTTTCAAAATTTTTTTTTTTTTTTTTTGGTTTTTAAAAAAAAAAATTTTTTTTTTTTTAAATTTTTTTGGGGTTTTAAAAAAAATTAAATTTTTTTTTTTTTAAATTTTTTAAAAAAAAAATTTTTGGGGGGGGTTTTTTTGGGAAAAAAAATTTTTTAATTTCCCCCCCTTTTTTTTTTTTTTAATTTTTTTTTCCAAAAAGGGGGGATTTTTTTTTTAATTTTTTTTTTTCCCCCCTTTTTTTTTTCCCCCTTTTTTTTTTTTTTTTCCCCAAAAAAAAATTTTTTGGGGAAAATTGTTTTTTTAAAAAGGTTTTAAAAAAAAGGTTTTTTTTGGGGGGAAAAAATTTTTATGGGGGGAAAAAAAAAAAAAATTTTTTTTTTCCCCCTTTTTTTTAAAGGGGTTTTTTTTTTTGGGGGGGGTTTTTTTTTTTTGGGGGGGGGAAAAAAAACCCCGGGGGGGCCCCCAAAAACAAACCCCCCTTTTTAGGGGGAAAAAAAAAACCCCCCCCGGGGGTTTTTAAAAAAAAAAGGGGGCCCCGGGAAAAACCCCCTTTTTTTTTGGGTTTTTTTTTGGGGGGGCCCCCAAAAAAAAAAAATTCCCCCCCCGCGAATTTTTTTTTGGTTTAAGGCCCCGGTTTTTTTTTATTTTTTTTTAAAATTTTTGGGGGGGAAAAAAGGGGGGGTTTTTTTTTTTAAAAAAAAAAAAAATTTTTTTTTTTTTTCCCCTTTTTCCCCTGGTTTTTTTTTAAAAAAAAAAAAAAACCCCCCCCCCGGTTTTAACCCCCCCCAAATTTTTAAAAACCCCCCCAAAAAAAAAAGGGGGTTTTTTCCCCCCAAATTTTTTGGGGGGGTTTTTTTTTTTTTTGGGAAAAAAAGGGTTTTTTTAATTTGGGGAAAAAAAATTTTTCAAAAACGGTTTTTAAAACCCGGGGGGTTTTTCCCCCCGGGTTTCCTTTTTAAAAATTTAAAAATTTGGGGGGGAAAAAAAGGGGGCCCAAGGGAAAAAAGGGGGGGCCCCCCCGGGCCCCAAAGGGGAAAAAAAAAACCCAAAATTTTTTTTTTTCCCCCCCCCAATTTTTTTTTTAAAAAATTTTTTTTTTAAAAAAACCCCAAAAAATTTGGGGGGGTTTTTTCCCCAAGGAACCCCCCCAAAAATTTTTTTGGGGGGCCCTTTTTTTTTTTTTTGGTTAAAACCCCTTTTTTTTAAAAACCCCCCTTTTTTTTTTCCCCGGGTTTCCGGGGTTTTTTGGAAAAAAAGGGGGGGGGCCCCCCCCGGGGGGGTTTTTTTTTTTTTTTCCACAGGGGTTTGGGGCCCCCGGGGGGGGCAAAAAAAATTTTGGGGGGAAAATTTTTAAAAAGGTAAAAAAGGGGGGTTTTTTTTTTGGGAAATTTTTTTTAAAATTTTTTTTTTTTTTTTCCCCTTTTAAAAAAAAAAAAAATTTTAAAATTTAAAAAATTTTTTTAAAACCCCCCCCAAAATTTTTAAAAAAAGGGGGTTTTTTTTCCCTTTTTTTTTTAAAAAGGGGTTCGGGCCTTGGGGGTTTTTTAAAGGGACCTTTGGGGGGGCCCCAAAAAATTTAAAAAAAAGGGGGTTTTTGGGGGGTTTTTTTTTAAAAAAGGGAACCCCCCAAAAAAGGGGGGGTTTTTAAATTTTTTTCCCCCCCCGGGGAATGGGGGGGAAAAAAAAAAAAAAAAAAAGGGGTTTTTTTTCCCCCGGGGCCCCCCCCAAAAAACCCCTTTGGGGGGGCCCCCCCTTTTTAAATTTTCCTTTTTTTCCCCCCAAAACCCGGGGCCGGGGGGAAAAAATTTTTTGGGGCCCCCAAAAAAACCTTTTTTTCCCCCACCCCCTTTTTTTGGGTTGGGGGGGTTTTTTCCCCTTTAGGGGGAAAAAAAGGGGGGCCCTTTTTTGGGGGGCCCCCAAAAAAATTTTTTCCCCCCCCCTTTTCCCGGGGGGGGGAAAAAAAAAATTGGGGGAAAAAGGGGGGGGGGGAAAAAAAATTTTTTTTTAAAGGCCCTTTTTTTTTAAAAAAAAACCCCCCCCCAAAAAATTTTTTTTAAACTTTTTTTTTTCCCCTTTATAAATAAAAAAGGGGTTAAAAAATTTTCCCAAAAAAAAAAAAATTTTTTTTTTTTTTAAAAAAACCTTTTTAAAATTTTTTTAAAAAAAAATTTTTTAAAATTTTTGGGGGGGGTTTTTTTTTTCCCTTTTTTGGGGGGTTTTTTTCCCCCCTTTTTTTTTAAAAATAAAAAAAAAGGCCCCCCCTTTAAAAACCTTTTTTTTTTTCCTTTTTTTAAAAAAAAAAAAAAAAAAAAAAAAAAAGGGGGGGAAAAAAAAGGGGGGAAAAAAAAGAAAAAAAAAGGGGGGGGAAAAAAAAAACCAAACCCCCCCCCTCCAATTAAAAAAAGAAAAAAAAAAGGGGAAAAAAAAATTTTTTTAAAAAAATTTTTTTCCCCCCCAAAAAAAAAAAAAATTTTTTATTTTTTTTTTTTTTTTTTAAAAAAAAAGTTTTTTAAAAAATTTTTTTTTAAACCCAAAAAAAAAAATTTTTCCCCCCCAAAAAAAAACTAAAAAAAAATTTTAAAACAAAATTTTAAAAAAACCAAAAAAATTTTTTTTTTCCCAAATTTTAAAAAAAAAATTTTAAATTTTCCGGGGGGCCCCTTTTTTTAAAATTTTTCCAAAAAACCCCCAAAAAAGTAAAAAAAAAAAATTTTTTTAAAAAAAACCCTTTTTTCCCCCCCCGGGCCCCCTTTTTTTTTTTGGGAAACAAAACCCCCGGGGGAAAAATTTTTTTGGGCCCCCCCTAAAAAAGGGGAAAAAAATTTTTTTTTTAAAAATTTAAAATTTTCCTTTTTCCCCTTTTTTTTTTTTTTTCCCCCCCCCTTTTTTTTTAAAAAAGGGGTTTTAAAAAAACCCCCGGTAAAAAACCCCCGGGGGAAAAAAAAACCCAAATTTTTTTCCCCCCCCCCCCCCCCTTTTTTTTTTTTTTTTTTTTCCCCCCCCCCCCCAAAAATTAAAAAAAAAAAAAAAAGGGAAAACCCCAAAAAACCCCCCCCCCCCCAAAAAAAAAACCCCCTTTTTTTCCCCTTTTTTTTTAAAAATTTAAAAAGTTTTTTTTTTTTAAAAAAAAAAACCCCAATTTTTTTTTTTTTAAAAAAAAAAATTTTTTTTTTTAAAAAAAAAGGGGGGAAAATTTTTTTTTTTTTGGGGGGTTTTTTTTTTTTTTTTGGGGGTTGTGGGGGGTTTGGAAAAATTTCCCCCCTTTTTCCCCTTTTTCCCCCCTTTTTTTTGGGGGGCCCCCCCCCATATGAAAAACAACAGCTACCTAAAATTAATGAATAAAAAGCAGATGGTGCAAAAATGACAAATACGTACGGTAGAGTCATTAATCAGCCCTATTTGGGGGGTAACTTTCACTGTCACCTTAGATAGCAAGAAATTAGACCCCAAGTATCAAAGTAAGATCAAGCTGTGAAATGAAATCTTCTTTAGCATCACAGCACTAATTGCACCTGCACATCTTCAGTTGTGATCATCAATTATTTTATATCTCCTTTAAAAGGGAAACATAAACCGCTTAGTAGAATTATTTGAGGGATTTGGTATGTACACTGCAGTTCACTCAGACTGAGATTTTGTGCTTGATCAAAGTTTTTCATTTTTCTGTGGCCTAAACTTAAGTAGGATTGGTCTCGTTGACTCAGTACTATGGATTTTTTTTTGGGTGTCCTACCCAAATCAACTATGTGTCTCTGACTTCAAAGAGGTGATACTGCTGTGTATGTTTACAAGATCTGGAAAAAGAATATTGCCCCCAAAAGGTGTGTTTATACACTCTGTTCTTAGCTCTTGGCATTCAATTTTCCCTCTTTCTTTCTTTCTTTCTTTCTTTCTTTCTTTCTTTCTTTCTTTCTTTTTTTTTTGATTGAAGTTGCAAAATTTAGCAATAAACAAAGACCACAAACAATTCTGAAGAAACAGCTTCAACAAACAACCCCCGCTGTACATACTGTATAGGCATTCAGACTGTCTCACTATATTTGCCTTTAATTTATTTCAAAATTAATTTTAGCTTCTTTATTTTATTTAAGCATATTTTGAAAAACACAAGTATTTCATTTTGGTTTTTGTAGCATACCTCGTACTTGAGGGACATGTGATTAAAAATGTTAATATGAATCTTGTTCTTTTCTTGTGAGTTACATTTTTAAGATTTGGCTTTTTGTAGTTTGGGTAGTTTACTGGGCATGCTGCACATTAAGGTATCTACGATTCTTGCGATGTCTCCAGTTCCTTGTCCTTCTTCTTGGGGAGGATCTGATGGTTCTCAGCTGGAACTCTACTGGAAAGTGATCACTTACTGCTAAAGCCTGTGAAATAATGTCACAGAAAACATGGAGTAATTTAATTTTTTTTATTTTAGTCCCTTTTTCTAATACATTATGCAAGTGCTAGACATAAAATCCATACTGTGTTGAAAAGTTGCCATTTGCTGGGGGCATGAAGCTGTGCAGAGACAAATCTCTGTTTTCTTCTTAGCTAAGGAGAACACAGCCATTATATTGGGGGAAAACCCCCACACAGCTAGCTGAAAACATTTCATTGCCTGAGGACAACAGGAAAAATGCACCTCACCACTCCACAAATAAAAGCCAAATGAACTTGTAATTCAGTTTTCTTTCGACACTGGAAATGGGAAAAGATTTTTCCCTTACCCCTTAGGTCAGGGTTTTCAACCTGTGGGTCCCCAAAAATGTTTTTGGGCTTCAGCTCCCAGAAGCCCTGAGCATTGACCATAGTGGCTGGGGCTTCTGGGGGGCTGAAGTCCACAAACATCTGGGGACCCACAGGTTGAGAACCACTGTCTTAGGGTCACCAGCTACTTTAGGAGGTGCAGGATTGGTCATGCTGAACACAGTTCTCATACCCAACAAGAAGGATTATGGTGGTGGTGGTGATGATGTTGTTATTGATGATGATGATCATCTTTATTTATAACCCACATTTTTCCCAGGGGACTGGGACTCCAAGCAACTTACAATTAAAAAGTTAAAAATCAGGATATGAGGGAAGCTCACCTGCTGCCTAAGGCTCAAATCCTATTGGCGATATAAAACAGCATAATCCCCAGTTAAACCAAATTATGTATTTTTGTGGATTTTACAGAAAGAGGAACTCACTAACTCCTTGCACAATGTACCCCTTTCATAGTAGCACTGCAATTTGAAGGCACCAGTGTTTACCCCTTACAGCTAATTAATGGGCAAGGAGAAACCTGACTACCATCTGACTGCAGGTGGGCAGTCAGGACAAAAGTAACAGCCATTGCCCTCCTTCAGCTTTATACCTTTTCTTTACTGAGGAGCCCTATAAATGTAATTTGTTGCTGGGAACCCCCAAGAAAATATTTGAATTTAGATTTAAATATTCAAACATTTATTTTAATATTCAAATATTTATTTAAAGTTACTCAGCATGGGTCTTCAAAGGGGGAGCAGTTTGAGTGTGTATACATGCCTGCTACCATGTTCCTTTTGTCAGGAACGTAGCAGCAGGGTGTGTGTGCGGGTGCTGAAACTGCTCCCTCATTTGCAAATGAGGGATCAGTTTCGGCACCTTGTACATACCTGCCACTGTATCCCTTTCATCAGAGACATAGCAGTGTGTGTGTGTGGGGAGGAGGGGGGCTGCCAAAACTGTTCTCTTGTTTGCAAATGAGGGAGCAGTTTGGGGATGTGCACATGCCTGCTGCCATATTCCTTAGCGCCCACACCCCCTGCTGCATACAAACAAGGCATCCCATGCAGCAGCAGCAGCAACAGCAGTAGTGCCCCCCTGTTCCAAAATGAAAAATTAACCTATTACTCACTCAGATTGCTTGCTCACATCTGTGGGGAGCCCATAAAAGGTTCCCATCTGTAGGTGACAAATCCAAGTGTTTCCCCTTGATCTCATTCACCCAGCCTAACACTGAATGTGGAGTTCCCTCTCCCATTCTTCTTGAGGAGTGAGAGCAAAATGAACATTCAGGTGCACTCCTTCTCCTCTTTCTCTCTCCTTTTTGAGAAGAGTCAGCCATTGCCAGGGAGGAGTTGCTGCCGCTTCTGGTGGTGTCCAGCAGCAGGGCTTTGTGGATCCCCTGTGATGCTTCCATGGATTCCAGGTTAAGAACCACTGCTCTGTTTTACACTGGGTCTTGTAGGGCAACAGCTGTCCCTTTTTCCTAGCTGCTGCACTGCAGTCACCGAGTACACAGCAACTTTCCCATTCCCTAAGCCACTAATTGGCTGTGGGTGATACATGCGCCACTCCTATCCAGCTGCGTTACTTAGCTATGAAATGTGGAAGCCCAGTGTAGTAAAGCTAGTGGAACTTTATGCTCTCCGCTATTACAGTCAGATCATAGTCTATACAATCTGCCTGACTCTGCTTCATCTATAAGGTTGGCCTTGAGCTGCATAACTACCTGTTTGCTTACAAAGGACCTAAACATGGTTCAGGAAGGCTATGGGTGCATTTGAACAGCATGCACCAACATAAGGCAGTCAATTGTACTATGGGCTCTCACACTAAACTACATGATCTGCACATCTGTGTCAGCTATACAGGGGAATATATAACAAAAGAAAGCACATTAAAGGTCTATGATTGCACCCAGTGCAGCATGTACATTAGGAATGGAAAGAATGTTTTAAAGTATTTGAAAAAATATGGTAAAAAAATGTTTTTTGACTGTCAAGAAACCTTAACAAGCAAAATCCCAGATTTACTCTTCTGTAACCGTTTCGTACTCATGTTTGCTGGTTAGTTGTGATTTTGACACTGTTGCCGTGATTGATCATAAATGCCCCCAACCTAGTTTACCAGGCTTCACCTGCATGGAAGAAGGAAGTCCATTCTGTTGGCGAACTGAGCATAATTGAATGACATTTCCATCAGATCAGAGGGGGCTGGGACAGGAGAAGTTGCTTGGTTAAATATACTTAGTTAAGTAGCTGATACAGGATTCTGGCCAATATTTCTATGTGGGGATATTTTCTGTGTCGAAAATGCTGTGGAGAACCACCATGTGTGAATCTTGCACAGAATAAATCCTAAAACTGCTGAAATTATTCATTGCTTCCTTCAAATACCTCCCTAGTGTACGTGTGTGTGTGTGTGTGTGTGTGTGTGTGTGTGTGTGTCTGTGAGAGAGAGAGAGAGAGAGAGAGAGAGATCTCAGTGTCCTCATGATATGTTGTTTCCCTTTAAACAGAAGCCTTCTACCTTGAGCTCATGACAGAGCCCATAATAACACCACCCCAGCAGGAGGTGCTAAATAACACCAAAACAGACGTAGGCAATTGGATGCCTTCACACACACATACCCCACCATTTTTTATACTTGCTCTGACACTGGGTGCTGCTAACAGAAACATGCTGCCAAAAATTGGCACTGCTACAAAATAGTTCTTCCAGAAGGTCAGTCTGCAGGGCAGTTTTATGGTGTGGGAAGGCACTCTGGCACCTTCTTATATTGTATAGGGCTGCTACAGTTGTCAACCAGTTATGGTAATAAAGTCTTTGCTAGGTTGGAGGGGGGTGTCTGATGTGCATTCCCACCACTGGAAAGTCATCTGCTCATATTCTTAAAACATTATTCGGTCTTGTCTCTTCACCTACTAGAGTTATGTGACTCCAACCATTTGTACATAACGTGATCCATGTAGGTCCCTGATGTGGACTAGACAAGGGTTAGGTACACCAACTGACCTTCGGGATATTGCCCCTCCCAACTGAGGCTACCCCTGGGGCAGTCTACTCCTGCCTGCCTCCTTATATATAATCAGTCTGTGGAGTGGGACTCTACTCCCCCAACTCTTCCCATGTGAAGAAAAGGATAGGTTGGAAGTCTCCCGAAGCAATACAAGACACTGTTCATTAGTTCAGTTAGATCTTAAATACCTATAAGATATGGGTGGAATTGGCAAACCACCTCTGAGTATTCCTTGCCTAAGGAAATCCTATGAAATTTGTGGAGTTGCCATAAGGTGACAGGCAACTTGACGGCACACTACACACACACGTAAGGTGTTATATTGCAGTGTCACTGCCAGGAAGGAGGAAAAGGACAAAGCCAAATTTAGAGAGCCCTGCTAGTTGTTGTTTTTGTCTGCTTCTTCCATTGGCCATCTTATACTTCCAGTCTTGATGGACAACTTTGGCCATTGTATTGTACACATGGCTCCCTTCTCAATACTCATGTGGATGGGCTCTGAATCCCTGAAGGAACCAGGCATACCACCCCCAACAGCTGTATTTTTGGCTCCTGTTTTTTCTTGTTTCATATTCTTTCCTGGCTGAGGAATCTCTCTCTCATCCAACACCTGGTCCTATACCTTAGTCTGCTTTCCCAGTTCAGGTACTGCACAGCTATGGATTCAAACACTGGCAGATGCATACAGAGATCAGGAAAGAAAAAAAAATCCAGCCCATGTGTTACAAACCTGTGCTTCAGTCATTGCAAAGGCATTCTGGAAATCAAAGATATTTGCAGAGTTTGGCACGGCAGCATTTATGAGCTTATCTCCATGGAGTACAATCCTATAATAAGAGGTGCAAACAAGATCACTGTGTATTAGCCATCTGTGCAGTCATAAAAGTTTGTTACTATCAGAAAGAAAAGTCAAGCAGTTTGGAGTGGTGGCTCAAGTTGGCACAAACATGGAATCACAATCTGAAGCTGATGCTCTGACTAGCAAATTGCAATGCACACAACAATGCTTCCCATTCATCCTGCGCAGGGCTAGTCCTACCATTCAGCAAAATTTAGGTGTCATGAAAGGCCAGCAGTATTTAATTTCAGACAATGGTTGTGGTCCTCTTAGTGCTGTACACAGGCACAGGCGTGCATTGGAGGCTGACATTCTCTTTGAGTCTCTGCTATAGCCAAAGCCCTGCCCTGCGCTCACTGTGCAGCCATTGCAGTGCCCCCTCCCCAGACATTCTATGGCTGGTAGAGAAGGGGCATCAGAGAAGAGTCTTGCTGTGTCTCTGTTACCAAATGCAGAATGATTACATCATTTGCTGAGACCTCCGAAAGACCACAACAGATCTCAGTAGAAGATGAAATCATTCTGTGCCTGGCTATGGAGACATAGGGCCTCTCCAGACTACACTGGGCCTTTCCCCTTGACAGTGCTAGAGTTCTATCATTCCACTTTCAACATCCTATGGAATCCTGAGGTTTGTAGTTTACTGAGACCAAAGAGCTCTCTGGCTGAGAATTCTAACTGCAAACCCCAGGATACCATAGGATGTTGAAAGTGGAATAGTAGCGATATAATAGTGTCATGCAGAAAGGCTCAAAGTCAGATACTTCTCTGCCCACTCCCACCTCCCACTCTCCACCATCCACAGAACAGCTATGGGAGAGCTGCAATAGCTGAACAATGAGTATGGGGTGTGCTGAGAGAACAGCATAGCGCTGAATGACACAGCCAGACTATTATGCTACTCTATCCCATAAAGGATCACAGCCTTAGTGTACTTTTAGTCAGAGCTTGGAAAGTTACTTTCAAAAGCATAATTCATTCCCATACCAAAATGCCCTTTTGATGCTGGTAAAGGCTGCTCTGGTTCCTGAAGCTCAGCAGCAGCCAGAAGATCCCCAGGCATACCCCCCATAGCTTCTCAGTGGCCATTTCAGTTGAGGGTGCTGTCACACATTCAGGAGATAGGTATTATGCAAGGAGGCACAACATTGATGAAAGTACTTACACTAGTGTGAACCCTGCTTACACCACCATAAATCGCCAAAAGGATTGTGGCTCATGACTATTGAAGATACTCTGTTCTCACTGGATTGTTTTTTTGGTGTCCACATCAATTAACATTTTCCCCTCTGAAAATGCTTCTGGCCTCACAGCCTGAGGAATTCTGGAAATTATAATCCAAAAATCACTTTTCTAAGCCCTGTTTCTTGGCTGAATGGAGATTTAGAGCAGTGGCTTCTCTTTCATAGTCAGTGTTCCTAAAAAGACTACATCAGTTACGTGTGTCCAAATTGTCTTGTAACAAGGTGAGGCTTGTGGAATAAAAGGAAGGACCTTGTGATGCAACCAAGACAAATAAAATAATCTCTACAGTTTAGCAACTAAGCTCATCAAGAGTTTGGTTATCAGTTTGTTCATCTTTCTGTGGGAGGTTGTGGAGGATAACAAATTGTGATGTAAATACCTCACCAGTGTGCCATTTCCCAGTAGCCATTATTTTATTACATACTTTCATTTTTAAAGAGATATGGGGGGAAATCCAAGCATATATACATAGTGCAGGTTATCCTAAGGACAGTATGCTCTCTCTTAGTCTGTATGAAAACTAGACAGTTTTCAACGAGGAGAATGTTTATTAGAGTAGTTGTTATTTTTTTTGTCTTCTGATGGAAGTCCTCACCGCTCCCAAGGCTTGGGGCCCTTCCCTTCATTATACCCATGTTACATAGTCACCAGCTTTGACTAAGTCCATTTCCACACTACTCTGTTACAGTGCCATTATCCCACTTTCAACATCCTGTGGAATCCTGGGGTTTGCAGTTTAGGGAGGGGCCTTTAAAATTCTCAGCCAGAGAGCTCTTGGGCCTCAGAAAACTACAAACCTCAGAATTCCACAGGATGTTGTTGAAAGTGGAATAATAGCACTATAACAGTGTAGTACAGAAATGGCTTGAGAGAGAGAGAGAGAGAGAGGAACAGTAGTATAGGGGAAAGTGGAGTCAAGCCTGAAATTACTATCATATAGGTGAGGAACTAGCAGAAGAGGCCACACAAAAAAGGAGCTCTTCAGGGAATCTTAAACACTTGTTTCTACCTGTATCACCCTCTAATGGCTGCTTCACTCCCTTGATCTATTATTCCTCAAGCTCTCCTGCACTTGGCTGCTCAGCGCCTTGAAAAGAGGTCTCTTCTGTCCCCTACAGGGCACCATGCCTATTCCAGCCTCCCAGCTATAGTTGAGTGGGCTTGAGAGGAGGGAAAATGCTGCAGATGGGGTCCAGGAGGGAGCCGGCCAATGACAACCCAACTCATCTGTATTCAGGAAAGCAATCAATCCCATACCCCGCCCCACATTCCTCCTCCACTTCCTCTCCTGTGGTGAGGGGCAACAATACTCCCAGTTCAGCATGTAAGCCAGGGGTCAAGTGTTAAGAGGGAACAACAGGTTGGGGTAAACCAGTGTGAACCAGCTGAATAACACCACCGAGACAGCTATGTGACTAAGGCTTTATCACAAGAGGAAGGTAAATCACAGCTGCAGCAGGATAATGGTGTCTTTGGCTGGGACTTTTTACATGATGTTGTTTCTCTTCTGTTGTTACCCCAGTGGGAGACTGTTTGAAAAATGTTTCTTTCATTAACACAAAAAACCTGTTAATGACCTCCTTTATAAAAAAAAAACAACTTTCCAAATGGCCTCCTCCTTGTAACAGCAATTTATTGCCTCATGTGATAAAGCCCTAAGAGAGAGAGAGGAAAAGCTGTATAAAAGGTTGTGGAGTCAAGTTTAACATCATCATTATATAGACGAGGAAGTATCAGAGTAGGCCACACAAAGAAGGAACAAAGAAGGAACTCATCAGGGAATCCTAAATACCCATCTCTACCTCTATTGTCCCCTAGTAGCCCATAATTCCTTCATTTTTAAACTTCCATCACTCTCCAGTATTTTCAGATGACCTGGACAGATCCAAGAAAGCTGGGATTCAGCAATATAGCAATAGCATTTATTTCTATACCACCTATCAACTAAGTGTTATCTAAGCAGTTTACAATGTATTTTAGCTAATTGCCCCCAACAAGCTGGGTACTCATTTTACTGACGAGTGAAAGGATGGAAGGCTGAGTCAACCTTGGAGCCTGGCAGGATCGAACTCACAACCTTGTGGTTGCAGTACTGGCATTTAACCACTGCGCCACCAGGGCTCCCTTTCCATCCGATTCCAAGGAAGCTGTCTTGGTCCTGAACCAATGTCTGGCGTCAGTAATGGACTGGATGAGGGCAAACAAATTGAAACTTAATCCAGACAAGACAGAGGTGCTCCTGGTCAGAAAGGCAGATCAGGGAATAGGGACTTTGTCTGTGCTGAATAGGATTATGTGTCCCCTGAAATCTCAGGTTTGCAGGTTGAGTGTTCTCCTAGACTCTACTCTGAGCCTGGATGCCCAGGTTGCAGCACTGGCCAGGAGTGTGTATGCATGGTTAAAACTTTTGAACCAGCTGTGACCTTTTCTTGAGATATCAGATCTGGCTACAGTGACACATGCCTTGATTACATCTCAGCTGGACTAATGTAATGCACTCTGTGTGGGGCTGCCTTTGGAAACTGTCCTGAAACTTTAGCAGCAGAAGCTAGAAAGCTGACCAGTGCCAGTTATAGGGAGCATATAACTCCCTTGTTAAAACAGCTTCACTGGCTACCTGTTTGTTTCTGGGCACAATTTGAAGCACTAGGCATGACCTATAAAGCCCTCAACGGCCTAGGTCCAGGCTATTTGAAAGAACGTATCTCCCTGTACAAACCAGATTTGCTGGGGAAGGCTTTCTCTCTGTCTCACCACCATCCCAGGCTTGCCTGGTGAGGACGCAGAAGAGAGCCTTCTCAGTGGCTGCTCCCACCCTCTGGAACGCTCTTCCACAGGAGGCTAGGCATGCCCCCTCCTTGCTGTCCTTTCGCCAGCAAGTGAAAACTTGTCTCTTAAACAGGCTTTTATGTAAGCCGGGTAGCTTTGTTTATTAACTGTTATAATTGGAATGTCCTTTTAAGTGTTTTTATGATTTTATATCCATTTTATGTTTTTTTTAACTGTTTTAAATGTATTTAATGTTTTTAATGTTTTTTAATGTGTATCTATTTTTGGAAGCTGCCTTGGGTCCCAATTATGAGAGAAAGATGGCCTAGATGGCCTACAATCAATCAATCAATCAATCAATCAGTCAGTCATAAATTTATGTGATCTTTACGGCTGCTTCTGAAGTGACTCCATTCTTATGTCAGTTTCTCCACATCTGAATTTTGAAAATATTACTAAGTGATTAGTTAGGGGGAAAAAAATTATTGAAATGCATAGCGAGACCTCCTGAACTAACCACAGCTTGTTGAATGCAGCCAGTTACAAGTCCCAGTTCACTTTTTTCTTTTACAAAGATGGCCATTCTCTGTATTTTTATAACATACAGTTATTTTTAGAACATTAACATATTAACTCAAAGATTCCATTTGTTACCATTTTGCCAGGCATTCTTAACCCAGTATTTCTTATGGCAATATACAAATGCTGGGGAGTCAGTGTGATGTAATGATCTGAGTGTTGGACTAGGACTCTGGGAGAACAGAGCTCAAGTTCCTGCTCAGCTGTGGAACCCCACTGGGTGACTTTGGGCAAGGCACACTCTCTCAGCCTAAGAGGAAGGCAATGGCAAGCCTCTCAGAATAAACCGTGCCAAGAAAACCTCAGGATAGGGTTGCTATAAGTTGGAGCTAACTTAAAGACCTATAACAACAACAAATGCAAACTACATCCCTTGGGCTCAGACTTTTGCCTCTCAGCTAGATGTAGGTCAAACCACTGGAGAGTGCCATGGAAAGTTTTTGACCTATGGGGACCTATGAATGAAGCCAGACCTCATCTACAGACCTTCGTGCAAAGAACAGTTGGAGGAGAACTTCCTCAGGTGATTTTTTTTTTATTCCTCTATTGCTCATCATTTTAGGACTATGATTAGAGTCCTGTGATTAGAGATCACTAATCATTCTGGCACTATCTGAGGCACACTGCTGGGAAAAGAAGCAGTATTCTGCCTCAGGAGGACACTTGTATAAGATGAAGCCCTCACTTGCCAGCTGTGTCAGAAATGAGTCTTAGAGAGGCAATCTTGGCAAGGGTAAAAGTGGGCAGAAGGAGATGAGCTGGGCGATTGGATTCATGTTGATCATTCTCTCAGGTGATTATCCTGGCAGACTCCATGAAAGTCAAAAGGTTTTCTGTCTGAGGAAGAGCTTGTAAGGGCACAATTGACAATGCGTAGTCCAGTGATGGTTGGTTG
Source organism: Iguana delicatissima (assembly GCA_948472985.1). Lineage (NCBI taxonomy): Eukaryota > Metazoa > Chordata > Lepidosauria > Squamata > Iguanidae > Iguana > Iguana delicatissima. The sequence goes on along the minus strand of CAOKZL010001496.1, from coordinate 295,107 downwards.
CGAAGTCTGTTGCCGTTTATCCGTATTGCTGCATGGGCTACACTGGCAAACACCATTTCCATACTACACTGTTATAGTGCTATCATTCCACTTTCAACCTCCTATGGAATCCTGGGGTTTACAGTCTAGGGATGGGCATTTAGAATTCTCAGCCAGAGAGCTCTCTGGCCTCACTAAACTACAAACTCCTGAATTCCACAGGATGTTGGAAGTGGAATAATAGCACTATAACAGTGTAGTGCAGAAATGGCCAAGGTTAGTTGCCAATGTTTCTTTTTCTGGCTTTCAGTGAAAGCATTGGTACTGAAACAGGGCCAGCTCAAAGTCTGACAAAGTGCCACTTCTTGGAGTCTCATGGGCCAACTTGCTTCTGTCCAAGCATGCCACACTCTCTAGGTCTTGTGCCACAGATTGGCAATCCATGGCTTACTGGTGGGACTGTGGTGCTTCCCAATTGCTCCTACAGTGAAAGATCTAGTATACAACAATCACTCAATACAGAATGGGCAAGATAGCCTTAGGCCACAGCTAGGAACTGTGAGGCCCTCCAGATGGTGGATTGCAGCTCCCTAATGCCCTAATGAGAATGGTGGAGGATTATGGGCATTGTAATCCAATCTCTTGAGGGTCAGACAATCTCCACTGTGCCTTAGATACACATTGTTTTTTCCTATGGTCATCACAAAATCACCTTCTGTGTTGCATGTAAACTTAACAAGAAAACATCTGGCTTTGCAGATAGCAGGCACAGTATAGAACAGAGGCACTGAGTGCAGCTGAAGACTCTCCCTAGAAGCCAAAAGGACCAAACTGGACATATCACGAGATGACATGACTCACTGGAAAAGAGGATAATTCTGGGAAGAGTGGAAGGCAGTAAGAAAAGAGGGAGACTTCATGACAGGTAGATAGACTCATTCAAGGAAGCCACGGCCTTGAGCCTGCGAAACCTGAATTGGACCACTGCTAACCTCATTCTTGGGGCCCCATAAGTCAAAGCCAGCTTAGTAGCAAATAACAGCAACAACTGAGTGCAATACAGTAGGCCCTCCACACTCGCAAGGGATAGGGACACAAATCCCTCGTGAATGTCAAATAATCGCGAATAGGGCACCCTCCCCAAAGGCTTCTGGCTGGCAGGTGCACCCACCCAGGTGGGGAGCAGGGAGGGAGGGAACAGGCAATCATCTTTCCTGCACCTTCCTGCCATCTGCAAGAAGTGTGCCCGCACTGGCTGAGGCTGCAGGAGGAATGCAGGGAACTGGCGATTGCCTTCCCTGGACCTTCCTGCCGCTTGCGCAGGGCACACCTGCACCCATGGTGGCAGCGGCGGGGACAGTGGGAGGAGCACAGAGAATTGGCAATTGCCTTCCCCAGACCTTCTTGCCCCCTGCGCCGGCACACTTGCCGGCGCAGGAGGAGCGCGGGAAATTGGTGATTGCCCTCCCCAAACCTCCCTGCTGCCTGCGAGGGCACGCCTGCACCTGCGGTAGGGGAGGAGTGTGGGGGAGGAGTGTGGGGAACTGGTGATCACTCTCCCTGGACTTTCCTGATGCTGGTGCGGGGCGTGCCTGCACTGGGGGCAGGGAGAATAGGAGGAGCAAGTGGGGTGGGAACGGGTTGGCTCGTGGGCACCTCGAGAATAATGAAATTAGCGAAAGTGAAACCTGCGAATGTGGAAGGAGAACAGTACTACCAAATCAGCTCTACAGTGAGTTTTTACCTGTCATAGGGGCAGCGGGTGCTCGCCTTTACAGTTGTGTCACTTTGGTCATCAATCAGCCAGACAAATTCATTGTGGTTTCTTAGCCTGATGTTCCTCCAGTGCTTCCTTCGAACGTAGCCACACCCAGCATTAAAATCTCCCATGAAGATGAAATTCTAAAGAGTAAGATTTTTAAAGACAGTCTTGAAAAAAAAGGATTGCTGACAGCATCACAGAACTGTATGGCAATACTGTACTCTTCATTTTTAAAATTATTGGAGAGGCTTAAGAGGAGCTGTCTGAGTTCCAGAACCATGGCTACTCCCCCATGGTAGGGTGTGCCCACTGATCAGACTTGCCCAGAAACTGAAAGGTGAATTTCCTTCTGCTTTCCAGCTACAATTACCTGTGTAGATCTTTCAGTATTAAGAGAAATCTATGAGGAGCAGAAAACTAAAACAGATGGAAGTAAAGAGGTGCGTATGTGTATATGTGTGTGTGGAGGGGAGTGGGATCAATGAAAAAACAAGAGCAAGGGTGGGCAAAATGCAGCCCTAAGTCCATATGTGAGCACCCAGTTGTTGCTGTGGCCCTTTATCTCTTCAGACTCCCTAGACCACAATTTTTCTCCCCACCAAAAGAGTGAATTGTCTCTTCTGAGGTCCTTTCACACTACAGAACTATAGTACTATGGCCATTTCTGCACTAGACTGTTATAGAGCTATGATTCCATTTGCAACATCCTATGGAATCCTGGGGTTTACAGTTTAGGAAGGGGCCCATGGGCCCCTCCCGGCACTGCAAACCCCAGGATTCCATAGGATATTGCAAGTGGAATCATAGCGCTATAACAGTCTAGTGTGGAAAGAGTCTATGATTCCACTTTAACTACTTTGGCTGCATTGCATGGAATCCTGGAGTTCATAATTTGATTTGGCTCTAGAGCTTTTTGCCTGTGAATTCTAAATGCCCCTCTCTAAACTGCAAATCCCAGGATTCCATACGATGACAAAGTTGAATGATGGTGTTATAGTTATAGTTTGTGCTGTGTGGAAAGGCCCCTTGAAACTTTCAGGAGTGTCAGTTCTACATTCAGGGCTTCCCTGAACAGCTTGACATGAAAAAAATCTCATTTTCCAAAATTAGAAATTAATATTTGGTTTCTTCTATTTTTTCTTTTTCCTTTTCTTTTATCATTTTTGGCAGACCATACCACCTCCCCGCAAAGACCCTGCGGCAGAAAAATAGCCCTCAGATCTGCTGCATTTGCAAACCCCTGAATCAGGGTAATAATGACTAACCTCAGACTGCCAGTGCTGTCTTACATCCAGGTAAACATCATAAAGCTCATCAATTTCCTGCACAGCCATTTCAGGTGTTGTGTGCAGCGGGATGATCACAAATTCCTGGGGCACTTAAGAAATAAATGTATTTATTGAAAGTTATTGACATTATCATCACTGCATCAAGATCAGAGGAACTGACACATGTAATAACTCCACTGCTTGTGCAAAGCAGAATTGCTGATTTCTCTCAGTTCTCCTGTCCTGTGGCAATGCCCAAGCCCCTTTATGTGCCGTTCAGGAGGGTATTTCAATGCACAGAAATGGCTGTTGGGGATGCACAGTGGCCTACAGTGGGCTGACAGAGCCAGGAAAAGCTATTTCTAGGAACCCTACTTTGCTTCTCTATGTCTGGCTTCAATCATTAGGTATCATTGTCTTACACCCATGTGGAACCTGAGCTTGTCAAAGCATTATAGACTAGAATTGTTCAGTGACAGAAAAAAGGTGTTAATTTCTCTTTCGGTACCCACATACCTTGAAAGACCTTCTCTGTGTATATGTTACACTATATTGTGGTGACTACAGCAATTTGATTACCTAACAACTCATTTTGTTTTTGTGACTGTTAGGGTCAGTTCTCACATCACATGCATCTACATATACATTTAAACCCCTAAAACCCAATTATGGTCTGTAATTTTTAAAATATATTTTAGCTATATATGACATTTCCTTAATTTTAGTGGCTTACAGATAATTCCAAAGTGGCAACCCACTGAGGGACAAGCCCACATTTAGCTTCCCCAGTAGAACTACCTGCACCAACATATGATTTTTTCATCCCAGTATGCATATTGGAAAAACTACATACAAATCTAGAGGGCACCAGCCACGCACCTAACAGACCAAACCCTGTGCATTTGAGGCTTTACATTCCAAATGCTAGGAGTTTGCCAGTTGGGATCACAGCTGGGATAGTGCTGCTCTTCTCTCTGGACAGCCATGTAGAGAAAACTTAGATCGTGTCCTCACATGCTACTCTCTCAGCCCCCTGTAGAGCTGAGAGTAGGAACAGCAGGTGCCAATCACACTTGCAACAGACATGTTCCTGTCTGAGGCCATTTTGCTGCACACCAACTGATCTGTGATTGGTCTGTTGGTAGCATGGCTGGCACCCACTCTCAAGTAAAGTAACACAGGATTTGGCCATGAAATGGGACTGGACTTCAAACCCCAAATACAGGATCTCTTTTGACAAACAGAACACCCGGGAACCTTACCTCTTGCAAGAGTTCTAGGCTGCCAAGAAATCTCTAATCCCACAAGGATCTGGAACTCTTGAAAGAGTTCCTTTTCTCACAAGACTTGAGGTGGGGTCTGTATTCACCAGCCACATGTGTACCAGCCAGTCTTGAGCTTGCTGGGCAACAGAGAGGGCTGTTCCATATTGATGTCTGAAAAACCTGCTACACACACCTGTTTGCTCAGTGGCACCGTGTCGGCAACTCTACATCTGCAAACTTAAACTTAGTGAATGTTCTGCACTGGAGCGGGGGGAAGGTCCAGCTGCTTCCATAGAGGAACTTACACGTATATAGGATACTGACTGGATCCTGGCCGTGGAAGTCTAAAAGACTAGTTCACATTATGAGTCTTCAAAGTCGAAATAACCTGAAGTTATGAAGTGCTCAGATTGTTGTGACATGTCTTATTTAAGTGCCTAAATCAATTTTAACCAGATGATTCATTTTGCAGTATGATCTGGTGGCCCTTTCATATTACACATTTATAGTACTATGATTACACTTGAACTGCCCTGGCTGCATCCAACAGAATTGTAGGATGTGTAGTTTGGTGAGGCGCTAGAGCTCTTTGGTTGAGAATTCTAAACACCCCTTCTTAATTTGCAATTGCCAGGATTCCATAGGAGAGAACCATAGCACTTAAAGGGGAATAATTGTGCTATAACTGTGGCCATTTCCGCACTCGCCTGTTATAGCGCTATGGTTCCACTTTCAACATCCTATGGAATCCTGGGGTTTCAGTTTGGGAGTGGCCAGCTGGAATCATAGCGCTATAACAGGCTAGTGTGGAAATGGCCTGTGTAGTGTGAAAGTGGATCTTTCCTATGGCTCCATGGAAGGCTGTAATGAGGGATGGATTAATTATTATGTTAAACAAATTACAGATTATGGGATCCACATGTCCTCTGTGGCCCACAGAATGCTGTGAAGTCTAAAGATTTAGCTGTGCTGCTGCTGAATCCAAGCAGGTCTGTCCCTGTAAACTACTTGGATAGAGACTACTTGGAAAGCCATACATTTAGCCATTGTAAACTTGGCAGTCCACCAATTGCGCTACTTTCTGTGGTGGTGGGATTGTGTGCTCTTGTGAGGCAAGAGGCTATGTTGATGGTAGCAGTGCTGCTGGAAGAGTCTTCCATATCAGACAGGATTTTGCTGAGGAGCCAGACTAAATGTGCCAAACAACTATTGAGCACAAGCAGTTGTGTGTGTGTGTGTGTGTGTGTGTGAGAGAGAGAGAGATTGACTGGCAGAGGATCTCTGAGACAACAGCAATGGCACCATATCTAACACTTGTTACTATTATGTAGAAGGAGGTATAGTAAGCCCCTTCTAAGTATCTTTTAACGTGAAAACAGTATGATGAGACAATTCAAGTGGATTCCTTGAAGGAAGCTGGAGTATAAAGTAACATACATACATACATACATACTTACATAACCAATTAACTAACCAGTATTTGGAGATGAGAACCAGACCACAAAAGGCTCCCTGGAAAGTGCATCTTCATTGCCAGGTTGTACATCTGGATACTGATAGGTTTGTTTCACAGATACCATTTTTGGTCTGCAATATAATTTAACATATAGAAGATTTGTTATCTCAAGTATGGATCATTTAGTCCTACTCATTTATGAATATACAGATGAATATACAGATGTTACCTTTTTGCTCAGAAAAAAAAATCTAAAGTTGCAAACAGATAAAATTACAATTAAAATCCGGCAACGATAAGGACACAAAATGGATTTATTAGTCTGACTTTCTGGATAAGTAAGAGAGGTTTTGCTAATGACTTGAAGCTCCAGACAATCTCTGGCATGCTCTGTCAATGCAGTGAAAATCCAACTATAACCTTGATCTGAAGCAGAACATCATCATAGCCTTCTTTTTATGTGCTCCGAGTAATGTTTAAAAAACAGCAACAGAATTCACACTCCCAGGAGGCAGATAATGTATAAGAAATACTGGAAAGTGTAGTGTGATACAGTGTTTGTGTGTGGGGTGGGAGTGGGGAACTGGAATGTAACAAAATGCCATATTAACACACCTTAATGATCCTGCAAGATCTGGGAGGTTAGTTGTTTTAAGAGAGGGTCCCCCTCCCCAATTTCCATTCTTTCACTGAAGAAAGGAAAAGGCCAAATGACTAATGCTAGTATTTTGATCTAAGCAACATCTAGCAAAACTATCCTGGGCACATAACAAATATGCTAAGTATTCTGATTTTCTTTGGAGAGTAGCACAAGAGGCAAACTATAACCTAAAAGATTGTCATGTGCTTTCAAATCAACTCCATTTTGTGACCACCTTATTGTAGGGGTTTTATGGGAAGATATATTGAGAGGAAGATTGCCATTGCATTCTTATTAGGCTGAGAGAGTGTAACTTGCCCAAAGTCACTCAGCAGGGTTCCCATGGCTGAGCTGGATTTCAAATTCTCCTAGAGTTCTAATCAAACCACTATACCGTGGCTCTAATTTTTATGAAGCCTTAGAGTTCAGTCCTCACCCAAGGCCAAGGGGTGTTCTTGTGCCTTTCAGCGTCGATGGAGGAGTCCCCTGCAAAATGACAGGCTAATGCTTTCTAGGCATTGCTTGTATCTAGAAAGAGAACTGCCCACCTTCAGTAGTGAGGGAGAATGCAGGGGAGCATGCTGCTTTTCCTGCCTTTATTTTCTGAGAATGCTTTCCCCCTTGTGCTTGTTGGATTCCAAGTAAGAGCTTTATCACACTGGTCCTTTACGCTGCGTTATTCCATTTGAAATCTGTTCCAGCCATTCTTGTGAGGGTAACTGATTGTTGACAATCTATATCGCCCCCTTGCCACATTTGTGCTTTAATAAAGTCATTTATACAGTTTGTTCATCTGTATTAAGGAGGCATTATTGACTCCTGCGCCACGCTCCTCGCTTCATGATTTTTTCCTCTAGCTGTAATAGCGCCATAACAGTCCACGACACGACTCTATGATGCTATGACACCTGAGGGAGGGACAACCTGGCTACACCCAAATCACATCCATTAATAGATCATTGGCAGAAGAAAGCACTAAGAGACATCCACTCCTGAACTGGTTACTGAATTGTTGCAGGAAAGGGGGTCATTCAGAGATCATTTCCACTGTTAAAAAACAACAACCCTGCAACACAATAGCACCTGGAGTGCAATGGCTTTGTGCTATAAGGCTGATGCAAAAGTGGGATTGCTATGAGTGTAACACCATAATGTGATAAGGTTCGTAATTTCTGAACTATCAATTGCTATAAAAGGTTACTGATTATGAAGACTCTATGTTATTTCCAGTCCAGTCAGTGCCTTCAGTTCCAGAAGCAGTAGGCAGTGATGTAGACTTGATTTGATAGACTCAGACTCAAGTTGGACTTAAGTCACTTCAGTGACTCGACTCGGCCATAAATGATGCAGTGATTTGACTTGACTTGAGACTTGTGTATTTTTAGTGACTGACTTGCTGTTCTTAGTTCAGTAATATAATATATTCATCTAGAAATCTTATAACTTTGAACAACGCCTCCATCTCTTTTTGCCTACTGGTCACATGGCAATCTATCTTAAGTCCAAAGTGTGGGTGCATTTCTCAGAGAGGAACAGCAAATGGGTTACGCAATGGGCTTGAGGCAGGGTTGAGGTCTGCTCAGCAGCCTGTCCCTGCTGTATATCAGAGGAGCCTTCTAAAACATTTCCTAAGAGCAAAAGACAAGACTTGCCCCCAGAGTGCAGGGTTCATTTCTCAGAGGGGAACAGCAAATGGGTTAGGCAGCAGGCTTGAGGAGAAAGGACCCTTCCTTCTAAAGCTTTTGAAGCTTCAGTAATGGGGAGTAAGAAGGATCCTATTCTCCATGTCTGAAGTTGCAGATGGCAAAATTGCAAATGTGGAGGGCTGACTCTGCTTAAATGGTTAAAACTGACTTTATTTGACTCTGTCCAATAATTCTGGAATTTTGGTTGAGGTATAAAGTTGGCTTCCAGACTTGACTTGAGACGTGATTTGAAAGTATCTTCAAGGACTTGAGACTCCACATGAGACTTGAAGGTAGAGACTTGAGACTTTACTTGAAACTTGGAGTAAAAGACTTAAATACATCACTGGCAGTAAGCCTCTGAATGCAGGTTGTTGGGGAACCAAAGTGGGAGGGTGTCATTTCCTTCATGTCCTGCTTATGAGCTAATCATACAGATCTGGTTGGCTATTGTGTGTACAGAATGCTGACTCAACCAAGCTCTTGGCCTGATCTAGCATAGCTCTATGAATATTTTCATATCCTAAACTGGTAAAGAAAGATGTTTGTTAACACTGCAAGCTGTTACTTTTCATTTACCACCAACTTAGTGACTTGTGCCTTTTCCTAAGGTGCTTTCACTCAATAACTTTTTTGAGGGAAGCCTTCCTGTTGAAACAGTGCCTACCTCACTTTGTAATGTCTTACACCATTGTACACTATACCGCTATATGCTCTTGGAAAAAGTACAAATAGGCAAAATCTGTTGTTGTTTGAAATAAATGCTTTAAGTAACCTATTCATCCATTCTTTACAGATTTATTATTGTTGTGTATGAAAAAGCTTTTAAAAATAGACTGTAATGGGCTTTTGAAAGTGTTTTTGTCTTTTGCTTTTAATGGATTTTTAATTATTTTTAAACACTTTTAATTCTGTTGATTCTTTAATTGCATTTTAAAATAACTTTTATCTCTTGTTACTGATATTTTTGTATGTATTTTAATCTGTATTTGTTTTAATATTGTGAAAACTGCCTTGAACTCTAGTACTGGGGTAAAGGCAGGACATAAAACAATAAAATAAATATGGAAAATAAAGTTGTAATAAAAAAGACTTCTTTGGCAACAAGTACCACTGAATTTAGTGGGACCTACTTCTGAGTGAACATGCCTAGGATTACACTGCTGGACTGATATCAGTCTTTGTGATACAGTCCACAAGTTAACTTGGTACAACTAAGCCCAATATCCAAGAAGTGTCTCATATTATACAAACCATTTCATAATTCACAAGAGGTTCAAGAAGTCTAGATTTCAAGTCAAACCCTGTTATCTGACAAGTCAGTCTTGATGCCTCTGATGTATTTTGTGGCTGTTATTTCTTATTTCTACAGCACCTTCATAGGGTGTACAAAGCTCATTAGGCATAAAGTAGGGCCTTGTCTACAACGCCTGAAAAATCTAAATAGGCCATGCCAGGTTACTGGCCACTCTGGCTTATCTCCTGGCATTTTCTAAATGGTCTCTCTCTCTCACACACAATAAGAGAATTTACTTACCTGTAGAAAAAAGCATATTGTTCCTTGTAGCTCTTTCTCCCTAGTCTGCTGCTGGCCACGTAATTGTACTGGTCTTGTGAACGTCTGAGGCAAAAAATGAAACTGATTTTAGTCTGTGCATCTATTTTGTATTTATCTCTATCTCCATCTCATATATCTTTATCTATATCGAAGAGAGAAAGGGAAAAAAATAAAGCAGTGCTCAGTGCTTCTGGCCCTACCATCTGAACGAATGGTTCAGTGGTTAGTTATTTGAGGTGCAGAGTTTATAATTACAGGTGTAGGCAATCTGGCACTTGCTAGATGTTTTTGACTACAACTGATGCAACAACACCATTCTGCTATTATCTTTAATCTCATTCTTGTTTTGTGTATGTACAGTGACCCTGCAAAGCAGTTGGGTAACACAGCTATCTATTTGGCTCAGTGCCTAGAGACAATAATCAATATGGAAAGTCAGTGAGCAAGCCAAGGTGGTAACTGGTAGAGGAGCTTTTGCACAACAAGACATTGTAAGCTGGGGAAGGATCTGAAACCTTCTGACTGCGAGATTTAAAAAAAAACCCAGCACCACAGTGAAAACGATAATATTCATCTGTCATTGTTCTGTCTTGCAAACCCCTGAAAGAGGAAAGAGAGGAGTGGGGAATTTGTTGAGGCTTGATGGGTGACAAGAGGCCATTTCTGCATTACACTCTTATAGTGCAATTATTCCACTTTCAACATCCTATGGAATCCTGGGGTTGGCAGTTCAGGGAGGGGCCGGCCAGCCTCTCCCTAAATTGCAAACCACAGGATTCCATAGGATGTTGAAAGTGGAATAATCGTGCTATAAGAGTGTAGTGTAGAAATGGCCTCTGTGAAGATTGGAGCTGCTGAATCAGGACCAGAGGGGCATCTCAGCATGAGTAGGAGAGAGACTGTGTAGTCAAGGCATATTCATTTTCCTTGTTTGCGCAAAGCATGCTACAGCTTAACTTGTAACTCAGGACTGTAGCTAGAGATGACACTCCAAGCTGTATGATGATTAATAGAATGTAACTTTCTTACTCAGAGTAAAAAGAAGAGTGCAGTTATTGGAGGGGGAGTTGAATAAGGCCATTCCCTCCTAAATAAGAATTCTGCCCACAAAGGAGATTGTCCTTTATTGCCCAAATTTCTAGCATTGAAACTTCAGCTTTACCACTGACTCTAAATGTTTAACTTCATTTGAACTTTTTGGAATGTGAACACAGCAAATTGAAAATCCTAGATGTGCACAATTTTTAGGGTCCTTCTCTCTGCAATACTAAAAATGTGAGAGCTGAAGGAAAATGACCTTCTGGCAGGCAGAATTTTTATTTGGGGGTACCCAAGGCCACACTCATGAAAGTTGGTTCTTCACATTTGGAGATTTCACTTTCAGCATTTGATTATGAGGGAATTTCTCCACCCCCTGGCCCCCCATCTTAAGTGCTTCTTCTCAAGGGGAACCTTTCTTTCCTGTGGCTCTGATCAGGCTGCACAGCCCTTTAAAAACCCGCCTCTGGTCCTCCTCCTCCTCCTCCACCAGCTGTTGCCTGGCCAGCTAAAATGGATCACAGCCCAATTTCACAGCACCACAAGCCCTCTTCTGGTGATCCCACACACACCCAAGGAAGGAGATGGGTGTGAGAGAGGAAGTACAGGGCCACCAATGTGACCCACCTCTTTACCGTCTTCTTTCCCTGACCTGGTTTGGACCTTGGGTGCCTCCCGCTCTCTGCACTATGCCTCAGCCGCCTTCCCACAGACACATATATGCATATTTTGATATTTGTGATTTTTCCACTTTTGCAGAGGTCCTGGCCTCCTAACCCAAGCAAATGTGGGGGCCACCTGCATTTCTTTGTTCTTTTCTTAACCCTCACTAATGTCTCTCGATTGATGAGACTCATGGTTTCTCAGGAAAGGAATGTTCCAGGATGACCTGACTTAGGGCTTTTCTGCACTTTGAGGGGGAAACGGGGCAGTCCTTTACTCACCGGATTGGCATGCTCCCTCCCTGGCGATCCACGACGATCTGGAGCAGCGCATGCCCGCGCTACACACTCTCTGGAGACGAAAATGGAGGCTTCCGGTTGGTGGAGGCTCTCCACCAACTGGAGAAGCTCGCCAGCCGGAAGCCTGCCCCCGGAAGATCTGCAGCCTCGCGCTGGCACGAGCCTGCAATCTACACTTAGGACAGCGACGGACTGGGGCGCACCGGGCTATTGAAAGTCCTCTTTTAATCGGTCTTTCAATAGCACAGGGAACCACCAGTTCTGGGCATTCCGGAGCGGGCTGAAGTCCGGACAAACTTTAAGTAGTCCAGACCCAGTTCGCCCCCAAGTGTAAACGTCCTTGCTGGAGGACGCGCTGCCCCGTTTTAAATATAAAATGCGGGAAAGGCCTATCTTCATGTTTATCAGGTAGCTACTTCTGCCTCCCAGTGAAGAGGGAAGAAGGGAGGGATGGAGCGGTTAGCCAGATTTCTTTTCCAATCTGCCTGGATCTAAGAAGTCCCAAAAAGGAGGGAACATGGTTGTGGCAAACGGTGGAATATTAACTAAAGGGAGTGCTGACTGTAAACTACATCCACATCAAGGCGTTCTGGCTTTCGCCCAGCACTGTGTGTTTAAATATATTTCAGTTCTGTATCGTACCCATTCAGTTTCTCCAAAAGAAAGGGACATACTCTGTTCCTGTTGTCCTTTATTTCCATCAGTAGCATGATGTCACAGTGAGATATAATCTGCAGGAGTAAACAAACAGTGTCTACAAAGATGTTGCATTTGATGAGACTTGGAAGGGCTAGGAAGCATGAGAAGAACAGAATTTAATCAGAACCTTTATATCTATCAGATATAAATTAAAATCCTGGCTTTTCATTCAGCACCCTTACCAAGGGCCTTGTATCAGGATGAGGGCAGACAGAACATTCTGGAACCACAGGGTCATTGGGAAAGCAGTCTCGTAATTCACTGTATACATTCCTCTCTTTATCTGTAGTCATAAATATAGAAAAAGACCAGTTCTACAAGGGTGAAGCAGAAGCTGGCTGTGTGTATGCAACTGATTGGCTGATTGTGATGCCACAGAAGTCTCTCTTTCCCATTTCCCAGTGTAGTTTGCACTTTAAAAAGATGTTGCCTCCCCCTTATTATTCTTTCTCTTCCTCTTCTTCCTCCAAAAACGGGACAAATGATAGGTCAAACATGCAGATGTTATTGTCACTCTTCAATATAATTTAAGAAAGTTCTCTCAGAAGCAAAACCTCATTGATCCCAAAAGAAAGGATCTGGAGGTGTGCAAAGCCTATTAATGTCTTCTGTCTTCTAAACTTCTAACGCTACTGAACTAGTATTTATTATGCCAGTTTATATATCATTAATTTCATTTGACAAGCCAGGGAAAACATCAAGTACATACTGTGACTGTTTCTACACTGCATCTGTCTCCACTGATTAATTCCAGTGGTCCCTACTCCTATGTAGCAGAAAGGCCCATGACAGGTTAAATCTGCCTCTTGCCTGTGAAACTAAATTCTACGGGAACAATGAACTTTTGAAAATAGGGAATTCACTACATAAACTCCAGGTCATGATAATACAGATTTATGTTACCCATTTTAAACATACTTGTGTGACTGAGCACTACCGAAATGAAGAATCACAGGTAAGTCTGCTTACCATTACAGGCATACCTCAGTTAATGAAGTCGATGTGTTTCCGAGCATTAGTTCTTTAACAGAAAATTTAGTACCAGAGGCAGGAATAACATGGAAAGAACAGAGATAGGTTCTCACAATACAGAAAGAAGAGTAGGTCAACATATTTCAGTTAACATTTTATCCAAAACTAACAATATCCACATATGAAATGAAACAACCAGGACAGGAAAGCCTTGCATAAGTAAAGAAAAACAGGATTAACTTTCTAGAGACCACTTGAAGACTTTTTCCAAAATGCATCCAGGGCTGACTTTTTCTTTCATCAGCTTCCCCTTTTCTTATGATTTCTCCTTTGGCGGCCATACTTTTGGATCTGTATTTTTAACGTGCTGGGAGTGGCTGATGAGGCAGGCTTATCTGTCTTCCCCTTTTGTCTTTGTTTTGCTGTTCATATAGCACTTACACTTCCCTATTCAAAAGGGGACTCTGGAGGCAGCTGCTATTTGCCTTACTTGTTATAGGCAGGCAGGTGAGGCTGTAGTAGTGTTGGTTAGAGTAGAATCCTGCTCTTTGCCAGCTCAAACTTTTGTTATTGCATTGTTTACTGCAGACGTGCCGCTACAAGTCTGTGTTTCTGCATCCCTGCATCGCCATCCTCCCAATGTCATTGTTGTTTAAAAAAGTCCATTTAGACAGTGGATGAGGAGGATGAGGTCAGCAGGCAGCCTGTCTTTGTAAAAATTCTCTTCACTGTCAAGAGTCTTTGTTACCTGAGGTATGCCTGTATAACCTTTTTATTTTTAAAGACACTATAGCTGGGGATTATGGCCACTGTAGTCCAAACTGTGCCCAGCTCATACTTCAGTCTAGACTGAATGTTACTTCTTTGAACATATGAAAATATACTGAGCCCTCAATATCTGCTGGAGTTGCATTCCAGGACAACACCGCCCCCCGATGATACTGAAATCCATGGATGCTCAAGTCCCTTTATATACAATGGCAAAGTCAAATGGATCTGCTTATATACCACAGTGAACAAGTTATATGAGTGCTGGAGAGAGCCTGAGGATCTGTGAAAATGACAGGAGGCTACAGCAGGGTATGCCTACACATCAGCATAGGGCTTGGCTTGGCATATGGCAAAATCAAAGTCTGTCTTCGAATCCCCCCCCCAATATGTGGTTGGTTGAATCCATAGATGTAGAACCTGTGGATGTGGAAGGCTGGGTGTACACTGTCTTAGCTTGCTGCTGGATCAATGCAGTGTACAGTAGCCAGAGTCTGGCATTAAACCATGGAAAGGCAAGTCAGTCACTCAGGAATGATCATAGTTAGGTGATCTCAGGCCAACCAGTATCCTTCAGACTAATGTATTTCACAGGGATGTTCTAAGAACAGAAAATGCTTTATTATCCTCTACTACTATTTTATTGTTATTTATTGAGTTTATGCACTTTTATTGATAAATTTCTTTTCGCTTACAGTTTAACTCTGCTATCATTTTGTGACAGAGAGCCATTTTGTGATTTTTTTTTAAATAAAAAAAAGCATAGCTGATATGCTCGCCTTGAATAAATTGATGTTCTGATTTGGTGCCCATTTACCTGGTAGTTAGTCTCATTCTGGCCCCTACATCTGAATAAACATTTATAGAAGGCTTAAATAAAACAGAAGCAAAGGTAAAGTAGCGGGAGCGCGGGAGAGATATACCACTGTTGTTGTGGTATGCCTTCAAGTAATTTCCCACTTATGACCACCCTAAGGCGAACCTATCATGGGGTTTTCTGGGGCTGAGAATGTGTGACATGCCCAAGGTCACTTAGTGGGTTTCCACAGCCAAGTGGGGAATCAGACCCTGGTCTCCAGGGTTGTAGTCCAACATTCAAACTACTACACCATGCTGGCTCTCAAAATACATCATACATGTTGCCTGTTCTTAACCTCTTTGAATGTAGGGCAGAGTACAACACAGTCCCTAGACTAAGAGGAAGAATGAGTGTAGCCTGGAATACAAGACATACTTTGTGCAAGTCCCAGTATGAAGCTGTTTGCAGTTTTCAGGGTCAGTGGAAGAATACAAGTTTTGCATGAGGAAGGCCCCAGTTCAGTATCTAGGACCTCTAGGTAAGGCTGGGTAAAGATTTCTATCTGTAACTCTGGAAAATTGCTGGTAGTCAGTGTAGCAGACAGTACTGGGCTAGTGTTACTGCAGGTTAGGCCTCCTTGGAGATAGCATAAAGATATCATTTTGATATCAAACCATTCGGCTTTCTCCTGCCACCCCGCTCCACGTGTTTGTGAGGCCTCTGGACAAGCACAGAACTAGGCTCGGCCATCAAATGCTGCAATATCCCAAGACAATACAGGCAGGCCAGAAATAGCCAGATCACCGCTTTAGGAGACCTCTCTGCAAACACCTCCTTTGGTATGCATGCTGTTTACAAAGGACTCCCTGCCCTGAGCAGGTAACTTGGCAAGCTAGAAGCTTAAAGGCCAAGCACTGAGCATTTGCATACAGTCTACCTCTTTGCCAATTCGGACTTAATTCCATCATGCTAAATTGTGACCTTTCTGAGACATTGTCTCACACCCAAAACTCATTGTTTTCCCTGAGTAAGGCATAGCCTGTAGTCCCAATTCACCCTATAAAACCCCCTGATTCTGAGACCTACCTCGGATCGCTCCGAATTTCCATCAAGCTTTGCTGCTGCTGTGCTTGGCGAGCTCCCCTCAGCTAATCGAGCTGAGTTTCCTCTCTGCACCTCCGGATTCTCCCACAAGGTCCAGGATGACGAGACAGGTGTCGTATCACCCATTTTCCCTGAAAATCTCTATCCTTAACTCAACCTCTAATTTCTTAGTTAGCTGTGTGACTGTGGTGTCTTCAATATTTGTTTGTATGTAATAAAAGATCACCTGTCTGGTTGCTTGACTGACCTGACCCTGTAGACGCTGGGTTGCAAGATCCTGCTAAGTTACCCTGCCTCTCGCTAGCTTAAGTGAGTGCTCCAGCTTGTTTTCCCCAAAATTGTGTGTTGTTGTTTGGTTATTTAGGTGTCCCTCCCGGGACCCCCAGTAAACAGGGTAACACTTGATCCACCAGTGGTTTTTGCCCCCTCTGTTTCTAAATGTTAAAAATAAAGCCAGGGGATACATATTTGTTTGTTGTTGAGGCTATAGTTAGCCCTGACAGAAGAGCCTTAGAAACTTTCTAAATGCTGTCTTGAATTTAACAGTCATGTACTACATGTTGAATGGCTGAAAACCTATCCAGTCCATTCAGTCAAAGAAATCTTTTGGCTCATCATTTTAAAAAAGCAATAGCAAGAAGTATGCACATGATATCAGAACAGCTATGTCACACACAAAAAAAAGCTTCATACACCCTTGTTTTATCATTGTCAAACAGAAAGATGTGAAATGCATGCTTTTCTAGAAATGAAGGATTTAGAACAGTAGTTGCACCTGTACATTTGCTTCTATTCCTCAGAAACATGAAATGGCTTAAAACTGAGCAGTATGAAGATTATGTACCATTCTTGCTTATGTGCATCAGAAGCTCAGACTTTTGAATGGTGCCAAAAGACTTCAATCACTTGCCTCCTCAGAGAGCATTTTATCATACAATCACTTTTGTCTGCATGAGCCCAACTTCTCTGATGATGATAATTTCTCTTCAATAGCACCATGTACTTCATTGTGTAATTAAACTAAATCAAGAATGCCAGTAACAAAGCAGTTTGTGATGGGACTATTGATGAGAAGAGAACAATTTATCTTCCACATCCAGTGCTCTGATACTCTCTCATATACATTTGCAAAACCCTTTGCATTACATTTCTGCTAGATTTAATGTATCTACAAATTGACTTTTGCACTATTAGAAATACACCAGATTTATTAGTGCTCAGAAATGCACTATCTTGGAGCTCCACTGTGTAAAGATAATATATCTTGAAAGATGAGTTAGATAAAAAGTTCCAGCATTCATCCGAGTATTTCTTTAATTCCAGAGGGTGAACTACATACCTTTACAATGACATCCAAGATTTCTGGGCTTGTTCTCTTAGCTTCTCCAAATGACCTCACATTGAAAGAGCAGATTCTTAGGCTCAGAGCTGCATGGAAAGCAAGGAACAGAAACAGAGCAGTGCGCAACATCTTTCAAACTTGGCCAAAAGAAAATGCAGCAAGGTATGCCTCTCTCACTCAGCACTCACTCTACAGAATCACCCAATGGAATTTAACTGTTATATGTTTTCACGGCCACTATGCAAATTACAAAGCATGTTACAGGCTTCCTCCAAGGCCCATTCATTTCTCTATTTTCAGATTAACATCTGTTGTTGAGGAACTTGAGTTTCAGCCTTGGGGATTACCTGAATTTAGAGCCAACTTCCACAACTGACTTGGCTCAATTGCAACCTCAGGAGAGCATATGACCTGAAGTATGCCTGACAGCAGAAAATGCAGTCTTTTCCAGTCATATATAAATAGGAAAGGCCCTGATTTATGGAGTAATGGGAACATGTGGCTGAGTGAAACTCAAACCTCCCCATGCTTATTGTTCACCAGATCATCATGGCCTCTCTCCTGTTACTTTTGTTCCACTCTCACCAGAGTCGGTCCTGGTATTGGAGGCTCCAGCTGAGAGAAGTGATGAAGTAAGTCATGACTGGATCTGTCCAATATCTTAGTACTGTCTGTACTCAGTGGCAGTAGTTCTAATGAACCTCAGAAGACATCTTTCCCCTTGCCTGTAACCTAGAATTCTTGTAACTGGAAATGGTGGGGACTGAATCTGGGAGTTTTTATATGTCTGGTATGGGTTCCACCACTGAATTATGACCACACACACACACACACATGCACCACTGCAAACAAATGCAGCCTGATCTAGCATGACAACCACACAAATTCTTCAGTCATGCCATCCAGCTTCCCCAATCTTTCCTAGGTTCTGCATGCAAACCCAGTCACCTGTCTCTTGCCTTTGGTTTAGTAACTGAGGGGTCAATGGGTTCTTCTCAGGGGCAGGAAGCAGATTTGCTTACTCCCCTCTTGGGAGAGCTGCTGCTGCCATCATCACTCGACGCTGCTGGGACAAAGATAGGCTAAGGAAAGGGCCGATGATGCTCTGACCCTGCCTTTTGTCTTACAGAACTCCTTTCCTGAACCAAAGAAAGAAAGAAAGAAAGAAAGAAAGAAAGAAAGAAAGAAAGAAAGAAAGAAAGAAAGCAAGCAAGCAAGCAAGCAAGCATAAAGACAAACTGCTTATGGCTGATGATATCTCAACTGCACATGTGAAATGCAGTCAGTTTGTGGTCTGAACAGGGATCTTGTCCCACTTTGGGGTAAAATCTCCAGTGACGTAGACTCAAGTTGATTGACTCAGACTCAAGTCAGCCTTAAGTTACTTCAGTGACACGACTCGGACTCAATTTAACAATAAATGATGTACTGACTGAACCCAACTTGAGACTTGCATATTTTTAGTGACTGACTTGCTGCCCTTGGTTCAGTAACATAACACATTCATCCAGAAACCTGACAACTTTGAACAATGCTTCCATCTCTTTTGGCTTACTGGTCACATGACAATCTTACTCAAGTCCAAAGTGAGGGTGCATGTGCTAGAGGGGAACACCAAATGGGTTAGGTATTAGGCTTAAGGCAGGCTTGAGGTCTGCTCAGTAGCCTGTCCCTAATGCATATAGGAGGAACATTCTAAAACTTTTCCTAAGAGCAGAAGACAAGAGTTGCTCCCAGAGTGCAGGGCACATTTTTCAGAGAAGAACAGCAAATGTGTTAGACAACAGGCTTGAGGAGGAAGGATCATTTCTTCTAAAGCTTTTGAAGCTTCAGTAATGGGAAATAAGAAAGATCCTATTTCCCACTTCTGAAAAATCCTCCAGCTTTGGAAATGGGAAGTAAGAAAGATTCTATTTCCCACTGAGAAGCCACAGAGTCTTTTTTGCCCATTGGCACAAAAGCCTCAGCTTAGGAAGGAGGAGTAAGAAGGATCCTATTCCTCAGTTCCTGAAGCTGCAGATGGCACAATTGCAAATGTGAAGGGCCAACTCTGCTTGAATTGTTAAAACTGGCCTTATTTGATTCTGCCTAGAAATTCTGAAATGTAGGTTGGGATATAAAATTGGCTCCCAGACTTGAGACTTGACTTGAAAGTATCTTCAAGGATTTGAGACTTGACTTGAGACTTGGAGTGAAAGACTTAAATACATCACTGAGAATCCCTCTGCTCAGATCATGCCCCAGTGGGATACGCAATTGTTTGTATATAGACGCAGGTGGTGTGATGGGAACAGGGGGCCTACTCTGTAGACAACTACACATCCATATGAAGATCACCAGGATCAATCCTGATATTAGGCAGAATGAGACAACTAACCTGGTCAACATACTTCTTTCTGTCTTCTGTGGGGCCCGTTACGTATTGCAAACAAAATCACAAGTTAAATTTTTTTTTAAAAGAACAATAATACAACAAATCATATGTTAAACTGAATGCATATACAATGTCCCCAAATTTCCATGCCTCCTGTCAAGTGCCAGTGCAAGACTTGATTGTTGAACTGTTCTATGAGTGCAGCTCAACAGTAGAGCAACCTTGGGGGAAAACCTTAAAGTCCTAAATAAAAGATGCAGAATAGGTGGAAGTGCATAATAATAATAATAATTTAAAAATCCACTATTAGGAATTTACTCTTTTGTCCCTTCCTGAGTACATGGATGAAAATCCTATTAGCATATTCAAAGTGAAAAGGCCTAATCATTATATCTGGCAGCTACAATACCTCTCCTCTCCACCTATCTCCCTCTTTCTGAACTGAACTGGTAAGAACAGCCCTTTTTGGGCCAAACCATAATTCGTAGGGGTTAAATTGACAAGTGGGGAGGTTATCAGTGACATCATCCCAGATGTTTCTCATGAGTCCCCTTGGCTGCTCTCTCTTCTGACTAGAAAGAAAGAAAGAAAGAAAGAAAGAAAGAAAGAAAGAAAGAAAGAAAGAAAGAAAGATAATCATCAAGGTTTTTTTATTAGGTAAAAAAGAATAAAAAACCCCACAAACCAAACATACAAAGCAACAAAAAATACATTCACGCAAACATCAACAAACACCCTAATCTAAACTTGACTAAAGCAAAAACTAAAAAAAAAAGAAAAATCCAAAAAACTACAAATTGGTTCCCCCCTTGTTGTAAACAGTTGATATTATTTAAGCACTTACACCTAACTGTTGAATCATTCATTTTATCCTATAGTTGGTAACTGTTGCTAATCACTTATTAATTTAGTTATTTACTTAATTTCATGAAGGTTATGGTTCTCTTCCTCCCACATTCTGGGCATGGGGATTCTAGAACTGGAGGACTTTCAAAGCTGGAAGACTCTCCCTCATCCCTAGACTCTGTAGACTTGAGAAAAAGAAAAAGGCAAAAGCTAAGATATCCTTTTTGTGTGTGCTAGTACAGCATAAATCTCTGCCGGAGTACTTAATGTTGGCATTTTAATGGCGGCTGGGTAGTATTTTCCAACCAGTCATTGACTAAGGCGTGGAGTTTCATTTGGGTGTTGGCACTGTGCAGCCAAAGCATGTTTTGTTCCTGGACCTCCGGTATAAGTGTGGGAGGATGGAGGCTTCCCTTTCTCCCCCAGTGTACACCAGCTGCTTGACAGCATCCAGGTGCAGCTTGGCTGCTCAGTAGTATCTGGCTGGATGGACTGGGAAGAGGAGGTACTGGATACCTCCTTGTGCAGTGAGCCTCAAAAGCACTTCCATTGGTATAATCCCTGGTCATGGAACATGAGCCAGCAAAAGGATTCAGCCCAAAAGCTGCAATCTTATTCATACTTATTTGGGAGCAAATCCCATAGAACATAGAACCTGGAAATCCACATACATTATTATTATGTAGGTATCAGAGAAGGAAAGAAAAAGTAAAATGAAAGTCCAAGGCCACATAGGGAAACTCATAGCAGAACAGAGAAGTTAAAAAGGGATTTCCAAGAGGGAACAGATGAAGTTATTGTGTAGCCGCCTGGCATTTATCTGATCCTCCCGCAAAGGGAAACAGGAAGTCTGAGGCTAGAGATAAGAGAACAGCAGCAAATACAGTGCCCTTGGCTTCTCACACAAGGCCAACAGGGATGGGCCTGAGTTCAGGAGAGAAAGGGCCAGAAAGGGCTCCTTTGATAAGTTTAAACTGGCACCTCCCCTTTTAAAAGAAAACAGGCCTGACTTTTCATACTTTGCATAGGCCAAGTGTGGTAGCTGGCTATTTTTGTCAATTAAACTTAGAAAACTTGAGCTATCTGTAATAATTCTGAGGATCAAGAAGCGTACAAATTTGAAGGCACTGGTATAACACTTTTAAAAACATAGAGAAACAGCTTAATGTACATAGAAGCAAAGTGGATATCTTTTCAAGAAAAGGAAGAGAGGAAGAGTAGGGGGAATAGGAGTATAACAAGCAGTATAACTAGCATAAACTTGAGACAGAAAGAATTACGAAGATAGTATGACAAGAACTTCAAATGGAAATTGGAGAAAAGATAGAATAAAAAAGCTACTATATTTTATAAGACATTTCAGATCTACATTTCACTCTTTAGTGTTGACTGAGTAGTATTTTTAGTTGCTCACATGAACAATCTTTACTGATATCAGTGCTTTGAAACTTACAGCAGCAGGATGCTTTGCTGCAACCATTCGTCTTGGTAAAATGCACCTATTATTGGGAATGAACAAATTTGTCAGTTTGGTTTCCCCCAACATTCAATGTGTTATAAATCTCATGTTCTTTCCCCCATAAATTGGTTGAAGTTGGCCGATTGTTAGTGACAATGAATTTAAACAATTGGTCACCAGCTGTGCTGCCTGAAGAAGAACAGGTTTAATTATTCTCACTTTGGAGAGGGCCCAGTGTTGGCCTCAGTCTACCTTAATCTACTTCCCTGAGTAGAAAGAGAGATATTGTTGCTGCCGTAGTAATAATTGCCACTCCTTTCCTAGCTTCCTCCCCTAGGTTGGCTCCTCCTGTTCCTTGCCTTCTTCTATCACTCTGTCCTTCTCTCCTGCCTCCCCTATTGTGAGACTGTTTGTATTGCAGACCCACAAAAGTCAGTTTTCCATGATGGACAATGAATCTCTTGATTTGCTGTGACAGAAAAGTGGATGTGCATTCCACAACCTGTGTTTGGCTGTATAACAAACCTTGGCTATGGAAATGTGCATCCACTTTCTCACTCCACCACTCAAAGGAGTGGTCCAGGAACCATTGCTGACCCATAAGTCATCGCCTGATGGTCCCTGATGAGTTTCCAAGGAAGAATGAAACAACAGTAGGCAATGGACACCAGTTACTCATCTCTAGTTGGGTACTAAGATAGCAGCTGTCTATAATGTACATTGATATGCATGCCTATGTGAGGCCTAGTGATACGTCACCAGAAGCCAGTCTGTATTGGATATATGCATATAATATTTCATCATAAGGCTGCAATACTTGGGTGTAAGGCCCTTTGGATTCAATGAGGCTTACTTTTTTTCTTTTTTTCTTTTTTTATATAATTTTATTAAAGTTTCAGCAAATAAAACAAACAATTATCTCTGCAACGTTTACATGCAATGTTACTTCTTCTTCCTTTCCTTTCTGGATTACAATTATTAATATTTCCTCTATTTGTTATACCGCGTATCGCAATAAAATGTTAATAATCAAACTTAATTCGTTAGTTCCTGCTATATTTCTCTACTTTACTTGTTACATGATATTTCTATGATTATTACCCTGTATAGTAATTGATATCATGAATTATGCATTGCCTTCTGTCTACACCCAACCCAAATCCGTAACAATCTTCCACTCTTTATTAATGTCTTCATCTGATTTCCCTTTTAATCTTTGTGTGAGAATGTCCGCATTTCTATTTTCCATAAAAGTTGTCCACCACTGTTCAATAGTAGGTATAGTTTCATTTTCCCAAAGTCGTGCATACTCAATACGGGCCGTCGTCACCATGTATAGTATTATTTTCCAATATTTCTTCACTGACGTTCCATCTAATATATGTGTCATGTTTAACAAGTAAAGTTCAGGTATCATCCCAAATTGAATCTTCAAAATTGAACATACTTCCTTATGTACTTCTTTCCAATATTTTTCTGCTTTGAGACATGACCACCACATATGAAATAGTGTACCAGAACTCTCTTGACATTTCCAACATTGCCCTGTACCCGTCTTATAAATTGTCTTTAATTTTTCTGGTGTTTCTTTTAAATTTTGAGCAGCAGTAAATTTCTGTGTTTGTTGCCAACTCTGTTCCCACCATTCTAACTGTATTGGCTGTCCGACATTTTGTGCCCATTCTATCATTGCTGCTTTAACTGTCTCCTCCTCACATTCTTGGTGTAAAATTTCTTGATATAAATGTGCTAATAAATGTGGTGGATTTTCTCTTAGCAATCGCAATAATTGGATTTGCTCCTTTTGTTGTATTCCATAAGTTTCTACATCCATTTGAAAACTGTCCTTTAGCTGTCTGTAGGGAAATCAGCTTAATTTTATTCCTTCAGTCTCCAATTTCTCTCTTGATTTCATCTTCATACCGCAATCTTCTGTCGTTCCTAGTAAGTCTTCATATCGTAGCCATTTGTCAAAGAAAAGGAAATTGAGGCCAGTACACTCACCGACTTGACTGTCTCTTTAAGGAATCCACCATTTTTCTCCAGCTTACAGTCCTCAGGGTCTTTTCAAGCTGCTTACTATCTTTGAAGCAGGTACATTACTCTTACGATCTTACGTGTTTGTAATCCAGATCGGGCTTTTCTTGTAGTCTCTTATTGAATTCTTCGTTTAAAAGTCGTCGTCGACGCTTGTGCTGCTATCACGGCGATCCTGGAGGTCCTGTCACGGTCCTTCGATCCTGCGCACCTCCGCTCTTTCTCCTTTTGGAGAAGGCTCGGTGACAAACTACGAATCCCCTGCAGACCTCTTCCGCATCCCCCTTACCGAGGGGATTGCTAGCTGGAGGTAGATGGTCACGATCCAGCTGGGTACCTTCAGTTGGGAGTTCAGAGCTGCACAGCGCTACTCCGGACACCCTCTCACGCCCGCCATGCGGCCGGACAACTGAGGCTTACTTTTTTTCTAAAGGGCTGTCACAGAGAGGAGAGCACAGGTTTGCTCTGTGCTGCTTCAGAGGGTAGGACCAGGTCTCATGTCTTTAAGTTATAAGAGGGTAGATTTCAATTGAACGTTAAAAGAAACCTCTTGATAGTAAGAGTAGTTTGGCAATGGAACCAATTACCTATAGAAGTCGTGGGGTTTATTTCTCAGTATGTCTTCAAAAGAGGCTACATAGCTACCTGCCCTAGCTTAATTTCCTGAACTGATTTGACAGGAGCGGTTGGGCTTGATAGCCCTTGAGGCCTCTTCCAGATTCTGTGATTCTCAGTGTTTACTGCTTTATCTGTACCTGGAAATGCTTATTGACAACATACAGACGATTGATGATTTGAATAAATATAGCTGTGCTTTTTCCTGCAGGATGCCTTTCTTGGCAACACCAACAGACAGGATTAATGGGAATCTCAAAATATCATTTCCTTTTCCCTCCACAAACTTGCCTTTGTTATTGTCAGATTCAGAAAAATTTGGACACTGGCCCTGAACCCATGTAGGACTGGGATATCAGTGACCTCAAGGAGAAGTCCTCAGTCAGGACACACAGCCTGACATCCTGTTAATGACATGTGCAGGCGTAAGTCCAAAGTGTATGTCTTTTCCTCATTGTAGATGTTGGTAACCAGGTCTTCCCTTTAGAACAGCCAACCCCAAATTCATTGATTTTCTATGATAATCCCCACCCCCACCCCCAGCCATTGTGTGGCTGGTAAAGACTAGAGGAGGTTGGAGAAACTGAACGATGACATAATCTGCCAGGACCTCTTGCAGATCTTGGTTGACCCCAACAGATGATGTCACTGATCTGTGTCTGGCTATGGGAATATAGCTGGATGCTTCTGTGACCCCTCTGCTCTCCACCATGCACTGAATAGCCAAGAGGAGACTGAACTGGCTAAACAGTGAATTCAAGGAGGGGGGCTGAGAGGAGAAATGTAGCTTAGTCCCAGCTGCAGAACTTTTGTGCTACAACCTACAATACAGGATGTTGGCCACGGTCAGTGTTGGCTGGTGGCTCCCATATCAATGGGGCAGTAAATCCATTCTGGGTTTTAGTCCAAACTTGAAAGGAGCTATCCAATATGCTGGATCTGTTTGGGGGATAGGGTTCAGCACCTTGAACAGCTCCTTTAAATTTTTGAATAAAATCCAAAGTGGATTTACTGCCACATTGACACAGACACCACTAATTGCCAGTGCACGTGATTTACTGCTTCACAGGGCATTTTGCTACCTGAAGCAAAATAAAAAATGTGCCCACACATATCCATTCCACCCACACTGAAGCTGACTTTATTGACACACACACTTGGAGATCTCTGTCCTCTAACAGAGGGGATTGGCCATAGGGTTATGTTCACTGCTCTCCCTCCCTCCCTCCCTCCCTCCCTCCCTCCCTCCCTCCCTCCCTCCCTCCCTCCCTCCTTTTCCTCTTGCCTCTCCTGCAAATATGGGCAGCTCTCTTGCCTCCTATCATTTCATGAAGGATCAGTTCATACTTTAGTAAACCTTGGCTGCAGTTCTACTTGGCAGGGATACATACTTTGCAGCTGTACTTTATTTGAAAATCATGTGGGACCTTTTGCTAAAAGTTCACTTCTGTAAGCCTTTGTGTTATAGGCTTGAAGTGCTGAACATCCTTACTTAGATAGAAGGATGTTAGACTTAGATCAAAGAAAAGAGTTCAATGGTATTGCCCTGTTTACTGGGGGTCCCAGGAGGGACACCAAAAGGTGCTCAACTATAGGTGAGGAAAATTAGCTCAGAGCACTGCTTTAGCATTACGAGAGGCAGGGTAACTTAGCAGGATCTTGTAACCCAATGTTTACGGGGTGAGGCCAAGCCAAGGAGCACACCAAGTTTAAGAATAATTGAGATTTTATTAAATACAGACAAACAGTGTATGCAACACACTCACACAAGTAGCTAAGGAAAATAAAGGTTGGAGTGGTATAGAGGGATTTTGAGAGGGATTGTTGAATTGGGTGATACGACACTTGTCCTGAAGCTTGAGTTCGTTGGTCTGGAGTCTCAGTACGTGGGACTGAGGGGACAGCTCGCCAAACAAAGCGGCAGCAAGGCGGGATGGAAGTCCGGAGCGGTCCAAGGAAGGTCTCAGAATCTGGGGTTTTTATAGGGAGAAGTGTGACTGCAGGCTATGCCTTACTCGGGGACAACAATGAGTTTTGGGTGTGAGACAATGTTTCCAAAAGGTCACAATTTAGCATGATTGAGTTAAGTCCGAATTGACAAAGAGGCAGACTGTATGCAAATGCTCAGTGCTTGGCCTTTAAGCTTCTAGCTTACCAAGTTACCTGCTCGGGGCAGGGAGTCCTTTGTAAACAGCGTGCATATATAATGAGGGTATTTGCAGAGAGGTCTCCTAAGTCGGTGATCTGGCTATTTCTGGCCTGCCTGTATTGTCTTGGGATATTGCAGAGTTTGATGGCCGAGCCTAGTTCTGGGCTTGTCCGGGGGTCTCACAAACACGTGGAGAGGGGTGGTATGGTAAGGCCAAATTATGATATCAAAGTGATATCGGGTGCTATTGCCAGGTAGGCCTAAACTGCAGTAACAATGGGGTGTTCTCTCCATTTCAGTGGATTTCCAGCATGTGATTAATATTCACTTTTCCATGTTTTTTTTAAAATGGTACATATCCATTTCCCCAGAATTCAGTCCTCCAAAAAAATAAAGACAAAGCTACCATGACAGGAACAACATGCTGGAAAGGGGGAAATGCTTTAAACTTAAGAATGTAAGATGGAACTTGGGGAAACAATTATTGACTTTACTTTCCCCAAGGCTGAATTATTTTTCCTTGAGGAGGTGAAATATTCTGTGTTTGTAAGATGTGATGAAAATTGGAGAGAATCAGGAATGAGACAGGTGACTTTTCCTAAGGGTTCCCCAGCCGCTCCCCCCTATTATTGGGCTCTAAAATGACAGGACAGAGGCTGATATAAAATCAAAATTCTACAATACACATTGGTTATACCTTCATTAGGTCAAACAGAGAGGTCAGAACAGATCTCAGAGCAGGAAACTTTATGGCTACAATGGAGAACTGAAATTTTATGGCCTCCTTTTGTAGCGTTTCCCTCTGTTCTTCTTTTCTTTTGAGGAAGAGGAGGAGACTCAGCTTTATTTTTGCATAAAACATTTTCACTGTAACATCCATAATTACAGGATACCAATCTGCCAAATTCTGACTCCCACAGCATCATTTTGTTTCCCTTGTGTGATTCTTTTTTTACCATCTTTGCCTGATAAAGAATGCTTTGTTTGTATCTTCAGTTTGGCCTATCACCAGTGTGGCCTCTGCACCTTCTAGTTAGCCTAATAAAGTTACCACTGATGTGAAAATTTGGATTTTATTTAAAGGAAGCAGCATGGTGTAGTGGTTTGAGTGTTAGGCTAGTATTCTGGAAGGTCTGAGTTCAGATCCTCCCTCAGGCATGGAAACACCACTGGATGACCTTGGGCAAGTCACAGTCTTACCCTAAGAGGAAGGAATTGTCAAACCTCCTCTAAATAAAACTTGCCAAGAAAACCCTCAAATAGGGTTGCCGTAAGTGATAGTTGACTTGTATATACATAATAAGACCAAGTTTTGTTTAATGGCCAACATGGCTATTCTTGCATTATGCTGAGATAAATCAACCCTCAGGTATAAAGATATTGTTGTGTGCCTTCAAGTTGTTTCTGACTAAGGGTGATCCTGAAGTGAACCCATCAGGAATTTCTGAGGCTGAGAGTGCATGATGTGCCCAAGGCCACCCAATGGGTTTCCATGGCCCTGATCTCCAGGGTTATAATCCAACACTCAAACCATTACTACATATCTATACAGGATACTGAGGAGAAGAGAAAAAAATAGAGGGTGAGGAGAAAGAACAACTTATCTCTCCACCAGCCTGCTATAGTAAATAATTGTCTGCTGCTTTTTTCTTTACTGAAAAAATACTGATTTTTCCCCCCACTAAAAATCTCTAATAAAGATACTTTGCAAGCTACTTGTAGAAGAGAAGCAAGTGAACGGGGAAAGTGGGAGGTCCCCCCCCCCCCGGATCTCTATGATTGCTTTGTTGTGCTTTAGGGCAGACAGCAGAACTTCAAGTTGGCAAGCTGTGAAAAAAAGGAAGAAAGGGCTGGAAACCTCTCAGTACTTTTCTGCTGGGTAACATAGAAGCATGGTTACAACTTCCTACTAAACAATCATTCAGAAACACTGAGTGACAAAGAAGATAAATCAAGTTGACCACTTACATAGCCCCATTCAGCAAAAGAGGAAATGCAGTGCAAAAAAAGAGGACACATAACTGCATAAGTGACAATCCTTTTTACAAAGACTACTCAGTACCATTTGCCTTCTTTTCATCTGTCCTACTCAGTTTTTTTTAGTGGCATTGACATGGGGAAGATGGTGAAGGAGGGCTAGAAAAACACAGATTTTCAGTGTTGGGTTGCAGCAGTGCATCAGCAGTAAACAATGCAATCAAACTTGAGCTGGGAAGGAATGGGATTCTGCTCTAGCAGGCCCTACTGAGGCTGGGTGTGCCTGCCTGCAAGAGGCAAGGTAAACAGCCACAGCGTCCCTTACCAAATGCGTGAACAGTAAAACAGAGAGAAAGAGGAGAGCAGAGAAGTCTGCCTCACCAGCTCCCACCACTATATGGAAAATACATATTGCTGCTGGGAAAATCCATCCTGCCACCTTAGCTGTGAAGTTTGCAGCTAAGCCCAGAGATAACTCTTGCAGGGCAGGGAGTGGGAATCATGTCTTGTTACCCCAAAATGTAGGTGCCATGAGATCCATTCTGCAATGCCAGTACCTCCTTGCAAAAGTGGGGAAGGAATAAGCTCAGAGTTTAGGAGACTTGCAAGATGGGGGCAACTTAGCGAGACCTTTCCTACCAATGTTTATGGGCTCCTGGAGAAACAGCATCAGCCAGAGAGTAAAATGTAAGCTAAACTGTGTTTTTACTGAAATAAATTAACTCACACGTGCACCAGTTCAAGCATGCACACAATCACACAAGGACTAGCTGAATAGAAGGGAGAAAAGTGGTATAGAGACTGTGAGGGATTCAGGCAATAACTACTGTGTCCAGAGACAAGCAGAGAAAAGCGGCGGTGTGGCTTAGGTAAAGAACCTGAGGACAGTTCTCAGCCAGGAATTTGATGGACAGAGCGGTGTTTGGTTCAGTGAGAGACTGCACTGGAGAGTCTGAAATCAGGGGCATTTGTACCCAAAAAATAACCTGAGGGCTGGACTGATGCCTACAATCCCAGGGGGAACAATGTGAGTTGTGATACATACAATAAGCTTTCAGCTTGCTAGTGTTTGCAGTGCTTGGGTGACAAAGACAAAGTGCTTGGGTGTTGTAATACTGTCTGTTGTGTGTGGTACAGGGAAAAAAGGAAGAAGTCTGGGTGCATGGGGAATGAGTGTGAGTCACTCAGCATCCTGATGGGTTTGTGTTCTTTGTGTTCTCTGGGAAAACTCCAGCTTCTACTTAAGCTTATTATCCACAGGAATAGCATCTATTTGCCTGACAAATGACCTAGTTGCACCTGCAGGGTGTCTTAGGTTGACCAGTCTTTCTTTCTCATGTTCGCAGTCAGAGTTTTCCCTCTGTTGGTTGACCTTCTGGTCACCTTCAGATTTGATTTTAATATCAGTGCCAATTAATGCTTTGCCAGTTAAACACGATGCCAATTAGATATGGTGCCCATCCAAACCATACCAGTACAGGTAGCCAGAAATGAGTCCTAACAATCCCTCCCAATATTGTTGGACTGCTCATCCCAGTAGGCTTCATCAGTGTAGCCAAAGGTGAGTAATGCTTGGAGCTGCAGTCCAACAAGGGTGTGTACAATCCACACCCCTCCTGTATGGGGTAACAGTTGGCAGTGTTATCCCTGCTAATTAAAGTTTCTCTGTTTCCCAACTCTTCAAGCCCTTGCTCCTCTACAGCACTTCCTTTAAAAAAAAAAAGTTCTCTGGAACACTGTGGAATGATCAGCTCTCAGCATCTGGAAAAACTTTAGTCAGAAAGATTAATTACTCAGTAATGATAGGGATGCAAAAATAAACTTGAAAATCAGAGCATGGCTTAGGGAAACAGAGATCACGAGTAAATGAAAATAGGTGCTCTTTCACTCTCCTTACAATACATCCTGCAATTTATTTTATTCCTCATTATCCTATGGTGACATTCTGGTATTTCTAGGTAACTATGAAACCAATTAAAATTAATTTAAATCTCCCCCCCTGGAAAACTAGAAGAGAAAATGTGTAAAATGTCATTGAAGTGGCTCATTCTTTCAGTTGTGTTTACTTTCTTGAGCTACAGGCATACCTTAGGTTAACAAAGCCTCTGATAAAGAAAGCCTTTTTACACCAGCCCAGCCCCCGTTTTCCTCTTTGTCCTCAGCATAATTGGTAGATTTTTTAGCAGCTTTAGCATTGGGAGGATGGTAAAAGAAAGCTGGAGAAGCATAGACTTTCAATATCAGGTTGTAGCAGCGTGTCTTCGATAAACAATGCAATAAAGTGTAAGCTGGGAAAGAACGGGGCTGTATTTCAATTGATCCTGCTGGAGCTGTATGAGTCTGTCTATGACGGGCAAAGTAAACAGCCATTGCCTCCAGAATCCATTGCTAAGCATATAAGCCAGCCTTACCAGCTGTCCCTAGCACAAGTCTGGGTTACAAAATGGAAATTGCAAGAAAAGTGGAGGGTCATGAAATTAAAAAAAATAAATAAATCTTGGATGCATTTTGGAGGAGCCTTTCAAGCGGTTTGTAGAAGGCTGATTTTTTTAACTTATCCAAGTCTTACCTGAGCTGGTTGTTTCAGTTCACATGTGCATATTTGTTAGTTTTGGATACAAAGTTTGCTGGAACATGTTGAACTGTTTGCCTTTTCTTTGGTGTACAAACCTATCCCTATTTTTCAAGGAGCACTGGTGGTGCAGTGGTTAAATGCCGATACTGCAGCTACAAGGTTGTGAGTTTGATCCTGCAGGGCTCCAGGTTGACTCAGCCTTTCATCCTTCTGTAGGTCGGTAAAATGAATACCCAGCTTGTTGGGGGCAATTATCTAACACACATTGTAAACAGCTTAGGGAGTGCTTTGCACTTATAAGCACTATAGAAATGTAACTACTATTGCTATTGCTATTTCACAGTTCTCAGCCAGAGAACTCCCCTGATGCCTCTGACAAAATTACAAACCCCAGGATTCCACAGGATGCAACTATGGTAGTTAAAACACAGTCATAGTGGTATAACTGTGTAACATGAAAAGCGCACCATTATTGAACAGTATAGTGTGCTTACAACAAACAGTGTGGATCATATTTGTGTGTGTGTGTGTGTGTGTGTGTGTGTGTGTGTGTGTGCCTTCAAGTTGCCTGTTGATTTCTGCTGATCCCATGAATTTCATAGGGTTTTCTTAGCTAAGGAATACTCAGAGGTGGTTTTGCTGGTTCCTTCCTTTTGAATATAGGCTGCACCACCTGGTATTCATTGGCAGTCTCCCATCCAAGTACTAATAAGGGTTGACCCTGCTTAGCTTCCAAGATCGGATAGGATCTAATACTTTAGGGTATTTTAGGCCCTTTGTGTGGAACCTATACAGATATAAACAAAGCTGTCAATAAGAAATTCGAGCGAAAGAAAAGTGTCCACTAGGTGGCAGCATTTATAATTTCTATTTAGCCCCTTGTGTGAAATCCTGCATTCCTATGTGTTGCTAGACTTGCTACAGTGTACATGCGATCTCCAGAACTGCGATTTCCAGTAATCATGGAGCGTTCTGTCTTATACCTAAAATGCCAGCGACATGAACACAGATGTATTGAACCATCTATGCACACGTTGCTGTCATTTAATGATATGGGACATGAACATTCACATTTTTCTCCATTTGTGGGGGCATCTGGAACAGAACCCTTGCAGATATGAAGAGATCACTGTACAGAACTGAACACGCATAGTACTTTATTACACTGCAAACCATCCCCAGGGAATAGTTTCCTTCAAAACAAAACAAAAAAAAGGCTGAGTTGCAAAAAAGTGCCTTGGCCAGAGGTTTGGGGTACATAAGAAACAATTATTTTGTTTTTATGCCACAGCATTGCATCACAAACTAGATCAGTGGCTAAGATTTAATAGGTCAACTAAGGGAACTTTGGATATTTTTGCTGCCACCCAGTTCCTGGTTAATTCTCTTCAACAGAGGGTTTAAACGTTGAATTGTTCCATAAAGAAATTTCCACATTTGTATAAAGGGACTTTTGTTTGTTGCCCATGGAATCTGCATAATACTCTGGCTAGAGAACAACCCATCATGTTTTTAAATCGTGTTGTGCCAGGCAGAGCATGTAATGCTAGCATAACCTTAACTGAATCACTGAAAGGTATAATTGATTTCTCACTCAAGTGGGGGTGGGGAATGTGTGCGTTTTCCCCAGATATGGTTCAACAGCAGCTCCCATCATCCCTGACTATTGGGCATACTTGCTAGGTCTGATGGCCCTTGCAGCCCAACAACATCTGAAAAGCCACAAGGTGCCCACTGCTGGTTGGTTTGTCTCACTCAGAATCTGCACGCCGTTGTACCTGGTATAAGTGTTGTTTGCAGTCAAGAGTCAGACAGGAATGACATACAAGATAATTGCTTAAACCAGCCTAGCTCAGACTCCTTACTCTCTGTGTCCATTCTGTGCCGGCCCTGCCCTGCTTGCTAAGTCACTGGCCATTTCCGCACTAGGCTGTTATTGCACTATGATTCCACTTTCAACATCTTATGGAATCCTGGGGTTTGCAGTTTGGGGAGGGGCTGGCTGGCCCCTCCCAAAACTGCAAACCCCAGGATTCCATAGGATGTTGAAAGTGGAATCATAGCGCTATAACAGCCTAGTGTGGAAATGGCTACTGTCTGGTAGTGCATACTCTTCAGCTGTCCCGATTTGGCAGAGACAGCTGCAATTAATCCTCTATTGTGCTATTTTTCCACTGTTTTTAAAACATCTCAGTTTTTGGTCCTCCTCCCATGTTTCCCCTTATCCTGAATTTGCTTCCATTGCTGCTAAGTGAATGCAAAGTACAAAAGTAGCTTTGACTCAGTTTGTGGGGTGTGGAGTGGGGAGAGGAGAGATAGAGGTAGAATGTTGCTCTTCCCAGTAGGCTCAGGAAAAAGGAAACTACTGTAGCCTCTCGTAACTAATATATTCTTCCTACTTAACAACTTTTATCACCTTGACCACACTCTGATATTGCTTGGGCACACGTACCCTTCTTCATCTGTGAAACGTTGGAGAATAGAGAAGCTTTTCTTTGAATTGACTTGGAAGCAGACTGAGTGAGGTATCTGCCTTTGGAGATGGCCTCAGGCAGCAGATTCTAGATATCATGAAGGGGCAGCAGATTCTTAGTGGCTTAATTTGGTATTATTGTACTTTTACAGGCAGGTGGCATGAAGGGTGCTTGTGCAGTTTTCTGCCTCATGAACTGAAATAACCTGCCTGGCTTTGCATCTTGACTTGGATAGGTGGAGGCATTATTTGCTGTTCTGCCTCAGTCTACACCCTGTATCAGGCTGGCCTTGTTTTGTATCATCAAATTAGTTCCCCTGCCTGTTGCCTCATCTCTTCTACTTGGCCCCATATACATCTGTATTATAAATAGATTTAATTTCTGTGGCATCTTACACCTCTGTTTATGCCACAACTTGCTATCAGGAATAGAATCACAATGCCTGGCTATTTTGATTAACCAAACCCCAGAAGAAATGACACAAGCAAACAGCAATGAAAGGTCCAAAGCTTTTGGTAGCAGCAAAAGTGAAGGTACAGAGAGGGCAAAATATATTTCTAGGAGGGCAGTCTGTGTCCCACATGCTAAAATCCTTGAAAGAACACATTGTTATAAAATTGACATCCTAAACATGTTTTCTTTGAGACATGTCATATTGATTAATATAGATAATTTTTAGAAAAACATATAACATGCGTTAAACTAAAGGCTTTCAGACCAGATACAGGTGCTACACAAACATTTGCCTGACGTATGGATTAGATAGGTAAAGACATTTTCTTTAGAAAACAGTTACTTTGGAAACTCTGCAGGCAGAACCAGGCATGCAGAATTTCAGGCCTAAATCCAATTCTTAGGTCCAGCTAAAGCCAGTTCTGTGCTACTATTATAGTGCTATTATTCTGCTTTCAACATCCTATGGAATTCTGGGATTTGCAGTTTAGGGAGGGGCCTTTAGAATTCTCAGCCAGAGATCCCTT
Organism: Iguana delicatissima; assembly: GCA_948472985.1. Classification (NCBI taxonomy): domain Eukaryota; kingdom Metazoa; phylum Chordata; class Lepidosauria; order Squamata; family Iguanidae; genus Iguana; species Iguana delicatissima. The sequence goes on along the minus strand of CAOKZL010001496.1, from coordinate 260,324 downwards.
TGGCTTCAGTAAACTACAAACCCCAGAATTCCACAGGATGTTGAAAGTGGAATAATAGCACTGTAACAGTGTAATCCGGAAATGGCCTAAAGCAGACCCACTGATTTAATTGCATTTATGCAAATGTTGATTTACCAAGTGACTGTTGGGATTAACCATTAGATTTAGGCCTCAGTGTACAGCAAAGTGAGAGGAAACTGAAACATTCAGTACTTGTTCACCTAAGAAACTCAGGACATGTTGTTGTGTTGTTGTGTATCCAAATAGTCATCTCTGACTGATTAGATTGTTACTCACTGAGAAGGAATTAAGGAGATATAAACCATTTCAATGCACAAAGTCTTATGAACTTCTACAAAATAACTGACAACAGTTTTGAAATTGAGAGCGCTTGATTGTCTCTTTTCAGTTGCCACAATAACAATCCAATGTAATCAGCTGCAAAAGGGGAATCATAAACAATTCATTGTGATTTCTGCCTTCAACAGAGGTAATTTTTTTTTCATCTGGACTATATGGCAAGTTTTACCTATATAGCACCTAGAAGTTTTTCCAGATGTAGCAGTGCACAGACTTCTTGAGAAATTCAGTAGTCTTTGCCTTAGAAAGGGCCTATAGCTTCACAAAGGACAGAGACAACTCTGATGCCAAGAGATATTACTTTACTGCTGATAATGGAGTTTAAATTTTACTGGGTTTTTTTTTGGCTCAGTCCCCAAATGACCTCTACCTGCATTCGGATCTCTCCAGAACAACCAAACTACAATAGAAACAACATCTAATACAAAATGTAGGCCTGTGACTTTTTAAAAAAATCACTTTTTTTCTTTTGTATGATTTTTTTAAAACATCTCTTGCTTGATGAAGAAGACAGTAGATCTTCGAAAGCTTGCATGATATATTTTGTGCAGTTTGGTTGAACAATAAAAGTATCATTCTTTTGTGGATTTTGGATTTTGTTGTAATTCTGAATGAGCATTCATGCCTCTCTTGAGGTAGGTCTTACTTTGCTTCAGACATGAAAATGTTCACTTATATTCAGCTATTGACAGAGTTATTGCGGTGGCAAGAGTTCCTAAAAAGACAAATTCATTTCTTCAAGAAATATAAGCATTTTGTTCCTTAGTTCCTAGTTGTCCTCAATTATACCACTCTGGAATGTGTTGGAAGAGTCTGCGTTCTGCTTCAGATCCATCAGTGTAACTGCTATAATGTTGTACAAATAGTCTGAGAGATTTTTGGGATCCAGAAAGTAAGATTTGGTATTAAAAGCACTAACCCTGTTCAGGGACAGGTAGTGATGTTGCACCAGGTGTCAGCATGGACAGAGCTCCTGATCAATTCAGAGCAGCTGCAGATGGAGGGGTTGCATTCACATTCTCGCTATCTCACCAGCACACTGCACACTGTTGGCATCAGCAGCAGGCCTCTTTATGAAGATGATGGCATTACAAAACTCACCAACTTCTTAATCCTCAACACACACACACACACACTGACCCACCTATGCAGGTCAGAAGAAGTGAAATGAAATGAGAACCCAACAAGCCTGACTGATTGTTTTCTCTTTAGAGTCCTGCCTTAGTAACTTTTTCTCTTCCTCTCCATACTTGAGTTTGTTCTTTTGGATTGATCCTCTTACAACCCTCCTCTACCTAGTTTTTCAACAGTCACAAACTCCGTTCCCCTTTTCCAGATTTCTTAGCTACTGGGACCAGAATCGTATTAGTGTCATGGATGCCTGTTAAGTGTAGCTGAAGCTTGTGTGTGTCTCTTTTTGGACAGAGCACAAGATGATACTCTATAGCTCTTAGTACAGCGGTTCTCAACCTGTGGGTTGCGAACCCTTTGGGGGTCGAACGACCCTTTCACAGGAGTCGCCTAAGACTTAGGCTCCATTCCCTCCTCGGTGATGGTGCGCAAGCATGAACCATGTGCTCACATCCTCCTGCCCTGCACGCGCTCCCACCAAAGGGGGCAGGAGGACACAAGTGCGTGGCTCGCGCTTGCGCGCCACCACTCCTGGGCCTTTTCCGCACGTTACCTTATTGCGGAGGTGGGGGGTGCCTTCTCTTCGTTGCCCCTTCGTCCCACAGCTGGCTTCCTGGTAGCGCAACCGCCCTGCCCCTTCCTTCCACAGTGCAGCCTGGGAGCTGTAGGCTGTGCTGGCGGAGGAAGGGGTGGGGCGGTCACGCGACCGGGAAGCCAGCTGTGGGACAAAGGAGCAGAGAAGACAGCGCCTTGCACAAGAACCTGCTTGTGCAAACGGCACCCCCCCACCTCCGTGATAAGGTAACGTGCGGAAAAGGCCCAGGAATGGTGGTGCACAGGCGCGAGCCATGTGCTCGCGTCCTCCTGCCCCCTGTTCAGAAGGGACTGAAATCACTCCCCTTCTCCGCTACCGGGAGAACCTCCCATCTGAAAGGCCAGCTTGGGGGGCGGCGGCAGCACGGGGGGCAGGCCCCCTCCTCATCACAGCCCCTGCTCCACTCGCCACGGAGGGGGGCACTGCGGATGGGCTGGGGAACCTCAAGGCGGCGCTTTTCTGGGGGCGAGCTGCGCCCAGCGCAAAAGACAAAGGCGCTGGGATTCCTCCCCCCCCGGAAAGGGCCGACACTCTGGAAACTTTTCCCACACTGCCCCCCCAGCGGAAACGAGAGCGAAGCAGAAGCAGAGCCCGGGGGGGTTCTCGTGTTTTTCCCCGGGGGAGATGCACAGCTCCTCTTTCCTTCCCTGCCCCCCCGTTCCTGGCCGGCAAGGCGGCCTTTGCCGGGGGGGAGGCATTGTAAATAATAAATAAATAATTTTATGGTTGGGGGTCACCACAATGTGAGGAACTGTATTAAAGGGTCGCGGCATTAGGAAGGTTGAGAACCACTGTCTTAGTACAACATCCACCTCCTTCCTGTTTTGCCAAAGGCAAGGAGTTCTTTTGGATTTGGAAACAAATAAGAACACCAGTGGCCCAAAGGCTGAACAGACTCATTAGTTAATTTAACTGGCAAAATTTTACATTTGATAAGACAAATCTTACCTCTAAAGCAAGTCCTATATATAAAACACCTCCAGGGAAGCTCCACAACATGGGAGCAGCTACCAAGAAGCTCCTCTCCTGTATTTCTACCAGATGTACCTCTGAGGATGGTGAGATGGAAAGAAGAACCTTCCTTGAAGATTTCAGACCATGGAGAGGCTCACATGGAAGAATATGGTCCTTCAGATATCATGGACGCAAACAATATAGGCCTTCATAGGTTACACCCCACCATGGCACAAGCTTTCCATGGTTGGTGGAACTGAATGCTCCTGTGAGGCAAGAGACTATGCTGATGGTAGCAGTGCTGCTGGTATGGTTTCCTATATCAGATAGGATTTTGCTGAGGAGCAAGACTAAATCTGCCAACTGACTACTGGGTAAAAGCAATAGTGAGGGGGTGAAACTGGCAGAGTACCCCTCAGAAAGAATGGCAATGGCATCATAATTAATACTTGTTAGCACTGTGCAGAAGAAGGCAATGGTAAACCACTCCTGAAGACTTTTCACTTGAAAACTCTATGATGAGACAATCCTAAAAGAAATGAGAGATAGAGTCAGAAGATGAGACTCTCAGGTTAGAAGGCACTGGGATACAGCAGAGGACAATTATGAGCAGCACTCTGGCTAATGATGCAACTGGCCTCAGGCTGAAAGGACATGCAGCTGTTGTGGTAAAAGGAAAGTTCAAAGCTTTACAATGCATATTACGGGAACATGGAATGCAAGAAGCAAGAATCAGGGCTAGGCATTGTAAAATGAAAAATGGAACCTATACGCATTACAATACTTGAGGTGAGTAAGCTAAATTGGACAGGAAGGAGACATTTTGAGTCAGATAATTACACAGCGTCCTGCTCAGGAAATGAAGATCTAAGAAGATGGGGTGGCATTAATAGTGAGCAGAGAAGCAGCAGAAGCAGTGAAGTGATATAATACAAAATCTGACTAAATCATTAAAATACGACTTCAAGGAACTTCTGACTACAGAGGCAATGGAGGAAGGAAATGAAAGATTTTATGCATGAGTCCATTAAAAAATTGATCACACATCAAAACAGGACATGTTGGTAATCATAGGCAAAAATAGGAAACAGAATGCAGAACTATGAAACAGAGCAGAACCAAATACTGTAGGAGAATTTAGCCTATGATTAAGAAGGAATTTTGTGAAACCAACAGTTTGTTCATCACAAACACATTCTTCAGGCAATCCCAAAGTGACAGATGGGATTCTCCAAGCAGTTAAAGATGGATGAGAAGCAAAGTAAAAGGGGGCAGAAATAGGGTTAGAATCCTGAACGCAACAGTTCAAAGATTTGTGCATGAGGACAAAAAAAGAAAAAGAAAAAAACTACTATAACAATCAATGCAGAAAATAGAAGACCACAGCAAAAAAGGTAGAACAAGAGACTTCTTCCACAGGATCTGAGAAATCAAAGGGAACTTTAAACTAAGAATGAGGATGCTCTATAACTAACATCGGAACACACTGCATGATCAAGAAGGAATAAAAATACCACTGGAAAAATACAGTGAAGAACTATATAAAAGAGAAGAAAGGATGACAGATTCATTTAAGGAAGACTCATATGAAGATGAACCCAAAATTTTAAAAAGGAAAGTGGAAGCTGCACTCAAAGCATTTGAGAGGAAGAAATCACCAGGAACAAATGATGTATCAGTAGGGACTTTTCTAACAACAGAGGCAGAATTCACTCAAATTCGAACTGTCAACAAAAATGGAAAACAAAAGACATAGACTATGACAAAAACTTTTTTATCATATATGGAGCAAGAAACACTAGATATCTAAGCTAGCTTCAGAAGAGAAAGAAGCATGAAGGGTTGTATGGCAAACATATGTCAGATAATGCAGTGCACCAAAGAATTTTAGAAGAAAATCAGTCTGTGCTTTATAGATTATAGCAAAACCTTTGATTGGAACGCCCCGTAAATATAATTTGTTGCCAGGAACCCCCAAGAGTTGACTCAAGATTTCTAACAGTTGTGGTAAACATCCATTTGCTGTTAGTTCAACAGAGGCCTTTTCCGCATTTTATATTTAAAACGGGGTGGCACGTCCTCCAGCAAGGACGTTTACACTTGGGGGCAAACTGGGTCTGGACTACTTAATGTTTGTCCAGACTTCAGCCCGCTCCGAAACGCCCAGAACTGGTGGTTCCCTGTGCTATTGAAAGACCGATGAAAAGAGGACTTTCAATAGCCCGGTGTGCCCCAGTCCGTTGCTGCCCTAAGTGTAGATTTGCAGGCTCGCGCCAGCGCGACACTACAGATCTTCTGGGGTTGAGCTTCTGGCTAGCAAGCTTCTCCGGTTGGTGGAAAGCCTCCGCCAACCGGAAGCCTCCATTTTCATCTCCGGAGAGTGTGTAGTGCGGGTGTGCACTGCTCCGGATCATCGTGGATCGTTGGGGGGGGGGCGTGCCAGTCTGGTGAGTATCGGACTGCCCCGTTTCCCCTGCAAAGTGCAGAAAAGCCCAGAATGAAAATCACACATACTCTACACTATTTCTTTTATTTCAGCAAAAGTTAAAGTTGTTATCTCAAAAATAGTTACACAAATTCCAACTATGGTTCCGAAGGTTAGCTCTAAACACTCTTAATAGGGAGGAAACTCCATTTCAACTACCCAGATATATGTTGGCAGTCAAACTCTACAAAGACGGCAAGGTCCAGCAAGTTTCTTGCTTGTCTTGCAGACAATTTCATGGTCCAGAAGGTGGAAGAGGCGACAAGGGGATCAAATATTCTGGATCTGATCCTGACCAACAGGGATGACCTTGTTAATGACGTAGAACTGGTTGGATCTTTAGGAGAGAGTGACCATGCCCTATTAGAATTTGGCATTCAGTGGGGAAGAGAAGACAAGTGTAGCCAGGCATTCGTCTTAGATTTTAAAAAAGCAGACTTCTGTAAACTGAAGGAGCTGCTGGCTGAAATCCCGTGGTCAAGTATAGTCAATGAGAAAGGAGTTCAGGATGCATGGGAGTTCTTTAAAAGGGAGGTACTGAAGGCACAGGCTAAAACTGTGCCATTAAGGAGGAAAAATGGAAGGCATCTGAACAAACCGGAATGGTTGACTAAAGAGCTCTCAGCTGAGCTAAGTATTAAGAAAAACATGTACAGGAAATGGAAGAAGGGGGAAATCACCAAAGAAGATTATAAGCGAGTAGCCAGGAGATGTAGGGAGAAGGTCAGAAAGGCTAAAGCACAGAACGAACTTAGTCTGGCCAGAGACATTAAAAACAATAAAAAGGGCTTTTTTAAATATGTCGGCAGCAAAAGGAAAAAGAAGGCGATGATAGGGTCACTGCGCAGGGAAGATGGTGAATTAATAACAGGAGGAAGAAAAAAGGCAGAACTCCTCAATACCTTCTTCGCCTCAGTTTTTTCCCAAAAGGATAAAAACACTCAACCTGGCGGTTGGGGAGCAGGTGAGGAAGTGGGGGAAATGCAGCATAGAATAGGTAGACAGGTAGTACAGGAATACCTGGCTACTCTGGATGAATTCAAGTCTCCAGGGCCAGATGAATTGCATCCTAGGATTTTAAAAGAACTAGCAGAGGTCATTGCGGAACCTCTTGCTATAATCTTTGAAAACTCTTGGCGGACAGGAGACGTTCCGGCAGACTGGAGGAGGGCAAATGTTGTCCCCATCTTCAAGAAGGGAAAAAAGAGGACCCAAATAATTATCGCCCAGTCAGCCTGACATCAGTACCTGGAAAGATCCTGGAGCAGATCATCAAACAGTCAGTTTCTAATCACTTAGAAAACAATGCCGTAATTACAAAAAGTCAACATGGATTTCTCAAAAATAAGTCATGCCAGACTAATCTTATCTCTTTTTATGACAGAGTTACTTGCTTGATAGATGAAGTGAATGCTGTGGACGTAGTATATCTTGATTTCGGTAAGGCCTTTGACAAAGTTCCCCATGACATTCTTGCAAAGACGCTAGTAAGATGTGGGCTGGACAGGGCTACTGTCAGGTGGATTTGTAACTGGTTGACTGACGGTACCCAAAGGGTGGTCACCAATGGCAGATTCTCATCCTGGAGAGAAGTAACTAGCGGGGTGCCACAGGGTTCTGTCCTGGGCCCGGTGCTGTTCAATATCTTCATTAATGACTTGGATGAAGAAATAGAGGGCACGCTGATCAAATTTGCAGATGACACCAAATTGGGAGGGATTGCTAATACGCCAGAGGACAGGATCAAAATTCAAAAGGACATGGACAGATTGGAGAGCTGGGCCAAGGCTAACAAAATGAATTTCAACAGAGAGACATGTAAGGTCCTACACTTAGGCAGAAAAAATGGTATGCAGAAATATAGGATGGGGGACACGTAGCTGGCTAACAGTACGTGTGAAAGGGATCTAGGAGTCTTAATAGACTACAAGCTGAACATGAGTCAGTAGTGTGACGTGGCAGCCAAGAAAGCCAACGCTATTCTTGGTTGCATCAATAGGAGTATGGTGTCTAGATAGAGGGAGGTATTGGTACCACTTTATTCTGCTTTGGTTAGACCTCATCTGGAATACTGTGTCCAGTTCTGGGCACCCCAATTCAAGGAGGATATGGATAAGCTGGAGCAGGTCCAGAGGTGGGCAACCAAAATGGTGAGGGGCCTGGAAACCATGCCCTATGAGGACAGACTTAGAGAGCTGGGTATGTTTAGTCTGCAGAAGAGAAGGTTGAGAGGGGACATGATAGCCATGTTTAAATATTTGAAGGGATGTCATGTCGAGGAGGGAGTGGGCTTGTTTTCTCCTGTTCTTGAGACCAGGACAAGGAGCAATGGATACAAGCTGCAGGAGGGGAGATTCCACCTGAACCTCAGGAAGAATTTCCTGATGGTCAGGGTTGTCCAGCAGTGGAATGTGCTGCCACAGAGTGTGGTGGAGCCTCCTTCTTTGGAGGTTTTTAAGCGGAGGCTGGATGGCCACTTGTTGGGAGTGCTTTGCGGGTTTTCCTGCATGGCAGGGGGTTGGACTGGATGGCCCTTGTGGTCTCTTCCAACTCTACATTTCTATGATTCTATGATTCCATTGAACGCTTGCCCAAGATTTTTTGTGGGTGGTGGGTTGTAGCAGCAAAACCAGCAAGAAGTTTTGTGACATCTTAAAGATTTACAGGTTTTATTTGGCCTGAGCTTTTGTGGATTCCAGCCTACAAAATATCGCATCTGATGAAATGGGCTAGGTCCACAAAAGCTTATACTAAATAAAGCATCTAAGTTTTTCAAGTGTGATGACTCCTTATCGCTTTTACCACGCAGCTACTTTTGAGTAAACTTGCATTACATGTTTGGGCTCCTGTCCCATAGAGCTTTAGCTTCTTCTAGGTGAAGAACCATACAACTCAAGAAGACCTGTTTCTTTTACACAACACACAAAGCCTTTTTGGAGTATATGGGGTTGCCTCTGGAGAAGTGTCAGAATACCTACTGTCTGTCAGACAAGTTATTCCTCTTTTAGGATGGTATAAAAGATTGTTGTTACTGTAGTGAGGAGGTGTCTCCATATTACAGCTAGATAATAGGTTGCTATGTTTTTGTTTTTAAACGATCAAAGTTCACAATGAATGAGAGGCAATTACCTCCCATCATAAAAATTATGACTCTTGATCCTTTACTGAAGCTTGGGTTGAAAATTATGTGATAATTAAAATAACCAGAAGCCTTCTTATTCTCTGTCCTTTTTCTGCAAATTTTTTTTTATCTCCCCTTATCAAGAGAAAAAAAGAATCACTGATTGGCTTCCATTACCAGCTCTTTCAAAGCACAGGTAGGGTCTTGTCAGGTAACCTACTCCTTCTGCCTCAGCAAGATGAAACCACTGATGGGGGATACCTCTTTACCTGTGTGGCTTCAGGAGGGAGTGCCTTGATAATTGATTGTTACTCTGTTTTAGAAGCATTGAAACTAAACACAGGGACTGAGATTTCTGGCACTGCCACAAATGTCTCCTGAATGAATGGTGACCATTCACAGATGAAGAAAATGTCCATGCCAGATTCTTATTTCTTCTTTTTTTCTTTCCAAAGTCACTGCACATTGGTATAAGTAATTTATGGGGCCTGTCCACATGTTCAGAAGTCCCAAACAGGACCTGAGATAGGAATTTATATAGCAGGTCAGCAATTTCATTTGGGAGGTGCTGTGTATAGTTGTGAGATTTGTCAGGCTTGCACACAAGCTCATCTGCACAACCCATTTCATTTCTTCTTTCCATTTCCTGTGACCTCTGTCCCATTTTTATAACAGTAATAGAAATAACAGGCAGAGTGATTTGGTTGAGTTCAAGTGCCCGCCAATCCTGCCTGTTTCAGAAGCAAAGAGCTAAAGTGAGAGGAATCCATGTAGGCAAGGAGGAAGAGAAGGGGGGCTGTCATATGTCACCTCTAAATGGGAGCTGAAAGTGGACTGCTTTGTGCCTCCTTCCTCTTCCACGCATGGGGAAGAGAGAAGAAGAAAAAGAGATATTCTCAGCTGGTGCCCAGAGACTCTGCCATTTTTCTTGTTGACTGGAAGTGTGTTGTGCAAGGAAAATACAAGCTATCATCCCTGATCATTCGCTGGAAATAACAGCAAGGATTCCGATTCCTGCCCTCATAATCTACTGAGGGCAGAGCTTGGGAGTGAGAGAACCTGAGCCTCCATTTCCCAGATTCCAGCCCTCCACAAGCCAGGTCAGGCCTATACAGGACGCTCATCTCCCCATGTGGAAAGACTACTGTATTTCCCGAGAAGAGAACAAAAAACAGCACAAATCTGCATGAAGTGTGCATATGTTAACTCATATGGATAGATATCAATTTTGAAATAATTAGTATAGTTAAGAACCAGAATTCATCACTAGAATTACTAGACTGAAGGCCTTTCTGCACTATACTGTTATAGTGCTACTATTCCACTTTCAATGTTCTGTAGAGTTCTCAGGTTTGTAGTTTACTGAGGCCAAAGAGCTCTCTGGCCGAGAATGCTAAATACCCCTCCCTAAGCTGCAAATCCCAGGATCCCATAGGATATTGAAAGTGGAATAATAGCACTGTAACAGTGTAGTGCGGAATGGCCTTCCATCTTCCATGATGGAGAAGCTTGTGACCAGGTGACCTGTGTGCTATTAGCTCACTTTATGGTCTACATCAGAGCTTTCCAAACTTTTCATGTTGGTGACACACTTTTTAGACACGTATCATTTCACGACACAGTAATTCAGTAATAAATTATGTCTCTGAAGCAGCAGAAAACAAGTTTGCCCCATCTTCAATGTAATATCCTTCCAAATATTTAAATGTGGCTATCATGCCATCTCTTAACCTCTTCTTCTCCAGGCTAAACATACCCAGCTGCCTATGTTTATGATGAGGTAAAAGTACATTGTTTATGTACTTTATGTTTATGCTTATGATGAGATAAAAGTACATTGTGGAAAGCAATGTAAAAATCATGGTGGAAACCATGTGCTCCAACGGGTAAGAGTATTAGGTTTAGTCCTGGGATCAAAGGGTTGGATTTATCTACAAATCCAGCCAGGGAGACCTTGACATAGACTGTATTCTCTTCTAGAAAGCAGTAGTATCTCTCACATAATTTTGAGTATTCTGCCATATGGTCTAAGAACTGAGTCTAAATAACTAGACATCCCAACAGTGATGGTGCGAGCGTCCAAGATGATGGTCCACTCAGGTTTACCTGTTTTGTGTATTCTGGGTAGATAAAGCTACCTGCTCAGGACTCCGGTGGTCCATTCATATGGATTTGATCCTATACATCTTCAGGGAAGTCTTTCACTGATTTGAGTCATTGTTTTTCATATTCTTCAGTCAGATCTATGGATAGGGACTTGTAATTGGTGATGTTCAGCAATAGGTGATGTACAGCAAGTCTCCTGTATGTAGCCCAATTTGTTAAGGATGGCAATGTATCCCAGTGTACCTCTTTAATGATGATTTTCCAACTGTTTGGTGGCTCTGGATAGCATCACAATCCATATAGATGAGCTTGTGTGGTAGGCCTTGTCTCTTGTCAATTATCTCAGCTTGGAATGTGGGAACTTTTTGTACAGAAATCCAATCCTCTGTTCAAGAGGAGTCTATGTAGAGATTTTTTTTCTCTGTACCACTGGGAAGGATTTTGCCCTGCGTTACCCCATTCTCACACTATGCAGACTGAGACGCTTGTGTGCTGCTACGCTGGTTGGTGTCACAGTCCTTGAAATAGTTCCTTAAGCGTACTGTATGTTTATCTTTCTTTCTGGCAGATAACTTGTCATGTCACTGACAGTGGAGAAAATAGCATTCTCCAACTCAGGAGTAAGGTGGGGGCTGTGGTTCTTCAGGTACTTTTTTGGACTGCATTTCCCATCATCCCTCACTACTGGTGGGACTGCTGGCTGCAAATAAACATTTGGAGTGCCACAGTTGCCGTTCTTGACACACATATACACTCACACACTCTTAGCATGATTTAAGTGATTCAGTACCATGTGACATCTCTTTAGTAATTTTTAAAAGCCATCTCTTTGGGAAAATGTTCATCATTTTAACCCTTAATATAAGGAAGAAATTAACATTATTTGGGAATTGGAGGCCACATCAAAAGGCGCCAGAGTACCAATTACATTATACCTATAGAAAAAGCTTTTGGGGGCCTAACTGACCGTGGCACCCTAAAAATAACCATCAATAGAAATTGGTTTTGCCTTTATTGCTGCTGCTAATAACAACCACTCTTGTTTGCTGTGGTTAGGGTATTATTTAGTCAGATCACGATCTCCTTTGCCCGGTCTCCCTGCTTCGCCCTGAGCGAGAGAAACTCCTGCTCTCCTCCCACTGCTTTCCTTAAATACAGGAAGGATGAGGCAGCTTAGCGCAAAACTGTCTCGCTGGCACCGGCCTGCTCTTTGTGGGCGGCTGGAAAAGATAAAAGGATTACCTTTTCGCCACCCCCTTTTCTTTTTCTGTCGGAGGACGAGGAATCGCGCGCGATCCTCGCCTTTAAGGGCCGAGAGGGAGAGAAAGAGATCGGGAGCGGGGAAAAAGGCAGAGCGAGCGCGGTGGCGGCGTGGCTCTTCGCGGAGGGGGTCGATCCCCGGGGCAGCTGAAGCAGGTGCGGCCGGCTGGGGGAGCGGTGCCAATACAAGGGCGCGCGTGGAGGGATTGGTGCATGATTTTCCGGGGGGGTCCCGCAGTGCAGAGCGGGGAAAGGGGTGTCGCTGCTGGTTTGGCTGAGATGGGGAAGGAAGCGGGAGCTGCAAGGGCAGGAGCGAGCGGGCGGGCTGGCCCGAGGGGAAGGCTGGAAGGGCGGGCAGGGCGAGGGCGGCTGCGGCCGGAAGAAGGCGCTGCGGCATCGGATGCGCCCGGGTTCCCTGCACAAGCGGCGGTGGCGCATTGGAGTTTGCGTGTGCGCCTGTGCGTCTGCAGCGATTCCATCATGGGCTAAAGGGCCCTCCTGCGTCCCAGACCTGAAGGCCTGAGCGCCGGCATCGTCCCTCGCTTGGATGCTGTCCCGTCATGGGGAAGCGAAGCGAATGGAAGTGGTGGTTACAAACGAACCCCTGGCCTCTCACTCTCTCTCTCTCTCTCTGTCGACTGCGCGTCCCAGGCCATTTCCGCGCTGGACTGTTGTAGCGCTATGATTGCACTTTCAACCTCCTATGGAATCCTGGGGTTCCGGTCGGCCCCTCCCTAAACTGCAAACCCCAGGATTCCATAGGAGGTTGAAAGTGCAATCATAGCGCTACAACAGTCCAGCGCGGAAATGGCCCCAGGGTCGGCTGTGTTTCGGGGGCGTTTTGGGGTTCGAAGGGCTGGTCTTCTTTAAGGCGGCGTTTTGCCCCAGGGCTGCGGGAGAGGTCGGTAAAAACGTCTTAGGCCATTTCCGCACTAGCCTGTTACGGTGCTTTTTATTCCGCTTTCCAAATGCTGGGGTTTGCCGTTCAGGGAGGGGCCCGCTAGGGCGGAAATGGCCTTAGTTCGCCTCCCGGCGTTGAGTCCACAACGTCCTGTAAAAACAGAGGTTGGGACTGGGAAGCTGTGGGTCGATTCCTTCGCCCCCCTTGAGCGTAGAGCTCAGCCCCACTGGACAGGAAGGGACTGATGCCCGAATAGACACGCGTAGCTGTGTCGAGCTGCAGGACTGCAGAAGCCCCAGGCGTGCCTGTTCGGAATAACCCCCCGGCCCCGAAAACAGTGGGATTTCTGCATGGGTAGGATCGAGCTGCCGCGTGATCCGGTTTGAACACATACTCCTCACTTCCAGCCTTGGATGAACAAAAGGGATGCTGCTTCAACCGCTCCTTCGTGCCTGTTTATGCCTGAAGTGGTAACTGTAAGCGGCTTTAGTGCTTTGAGGGCAGAAGCAGGTGCTGATAATAACCAGCTATTCGGGATTAATTCAAGATAGGTGTGTGTGATCTCATGATTGACCCCTGGAGGCTTGCTTGTTTGTTTTTTTCTGCCCGTGAAGTGATGATGTCCCTCACGTCCGTAAGGCCGTCTGAGAGGTTGTTATTTGCTGTCAGGTCAGCTTCAACTTGCAGCAACCCCATAGATGAGAGATTTCCGTGAGCCCCAGACATCAACTGCCCTGCTCAGGTCTTGCTTCCTTTACTGAGTCAATCCATCTGTAAGGGCTTCTCTTTTCCTACTGCCTTCCACTTTATTGATCGTGATCACCTTTTCCAATGTGTTATTTTGTCTCACCATGAGTCCAAAGTACAATAGCCTCAGACCATTTTGACAGTCATGGTATCCATAGAATTTTGTGTGGGCTGTTTTTTCCCCCTCTCAGATTTCTTCAGTGTTCAGATTTCATAGCTATTGTTGTTGTGTGCCTTCAAGTCATTTCTGACTTATGCTGATCCTAAGGCGAACCTATCATCAGGTTTGCTGCGGCTGAGAGAGTGTGACTTGCCCCAGGTCACCCAGTGGGTTTTCATAGCTGAGCCCTATTTTCAATCCAGTGCTCAAACCACTATGCCACACTGGCTCTTCACAACTATATATAAAGTCAAGGATACGCTTGCTATAAATTTGATTATTTAATTTTTAATGCCTGTCTTAGTGTGTTCCTGTGGCAGAGGAAGGACTCGCAAAACCACCTCTGAGTATTCCTTGCCTAAGAAAATCCTGTGAAGTTCATAGGGTCACCAGAAATCAGCAGGCAGTTTGAAAGTGCACATACACAGAGCACACAAAGAACACCTCAAAGCATTTTTCCATGCCATGTGTAAAAAATGCCAACAAAATAAAAAGGAGGACATTTTTTTTTCTTCAAATGGAGAACTGACACACGGGGCAATACCATCTAGTTTGTATCACTGTTACAACAGATCAGTGGGGACATTTCTGGTATTGAAGTGCTGATGAAAGAAATCCTGAGAATTTCATTTTACTTCACACACATTATAGGTAATGATCTGTGCAATTGCAAGAGCAGCTAGGTTGCTATGCAGGAATCTGACAGGGCTGAATTAAAATGTATTTTTGCATATAGTGTGCACTTTAAAAATGGAAATAGCTGTACTGGGAATGAGGGCTGAGCAGAATGGCGCTTGCGCTCAGGGAGCTTATAAGTTCCTGCTGCCATGGTACTGACAAACTCCCCTCTTATGCTATAGTTATTTGTGGACAGGCAAGTGTTAGCACCAATGGGAAGTAGCTCCACATCGGCACTAATGCTTGACCTCCAGATGTTGTGTTACTGCAACTTCCATAATCCCTTATCTTAGCTGTGCTGGTTACAGCTGATGGGAGTTGAAGTCAAATATTATCTGAAGGGAAACATGTTCCTTCCCAGTCATGCTCAATAGAACATTTCAACGCTGCAGTAGGATATTTCAGTACTGTGTTGAACGTTCCATCTGTTCCCCCTTCTAAAACTGAAGTTGCTTCTTAGTCTTAGCAACGTTAATATCTGGCTTTCTGCTATTCACCTGCCACCCCCCTGCAGTCAGCACACCAAGTGTGAATGACAGGCATGCATCCCTAAATACACTGTGGGCCTGTCCTGGGGAGCCAGAGCTTGCTGACAGTTGCTGGTGTGTAGCCCTGAAGCTTCTGCCTCTGTTTCCTACAGATCATAGAATAGGAATACCTCTGTAGTGTAGCTCTTACAGTGGCAAAGTGATAGTTACTATTGTATTGACTGTTTGATAGTTCAGGAGCAGAAGCAGCAGGCTGCTGAATGGCAGGTCAGGGCCAGTGGCTCCATGTCCTGCTTGTGGGCTTCCCATAGGCATTTGATTGACACTGTGACGATGCTAGACTAGATGGGCCTTGGACCTGACCTGGAGGGCTTTTCCTATGTTCCTAAAGGCTGTGGAAGTTATTTCAATTATAAGCATATGCTATGGTTAGTGTTGGGATTAAGCAGGGATTATGATATAGAAGACATGATCCTCCTATTTTATGCTGTTATTCTTTTGTTTCTCCAGGTTTTTTTTTAAACACTTGGCATGTTTAATTCAATTCTGCATAGTCCTTCTAGATTTTCTGGTTTTGGCTGACATTTGTTGCTGTTAAATTGTGTTATTCTACTTGGATCTTTGTAGGTTGCCTTGCAAACAGGAAACTAAATCAATCAGTCAATACTCTTGAATGTGAGACTGCAAAGCCAATTTCTTTTAGATAGAATTCTGTGGCCACAATCTGAAGTACACTTTTTCTGACTTGAAAGTCAAATCCATGAGCTTCTTTGTTAAATCAGGCTGTAAAGCTGTTTAATAACAAGTTGCCTTTTGATGTTTTCAGAGTCTATGCCATTGAGTTGGAGGAGATCAAAAGGCTTTTGTGTCCAACTTCTGCACCCTCAAAGGCAGGGCCATCTGATACTAACACCCTCTCCCCCATAAATGCATTATGCAGTTCCACCTTCTGTGGTGCTGTGGCTGGGAGGTTATAGGCTGTCTGGTGTGGCTAAGTAAACCTAAAGACAGTTCAAGATTGTGAATCAAAGGCAGAGTGAAAGTATAGACAAAGGCATACATGGTGGAAGTAGACAAAGAACAGGAGCCAGATCTGGCATGAAGAGTATGGAAACCAGGAGCAGGCAAGCATGATCAGCCAATTGGATTCCACAAGAGTGGAAAGACAAGAATTGAAAGTTTTATCTAGTCTTCCATCCAGAGCCCCACCTAGTACCAGCTGCAGGCCTTTGGATCAAACTGTAAGCTTTCTGCTCCCAAAGAAGACTCTTACATCTTAGGACACCTCTTACTCCTGAGAAGCCTGGCATTTCTTGGCCCTTAGGGGTGTGGTTTGTCAATGGGAGGACACATACGTTTGTATTTTCTTGCATGCACAGCTTTTTGGGCTCCTCCGCTGACACAGTATGCATGACAGGTAGGTTTGGGGGTTCACTTGAAACTAGTTCTTGTTCTGCTATTGATGAAGGGTCTAGTCTAGTACAGCGGTAGAAATTAGGCAGCCCGCCAGATGTTGTTGGGTGGCAGCACCCAGCATTCCTCACCATTGATTATGCTTGGACTTGCAATCTAGAATTCCACCCATGATTTCTACACATCTTCATGTGTGTGCGTGTGTGTGTGTGTGGTGGGGGTACCTGTGAGATTGCTGGAATCATGGGAGTTCCAATCAGGGCAAGTCCAACCTCAGAATTTTCATCTGAAGATGCGGTTTCATTCCACAAACAGAAGGGAGGTAGTTACCCAAAGACACCTGCACAGCAAATACAGAGCTGTTGATGCCAAACAGTGAAGCCAGTAAGGCATGGCCTATACATAGATTACAGCTCCTGTAGTTGATAATGGAAGTTGCAGTCCTGTGACTACTCTGTTTGGGGAAGATGGAAGTTGCAATCCAGTGCATCTGGAGGTTGAAAGGTTAAGAAAAGCTGGAACTTCCCAGGGTCATCAGACAAATGAAGACAGATGAAGTTTCCTTCCTTGGCTTATAGAGGAATTTTTACATGTGACAGCTCTGAGCAAGGGTTGATGTGACACTGGCACCCTTACAGAACAAGAGCATTATGAGAGGCCCTTTATTAGTAAAAGTGGCACACTTTTAACCAAGCATTCTAATAGAAAGGCAGTGTAAACTAATGTTCTATTCTCTCGATTTGTGCAAAATTAAAAAAAAAAAGTGCTCTGGTCCACCGCTGTGACATTAAAGCCCTGGAGGGCAGGAAGATTTTGCTGCTAGATAATTTTAGGATTTAATGAAGGACATTGCCAGACTGGAGAAGGACTAGAGGAAATTTTTAGATGCAGCCAAGAAAGCGAAGACGTCAGAGGGGATTTGTTCCGTTATACATTGCTCACTGCACTGTGTCAGGATCCTGATGTACAGCTTTGCTTTATTAAAAGTGGAAGACAGACAATTAATCAGATGGGTGACAAGCAAAGAAATGTGTGACTGACTCCTTAAACAAGCTTTTGAAGAAAGAATCTGGATGTGTGTGGGCGGTGGTGGTGGTGGTGGTGGTATTGGCCTCTTTTGTAGTATTCCTTCATAAAAACTATGCACTTCGTGGTTTTAGTTGAAAGATAATCTTAGGGCCAGGACATACCTGAAGATCACATTTGTTCATTCATTCGTTCACTTTATTTCTATCCTGCTCTTTCTGCCAGAACTAGGACTCAGGGTGGTTCATATTATAAAACAAATGCAATATAGATAAAACACTTAAAAGTTATCATTAAAATTTAATTAAATGATCAGTAACATCCCCCAGAAAACCTTGTGATAGGTTTGCTTTAATATCATCATAAGTCAGAAATGACTTGAAGGAACACAGCATCAACAACATTAAAAACCATATAAACATGCATTAAAAGACAACAAGAAAAAAAATCTTATTGAAGGGCCTTGAAAGGCAATTCTCCAAAGCCTTTGGGAATAGAAATCTTTACTTGTGGATGGAATGGCAATAAGAAGGGAGCCCTTTGGGTTTTGCTTGGAAGGCAGGTCCAGAGCTTAGGAGTCACCACCAAGAAGCCCCCTCCTTGAGTCCCCATCTGTGATGGTGGCAGAACTAGGAGAAGGGCCTCTTCCAAAGATTTGGAACCCAGGCAGGCTTGTATGCGAGAATACCATCCATCAGATAGCCAGGAACCAAGTTTACGGGTATATGATGATCTGTAATCCAGAGTGGGCAAAGCAGGACCATCTAGGTCTTGTTGGATTGCAGATCTCAGCATTCCTCTTTTTTGGCAACTGGCTGTGGCTGATGCAGGGGTGCTGAACTTTGCCCACTCCTATTGTTATCAGATGCACATCTGCATGAAGTGTGAGTCCCACTGAACATATGGAATTTATATCTCACTAAACATGCCTAGGATCAGTCTACAAAATTGCAGTCTTTTGCATATCTCTCTGAGAATAAATCTCAATTTTGCTCTGCAAAAGGAGCAAGAAGTCATAAGAGGTGCACAGTGTTTTTGATAGGTAGCACAATTAATAAGGAGGACGATTGTCTTCTCCAGCCTGCTGCCTCCCAGGTGTGTTTGGTAGCATTTCTGTCGTCCCCAACCAGAATGGATCATGCTGTCTAGGGACCATAGTCCAACAACATCTGGAGGATCCTGAGCTGAGGAGGATTGATCTGGAAGCACCCAAGTAAACATGAACTGGATTGTTGTAAGAGGGTTGAACACCCATTGAACTGGTGCAACAGAGTGTTGTCCTAAGGAGGCTTACTGGGAAGTAATATCCATTGAAATCAACTGGGTTCACATCTAGGTAATTGTGTAGGGAGAGGCCATATATGATGGGGTTCTGTATCTAATCCTTGGAATCTTCAGTTCTAAAGGGTCTCATGTAACAGACACATAGCTTGGATAAAATTCTGTCCCATATCTGCCTGTTTACAGCTTAAAAGTTGAGAACACTTACTAAAACCTCCTGGTTGTTAGGAGGTTGATGTCAAAGTTCCTGCTAGTTTGCAAACTTTGCACCCTCTGAAATCAGCTAATCTCATCTTTGACATATTTATGACATCTCATTTAAATGATCATAGTGCACTAACTTCGACTAGAACTTTATCTTAATCTGCACCATGCCTGAAGTTCTTAGATATGCAAACATTGCTTCAGGAGAGCAAACAGCTCTTTTTGTAGAGCTGGTGTGATGGAGTGGTTTGAGTGTTGAACTGTGACCCTGGAGACCAGGGTTTGATTACCTTATTTGACCATGGAAAACAACTGGGTGACCTGAGGTGCATCACACGCACTCTTTCCCAGAAAACCCTGTAATAGGATTGCCTTAGGATTTCCATAAGTTGGAAACAGCTTGAAGGAACACAAGAACACAACAAAAATCTGCATAATTCAAAGTAAGTTCGCCAGCATAGCTGCTATCTGCTAAGTTGCAAGAGTTAAACAGTGGCTTCTGTAGTATTTAAGTAACAACAGGGGCTTTTCCACATTACATAATTATAACACTGTGATTCTACTTTAGCTGTTGTGGCTCTTTCCTATGGAATCCTGGGATTTATAGTTTGATGAGGCATTAGAGCTCTGTTGCTGAAAATTCTAAATACCTCTCCTTAAACTATAGTTAATCTCAGGATTCCATGAAATGTTGCAATGGCAATTAAAGTAGAATTGTAGTGCTAAGTCTGTATCAGGTGAATGAATGGGATAAACCAAGGATTAGAAATGGCAACACTGTGATCCAGTTTTACACTCCCCATGCATCTTGTGTTGCATGAATGAGCATTTGGTAATCCTCCCTAGCTGGTGACCCTCCTGATGTGCCAGCATCACCTTCTAGCATGTCTTGTGGCCCTGCTGTCTGGGGGTGATAAGAGTTGTATTTTGACACACATGCAGGGGGGCTGATTGCCAGAGGCTGGAAAAATTTCTTTTGTAGACTACAACTCCCAAAAGCCCTTCCCATGGATAGCTATACTGCATGGGAGATTCTGGGAATAATAGGTCCCCCAAAAGTAAACTTATTTATTTATTTGTTTAGGATATTCATACCCTGCTCTTCAGCTACAAAGCTTTTCAGAGTGGCTTACAAATTGTTAATTTGACTGTTCCCTACCCTCAGGTTTACAATCTAAATGAGACATGACACACAAGGAAAAGGGAATGACAATGTGGAAGGGGATTAAACCCAGCAGATACTGCCAGTTCTCCTCTCTTTCCAAGGCCAAGGCAGTGACAATTGGGATGGAGGGCAGGCCTTTCATCTGCTTCTGGGCCTAGGTATGATGGAGCTGTGCCTTCTGCTTCTTCTCTTCCCCAAGCGCTGTGTTGGGAAAGGCTGATCTAAGATGTACTTCAGCTGCTTACATGAGAGCTTCCAGTAAATGAAGACTAAAGAGTTGTATGCTTTAGTTTTATCCATCAGGATCAGATTAAGAAGGTTAATTGAAAGCCTCTTGAGTTAGTAGTTTGTTAAACTGCATTCCACACACATGCATGGATAGGCATTATGAAGCGGGAGGTATGTAGCTTTTGAAAGACTCCAGGGTGAAGTAGCTGTACCACCCAGATAGCCTTAAGTGGCCTTTCATTGCCTCCTGTGGCCACAGTTGCCAAATCATTCAGGATGGGTATGCGTAAAGAGAAAACATACCTTCTGCTGGTTTCCTTTAGTGGCCTTAAAAGCAGCGTGACCTGCAGAATCAGCAAGCAGAGGTTTCATAGCTTGGTGATAAAGCAACATTGTGACTTGCTCAGTGCTGCAGATGAAACACTTCTCAAAGGCGCCAGCTCTTGACAACTCTTAATTCCTGTCTTAGCTTGTTAAGTGTTTCTTGGCATATTTCTGTAAGCAGGACCATCAGCACGTGCTAACTGCCCAGCTTCAGACTTGACAAAAGAGTGTTGATAGCGTGTAAAATTCAGAGGATGGTGATGGTGGTGATTTATTCTATTTATACGTCACTCTTTCTTGTAGGAATACAGAGTGCCTAATACTCTACATAAAAGCACACAGTTAAAAATAATAATTTGCAAGTATCTAAAGTAATACATTTATAGATGTCTGCTGACTTGGAATAAAAATACAGGTGACAGTAGAAGAGAAGTCGACTTTTACTTACTCCCCTGAGAGCTTACACTAATAATGATATTTATAACTGGCCCCTGAAAAGCAAGAGTGCAAGGAATGATCTGATCTTTATAACAGAAGGGAGCTCCATAGCTGGAGGGGGGGCACCACTGATGAGACCCTGCCACAAGTGTCGTGGGATCTCTTAGAACTAAGATGGACCAAGAAGGCTGGGTAATGATCAGAAGAGGTGAAGAGGTGATTCCCTTGGATTCTGTTGCCCCCCCACAACAGAGAATGGACAAGGTGTATGTGTACAGTTTGAAACAAAAGGTCAGATCTTGCTTCACCTCCAGCTAAGAGTGTTGTAATCTGGCTGGCTGTTATGGGAACAAAAGACAGCACACAGTTCAGACAGAGATGAAGAGAGAGACAGAGAGTTGATAGTGGGCTCTGTAAGCCTCGTAAGGGTGCTGCTAGCTGACTCTCTGGAGGCCTGAGATGGGAACTCTGCTCTTTGGCTGGCTATTAGAGTGTTGATGTTCCTCCAGTGATCAGTATGTGACATTACAGAGTAGCAGTGATCTTCAGTGGCATCCCTTGAAAAAGAAAGCCAGACTCAAAAAAGCACTGCATCCTGGAACACCTCACTACTTAGCAGAGGGGTCCAAGCTCTCCTGTTGCTTGAGGCACAGTGCATTAGGCCTGAACTACCACTGCAACTACCATCTTCCTTTAGGGATGGGTGTGGAAGGGATACTCATGCCTGCCTCCCTCCCTCCTTGTCTGACACATTGGCAAGTTTGTGGGGAGCTTTGCAGAGACTGCTCTGGAAAACAGAACAAGCCCTTCTGAGGAATTGGTGGCAGTGCTGGATTTGCCTCCTCTATGCCTTTCACTGGAGATGACTGCCCCAATAGGCCCCATGTGATGTCTGACTCTTTGAGGCATGATGAAGAGTTATACTTTCTAAATCAGTGGTTCTTAACCTTTTCTTTACTGGGAACCCCCTGTAAATACAATTTGTTGCTAAGGCCCCCAAGACTTAACTCAAGATTTAAACATTTATATTTAGATTTGAATATTTAAACACTTAATTTTAGATTCTATTTATTAAAGGTTTCTGGAGACTAGGATTCAGTCCTCACTCGACACAGGGTGACCCTGGGCAACTCACGTTCTCTCAGGCAGGCAAAGGCAAACCTACTCTGAACAAATCTTGCCAAAAAAAACCCCTGTGATAAGGGATGGATGCCTGAAGTCAGAAGTGACTTGAAGGCACATAACAACAAAGTGCCGCTGACAGTGGGAGGTTCTTTCTAGCCATCATGTCTCTCCCCTTTGAAAACTGACTTATGGCAGCCCTAAGGTAAACCTATCATGTGGGTTTTCTTGGCAAGATTTGTTACCTTTGCCTTTCTCTGGGGCTGAGAGAATGTGATTTGCCTGAGGTCACCCAGGGTGTTTCCATGGCCAAGTGGGGATTCAGACCCTGGTCTCCAGAATCAAAATTTGGGTGCATGCACACACCTGCCATGATGTCCCTTTCGTCAGGGGCATGGGAGCAGGTTGTGTGTGGGCACCAAAACTGCTCCCTCATTTGCAAATGAGAGAGCAGTTTGGGTGTGCATACATGACTGACTGCTGCTGTGTCCCTTTCCTCAGGGATGTGGCAGCAGAGGGTAGGTGGGTGGCAGAAGGGGGTGGGTGGGTGCAGCGGGACACATTGGAAGGCATATGTGCATGCCCCAACTTCTCCCTCATTGCAAATGAGAGAACAGTTTGTGTACACATGTCCATCTGCCAGTAAACCCCTTTCATCAGGAATACAGCGGTGGGGTGTGTGTAGGCACAGAGAGACTCATCCAAAGGTATGTGTGCATGCCTCAGCTGCTCCCTTGTTTGCAAATAAGAGAGCAATTTGGGCGCATGCACACACACCCGCCACTGCCAAATCCCTGTCGCTGCTGCTGCTGTTGGTATCCAGCAGCAGGACTACGCAGGCCCCCTCAGAGGGCTCCACGGACCCCTGGTTAAGAAACAATATTCTAGATGGAACTGACCGAAGTGGAGGTGACACAGAGTGATAGATTCAAATATTGTTGAGAAACAGTCAGAAAAGGTGGCTACAATACTATCAGATTTAGGATGTAGGTATGTAAAAAATTCCTAAGGGAGTGTGGCACGGTCACATTTGAACTCAAAAGTAGAAAACTCTCTGAATTATTCAGAATAGAAAGGAAAAGTTAAGAGAGTGAAAGTGGACATGTTATTCAAAACCACAATAATGTAGGTTGAGCTAGAATGTGAGCAGGGAGGTCAAGAAAGATACCTCCAGATGCAAGAGGCCACTGGTGTGAGAAACAGAGCTGCAGAAACCATTAGAGAAAAGAAAACAGACTGTGGAAATCAGAAGTTTTCCCTTGGCAGATACTGTTGCACTCAGGTTCTGCTTTTTGGCTTCTTGTAGGCCTCCAGTTGGAAAGCGGATGGGGCAGCCTTTGAACTGCTCTGGGAGGAACTTTATGATTTCTAAGTATTTCAAGATGTTTCACAGACTGATAGATGGTAGAATAAGTCTGCCTTCCTTATAGCTGTTCACTTGGACATAAGCTTCCACTGAAATTTGGTGGAGTTACTTCTGAGTAAACATGCACAGTATTTTGCTGTGGGCAGATTTTACTTTGTAACTGTTCTGTTGAAATTTTCCTGTATCAAGAAATGTATACTCATAAAATGGGCTGATATGTCTCACCTAAAGCTCACTAATAAGGTCCTTAGTGATTAAATAGTTGTTCTACATTTGTTAATAAAACTGGAAAAGAGTGGTTGACAATCTAGGCTGAATGTAGAACATTTAGATTCTGTCTAGTGCAAATCCTGTCGATTTTGTGACTCTGTAGCCACTTTTGAATTCATTATTTTGTAATTCTTCCATTGTCTTGCATATGTATTGTTCTATCCTTGTTTTCTCTGTACATATATCAGCTTTAAAGGTAGTCCTGGAGTTCTCACAACTGCAGAGAAGTTTAATTCAGATGTGACTGGTTATCCCACCATTTTGGAATCTGGGTGCTCCTGTTTTGTCTGTGTTTTGATGAACATCCTTTGAAGGAACCTGCTATGTAGATTATGTAATGATTTCTGAGAGATGCATTGGACAAGAATCTGCTGACACTGGTGAAAAGGGCTGTGCTCTGCTTGGCTGAACTTGAGGAACTAGCCTTGCCTAACCCTGTTCCTCAGTATTTATAGGCTGAGTAAAATGTTGTTAGAAGAGGAAAATGATAAATGATCAAGAAACAATAAATGCAGGGGCAGTTGTATTAACTGAAAGATGCATTCTGCAGTCCATAAAGATGATTATTAGACCAACCTTCGGAAGCTAGCACAAAAAGTTTTGTGCCTTTTTGTATTAAATCTTAAATAAAATAAACAAATAAATAGGGAGTCCTGGTGACGCAGTGGTTAAATGCTGGTACTGCAGCCATAAGGTTGTGAGTTCGATCTTGCTGGGCTCCAGGTTGACTCAGCCTTCCATCCTTCCACAGGTCGGTAAAATGAGTGCCCAGCTTCTTGGGGGCAATTAGCTAACAAATTGTAAACTGCTTAGAGAGCACTTAGCTGATAAGTGGTATAGAAATACACATGCTATTGTTATTGCTGTCTTCTTCCCCTCCCCAGTTAATATAATGCAGGTATCACCACAGTATGGATAAAGAAGCATTAAAGGAGATAGTCCATCCATTCATCATTTTATTTATAGCTCACCTTTCTCCCAGACTGGAACTCAAGACGATTTACAAAAAATAGGATATTGCTGTAAAAAGATACAGTTAAAAACATACACAAGTTGAGATTAAAACTATTAAACTAACAGCAGAATTAGAACAATTTAAATATTATTTTAAAACAAAAGATTAAAAGCCGTATGGCACAGGAAAAAAAACCCCTTCTCCTTTAACAATTAGTTTCCCAAACCTTGGTGGAATAGAAGGATTGTAACCTGTTGCCGAAAAGGTAGCTTCTATGGTGAGAGAGTACCAAAATGTGGGACCAACCACAGATAAGGCCCCCTCTTGTGTTCACACTAGATGTGGAAAGAAGTGAGAGAGAAAAGAAAGAGAGGTGTCTCTTGGAGATCTTAGAGCTCAAACAGACTCGTATGGGAACGTACAATCTTTCAAATAGCCTGAGCTAGCTGACTATTTCCTACAGTTGTACTTATAAAATCTCTTCAAAATAGCTTTTGAGTCAAGGCTGCTCTGAAGCTTGATGCATTATGCCTTGCTTCTCTCCCTCTCACTCTGATCCTGTCATATATTGTTATTATGTGCTCCCCATTTTCAGCAGTGAGACAGTCCAGGGGCCATGCTGACTGGTTTAGAACTTGACTGACTGACTGACTGACTGACTGACTGACTGACTGACTGACTGACTGACTGTCTGTCTGTCTGTCTGTCTGTTTTTTCTTTCTTTCTTTCTTTCTTTCTTTCTTTCTTTCTTTCTTTCTTTCTTTCTTTCTTTCGAGAACTCAGCACTGGAAATACACATGCACGACAAAGCGGAAGTAAGAAATTGCCTATAAACAGGCATCAGACCCATTAACTGTTTTTAGGAGGAGGGAGGGATGGAGAGAAAGAGATGGTTCCAGGCACAGCCATTAGCTAACAATTACAATATATTCTGTACCATTTCCATCTTTCCCTTCTTATTTTTTTTTTTTTTTGTGGGAGAAAACAAAGATGGAATAAGTTGTGGAAAAGCACAGGACTGCAAACCGAAGACACTCTTATTTCAACCTCTGTGCATTTCTGTGATTAAGGCAGGGCAAACAGAGAATGCAAACAGCTGGAGAAAGTGCTGGCTGGCTGATTTCTGATCCTATTCTCAGGCTTCATTACATAGAGCCAATTCCAGTGACCTTAACATAGGTCTGAAGAATACTACAAAAATATGAAACTTTGAGGAATCTATGGTCAAATATTTGAAGAAAATTTTCAAACGTTGATATATCCCTATTTTTTTCTTCTTGATCAGGTCCAGTTAATGCTGTTCTATTCCTTTCTAGACTGTTTATGCCAGTCTGTATCATGTGCTCATTCCAGGGCCGGACCTACTACTAGACTCAGTCAGGATGTTTTCCTCAGGTTGTGAGTTTGGGATGCCAGGAAAGCATAATGAATTATGAATTAATTAATTAATTATTTGGTGGCAACTGGTGGCTTCCATGTCAGTGGGACAATGAATCTATGTGAGGCTTTAGTCTGAATTTCAGAGAAACTAGTCACAGTGTTGAAACTTCTCTAGGGATATGATTGTGTACCCTGGATGGTCCCTTTAAAGTTCAGTCTAAAATCCAGAGCAGATTTACTTCACTGACATGACAGCCACCAGCAGCCACTGAATTTGTTGGGATGCTATTTATACTGCCACAAAACACACCTTCCAAACTGTGCTTTCTCTTCGTACGTGTGCATGCGTGCACACTGAAACACACGCTCTATTCTGCCTCAGGAACCAACATAACCCAATAGGGTCTGCTTTATTCTTCAAATACTTATTTGAGAGAGTCTAATATTATTGTAAATGAAAATATTCAATGTGTGTGTTGTACATAAAAGTGTTGGGTGTATATAAAAAGGGACAACACAAGGATATGAGTTCATGAAGGTTATTAACTCGTTAAAGGAATGACATCTTCTGCCTCTCCCTCAGGCTTCCCTTTTGGCTCAGAGCTTAACTGCCCTCCCCACAATAGCTGAAGGCAGGGGTGAATTTACTCAGCAATTAAGAATCTAGTAGTGTTACAAAACATTGCCTCGTGGTAGAATTGAAAACTTCCAAACCTGGTTCATTGATACGGATCAAAATAACCACCTACATTTCTGGATGTGCAAATGTGGATATTGGAGCTGTCACGACTGATACCTGCACTTCAGAATTTAACAGTGAGCCACTGTATAAAACATGTATGTAGGTAGGGATGTTCCTCAATGGTAGCTGAAGTAAGACTGTTTTTTACTTCCAACATCTGAATTTCTGTCAGATGTTTGATGAAGGAAAATACAATAAGTCCCTGGGATCTTCTAAACAAGTATCCATATTGTCATTTATCCACAATCCACACTAGGGCCATGGCTGTTGCTGCAGGCTGAGGTCCTTGCTCTGTGTGGCCATCCCTTGCACCATGTTTCTCAGATGGGGAAGCATTCTCCCTCCCTCCCTCTTTGGCTGAGAGAGGTGCATGGCAAGTCTCAGCTGTGCCCCCCATGCACCTCTCTCAGCTGAGGAAGAAGTCTCTCTCCCTCCCTCCCTCCCTCCCTCCCTGGCTGAGAGAGGCACACTGTGAGACTCAGTCGGGCCGCTTGTGCCTCTCTCAGCCGAGGAAGGCGTCTCCTTCCATCCCTGGCTGAGAGCGGTGCATGGTTGCCCGCCCCTTGCCTCTCTTGGCTGAGGAATGAATCTCCCTCCTTCCTTGGGTGAGAAAGGCATGGGAAGCCCAGCTGCATGGAGCCATGTGCTTCTTTCAGCCCAGGAAGGAGACGGACACTCCTTCCTTTGCTGAAAGAGGCATGGGAAGCCTGGATATGTGAAGTCATGCACTTCTCTTAGCCAAGAAGGAGAGGGACACTTCAAGTGGCTGGGCCTCCTGCTGGATTTGGCACCCAGGGAAGGGGCTGCTTGCCAAGGCCTGCTGAGAAGGCAGGCAGACAAGAAAGAGGAGCCAGGCAGTGGATCTGCCTCACTTGCTCACTGCCTGGCCTGGGCTGGCGATCAAAATGTAGTGTTCGGTATTATCTGCATTTTTTGCTATCCATAGTAAGTCCTGAAACATATCCCCTGCGGTTATAGGGGCCTAGTGTAAATATTTTGTTTCGTTTTCAATTCTGCCTCAATCCTGATGTCAGTGTTTGGGAAATAATTTTTGGGGGAGTTAGTTCTCAGAATACTCAGACTAATATGCCCTCTACTTTGCCTGATAAGTCATCGTATTAACTTTATCTAGAAAGCATTTTTCCCTCTTTGTACTACATAATGATAGTGATGATACTTAAGGTTAGTGTGTTTTCACAGCTCTCTGAGGAGTAGAAATTCAAGGATGCAGCTTTTCCTGTCATAGTGTCTCTCTGGTAGGAATGACTGCATCTGCTGCATGTCTGGCGTTGACCTGTCCTTTAAAAGCAAAGAGCCCTTGTCAAAATGGAAGAGTGTTTTTTTAGAACAGTTTTATTAAACATCTTCCAGTACAATAAAAATATATATACAAACAAGACAAAACAAGAAACAAGAAAATAGGAAGAAAGAAAAATAATAAAGCGAAGACAAGAATGGTGAATGATAGTGAAAAAAGAATTAACATTTGACTTCCAACTTTCCTAACCATGATTATACATAACTAAATGAAATAATTTCTCTGATTGTAAATATCATCCTCTACTCCTACATCTTATATTTTCCAAATATGCTAATTATCAAAACCTACAGTTAACACAATATTCTTTTTTTTTTTTTTTTTGCAAAAAGCCAGTTTAAGGTCCTTAGTCGTTCAAAAATGCTACTTTTGATTTTTGTCTAATCACTACAGTTAATTTGTCCATTTTAGCTAAGTCCATCAATTTCAGCAGCCAACCTTCACTCGCTATATTTTTCCACTTCTGCAACATTTAGGAATCTTGCTGCAGTGGTCAAATATAATAATTTTCTATACTTAATCTCTAATTGATCATCCACTATTCCCAGCAAATATAATTTGGCTTTCAATTGAACGTTAACCTTCAAAATTTTTTGCATCATACAATGTATTTGATTCCAGAATTTTTGAAAATTCCACAAGTCTACCACATATGATAAATAAATTCCACCTGCAGCTCACATTTCCAACATATGTCAGAAACATCTTTATGCATTTTGACTAGTTTTTCTGGTGTCAAGTACCAATGATACATCATCTTATAAAAATTCTCTTTATGATCATAATGTAATGGATCCCATTTGGGGAAAAAGGCATGATATAAATTCATTAAACAAACAGGGGAGCAAAAATGCAAATTTGATTCCTTTCAATCACATTCTTTCCCATTGTTCCAACTGTATTTTTTGTGCCCACTTTATCATATAGTCTTTAACCTGTTCTTCCTCTACCTTTGTTTTTAACAAAAGTTTATACATCTTACCAATCAAATGCTCACGATCTGAGCGTAACTGCTTCTCAAGTTCTGATTTACTCAACTCACAACCATACAGTTTTTAATCATTCTAAATTTTTCTGTTGTCTATAACAGAACCATTGAAAACTGTAACCCTCTAATCACTCTACATTTGACTTCACTCTGTATTGTCCTTGATCAGATGTCAAAAGATCTTGACAAGTTACCCATTTTTCCTTTACTGTTGTCTCTGTCAGAAGGGAGAATGTTATGCTTAGCTCAGGGGTGCATAAGATGTAATCTTCATACCACCTACTGCCTCCTCAAGCCTGCTTATGGTCTTGCAGTGCTTCCCAGAATTTTTCGAATCCTCACGCAGCCATGAAAACTCTATTGGGTGACCCTGAACAAGTCACATTCTCTCATCCTCAAAAAAAAAGAAAAGACAATGCCAAACCTCCTCTGAGTAAATCTTACCCAGAAAATTCTACGATAGAGTGACTCTGAGTCAGAGTCAACCGTGAAGATCTATTAAGAACAAGTCAATTTCTTTTCCTCCTCCTCCTGTTCTTCCTTTACTTGCATCCTGCTTTTTTCTCAGAACTGGGATTCAAAACAACTCATTGAAGCGAGTTAATGTATGTTTAGAGAACCAGTGTGGTGTGGCAGTTTGAGCATTGGACTACGAAAGCAAAGGCAAACCTCCTCTGAACAAATCTTGCCAATAAAACCCATAATAGGTTCACTATATTGTCACCTGAAGTCAAAAATGCCTTGAAGGTACACAATAACAACAACAACAGTCTGTTTTGAAAATTTATTTATATTTATATTTATTTAAACTAGCTAAAAAAATACACAGTGCTGTGCAGATCTGTACCAGATGCCCCAAAAGGGATGTATAATGGTTTCTTGTTTTCCCATCCTCCTTTTACCTCAAGAATCTTAGCAGCAGTACCTCTCAGAGTCCTGTCCACTTTTCCTGACCATTTTTAAACTTCAGGTTTTTTGCAGTATGGATGCAATACCCTAAGGCAGAGCTTTCCAAACTTTTCATGTTGGTGACACATTTTTTAGACATGCATCATTTCGTGACACAGTAATTCAGTTTTACTAGCAAACCAGAGATTAAACTAACCCCTTGTAAGAGATACAGACACATACATAAATTGCAATAACAGAATGTATGGGGACACAACATATCTCATGGAAACCTTTCATATTTTTAAAAATATATGATTTATAAATAATAGTATACATTTCCAAGATTGTAGGTTATACACCTACACACTTCAGGCAACACACTAATGTGTTGTGGCGCACTGTTTGGAAAGCCCTGCCCTAAAGACAACAGATTCTATCTGATCTTGGATGTTAACCAGGGCCAGCTCTGGTTAATACTTGAATGGGAGAGTGCCAATGAATACTGGGTGCTGTAGATTATATTTCAGAGGAAGCAACTGGCAAAATCAAGTTTGACTATTCCTTGCCTAAGAAAACTGTATAAAATTCATGGAGTCACCATAAGGTCAACAAGTGCTTTGAAGGTGCACATGGGCACACGTGTGCACACACACAGGCAGACACACAGAGCAGTGTCTTTAGCTTCTCTTGTTTGCCTGTTCGCTTTCCTGCCTCACAAATCTTAGCAGCAGTATCTTAAAGTGCTCTCTCCTTATTTATGGCTCTTTTAAAAAAAATATTTCCAAATACATTATGTCAGTGTGCCCCTTTTTGATTCCAGGAAGCTGCTTGTTTGCAGTTTTTAACATGAAAATGGGCATTGGAAGTTGGATGACAGCTAAATACACTGCCTTTTTTGAACAACTTGTCATGATTTCTCAATGATTTTTGGCTGCCGGCCCCCACTTTGCTGTAGTGACCCCCCCTTCCTACTTCAGAATTTCCGCTTCTGTACTGAAACTTGGACAACAACCAAAAACACTGTCAGATTTTGAGATATCTAGCACAACATCCCAGTGAGTTAAGGCTTTTTCATGTAGAAGATACAGATATCCTTTTATTATTATAGATATAAATTTAATAAAAAGTAATCAGGTTTTTTTGGGGGGACTTTATTTGATAATAATGATTTGGGGTCATTTTAATGAATGTTGATATATATTTAATGTAGAATTTTTAATTTCAACTGTATCTTTTTTTTACATGCAGTTCATTAATTTTATGTATTTTTGATCATTGAAAGAAATTTGCAACCCCACAAAAACAAAAAATGCAGTTACTGAACACTTGGCTGTCCTGAAAACTGCTTCCTGCCACCATAGCATGGTCCAATCTTGTTTTGGTTGATTGTGATGTAGCACTATAAGTGAATGGGTGGATTCTGACTATCAATTAGAGTTGTGATATTTGGCACCAAAGTACCCTAGCTAAATAACCTGGGTTCTATGTACCACACCTACAGGCTTCCTGTTAAACAGTCGATACAGCATAGTTCCTACAGGTGATGAACGATTCTGAAGTCAAGACTTCATGCTACCTGATAAGCTGAGCCAAATGCTTTGGGCTTCAACGCTTAGAAACCTCAGCTGCCATTGTGAATTGTAAGGGATTTGCAAAGTTGAAGCTCAAAGGTTAAAAACTGTTATGGTTAAAAACCATTGTATAAAGCTTTATGGACCCTGCCAGTGGTATATGACAGTTTGTGTTCTGTTCTGTTCTGTTCTGGAATTAGTTGTAGTTCCAGGTCTCCTCAAGATTTCATTTGGTACTGAATGCTGACACTTTATTGCTATAAGATAAGTTTTAATGGTTGTAAATGATGCAGCAGATGGTACACAGCAGAGAAGCACTCCAGTCCTTTTGTTACCCCCAAATGTGGGTGACTCAGGGGTCCACCTGTGATGCCAATGCCTCTATAAAACAGTGGGGAACATTAGCTCAAAGAGGAGGCCCGCAAGAGGGGGGTAATCTTACACGTTCTTACATACCTATATGTAGCAGTACTCATACAGGGAAAAACTAGTTGGAGATCCAAAAGTAAGCTTATTTTATTGTTTATTTTATTGGAAGAATTAAGAATCATACACACAGGATCCAAGCAGTCTTGCAATCACACAAGGCTAACTCAGTGGTTCTCAACCTGTGGATCCCCAGATGTTTTTGGACTTCAGCTCCCAGAAGCCCTGAGCACTGACCATAGTGGCTGGGGCTTCTGGGAGCTGAAGTCCACAAACATCTGGGGACCCACAGGTTGAGAACCACTGGGCTAACTGAAGGAAAAAGGAGGAAAAGTTGGATAGCAAGAGTTTAGGGTGTTGTGGGTGATATTTACCAATCCATCAGAGAGGAAGTGAAGCAATGTGGTTTAGGCTAGGAGTCCAAGGTAGTACAATTTGGGAATTGGAGTGGCAGGGTGATGATCGGTATGCCGAAAGTACTATTAGTTATCCAGCTCATAGGGTTTAAATACCTGGGTTTAAATACTATTTTTCTACCTTGAGGGGAAAGATGTTAATGGCTGTCTGGCAGAGTAGACAATGGGGTCTGCAGAGTGGACTGTGGGGTCAGGAATGGGCTAATGGCCTTAGCATTAGGTGACAAAGGGACTGATGGGAATTGTGATCCTTAATGGTGCGACAGGTAAGGAGGCAAAAGGAGAGTTTCAATGGACAAAGCAAGAAGGTCGAAGACAATCAACCATTCTTTGGGAGCAGTTTTGGATACTGCTATTTCTAAAGGTTGAGTTTTTGAGGGACATCTGCAAGTCCATTGTCCGGGGCTTCTCTAACTATGACCTAACCATGCCCTGAGGTCTTGTTCTGACCTAGTTTAGCAATGCATGTGTGCAGCCAATTCTTCTTTGCCAGCAAGCTTCCCAGTCATAGCAGGATATAATTTATATTTCATGCAAATTAAATCATATGAAGGAGTAGAGGTGTACAGCTTGGTAACGCTTTAATTGATAGGGTCCATCATCCTCTCAGAGTGAGTGGTAGAACTAAGCCTCTAAACAACAGATTGTACTCACTATCTCAGACCATCAGTTGAATTGCCCATGGCTGGCTAAATAGACAAGTCTGTGGACTGGGTGCACCCCTTCCTCTGAGTGAGGCTGATGGAAAATGGATTCCCAAAGGTTATACAGCAAAGAAGCAAATGAAGAAAATTGAAGCTCACAAGTGTGGTCCATCTCCCCCTCCCATGAGCTATAAAAATTGTGCAAGCAGGTTAGTAACATAGGAAAATTAACTCCTCCAGACAATTTTCAGCATTCATATGTTTCCCAGCTTTAAACTGCCAAACTAATGCAGAAAAGTAACAGGTCATTAATACAAATTAACCCTTTCTATACCATTGGACAGTTATTAATATTTGACCAGGATTCCAGCAAGGACTCCAAAACCCATTCACCTGATGTCAGTTTCCCCAATGCACTATAAGCTGCCAAGGATTTGCTGCATTCTCTGTTTGGTTTTGCTGTCTGTCCTGCACTGCGGAAACAGCAGTGTTGTCAAATCTTTGGCTTTGTTGGACACGTATCTGCAAAATTAGCATCAAAGAATTATCCATAGTTCTGGGCCACTGAGCCTTCCTTATTTACCTAAATTGGGACAGCAGTAATGATGCTAATGATGTAGATGGGGAATAACTTTGCTTTTAGTTGCTTGTGGAGTGAATAGCCATCTGTGCGCTAGCCTGTGTTTCAATTTAGCTTTGCTGTTTTTGCATCCGGTTATACTCATATTCTCGTGAAAACAACCTGGGACTCATTTGAGGTAATGCTAGACAATTGTGAAGTATTAGGTACATGTGAGTTATAAGCTCATGCTGCCCTTTCCTCTCCCTGGCACACCTGTGAGGAGACAAAATTTTATGTATTTATTCTGGTTACAGTTTGCTGTTATCATTATGTCTGAACTTGAAGTGGGGAAGAAGGCTGGTTTGTTAAGCCAGGGTTTGAAATATGAGTTTATTATCTTGGCTTGTTCCATAAATGCAGCAGTGGGCAATGAGGGGTAGAATCCCCACCCTTGAAACACTAACCAGAGTTCTCAGAATTCTCAGATGGAAAGGGGAACTCCCAAAGTGGTGGCCAGTGGGGGCAGACATGTCAAATGTCCAGGAACGATGAGTATGTTAATGGCCTGTGTTCACTCCAGCTCAAATCTCAAATGTAGCCAAATCTAGCCAACTTTCTCTTTAGGGTTGCACTGGAGTAGGAGGGAGACTCTGCCAGGACCAAAGCCTGTTTTTTTCATAGTACGGCAGAAAGTTAGCATAATTTCCCAGTGGGTTCAATGACTTTGAATTACTCTAGCAAACAAGAAGAGAAAACTTAATTGTGGACATGTGTAAGATGCGCATTTAGGATTATGACATATTACCACTTGAGAAGAGTTTTATTAACATTTCCCTGAGGAAGTATAATGCTTCCTCAGTGTATTAATATAGAGTATTGTATAATTATAATGTAATATATTAATAACATACGACTAATACAACTTTGGAGAATGTGGTTTGAATCCATGGAAATACCCTAGGTAACCTTGGGCAGGTCATACTCTCATCCTCAGAGGAAGGCAAATCTTGCCAAGGAAACCCCATGATAGGTTTGCCTTAGGGCTGCTGTAAGTTGGATATGACTTGAAGACACACTACAACAATATTAATTATACTTTATAATAATTATTATAAAATAGTGACAATCATATTTTATAATGATAGAAGTGTAATATTTGTTATTATTATTATAAATAAACATATATTTTTAACAGATATTGCAAGAGAAATGTGGCAAACAGAAACAGTTCAATGAAATTTTGTATTGCAATGCTCCATTGTTTCAAACATAGGCCATTTGTGCCCTACACTGTTATAGTGCTATTATTTCACTTTCAGCATCCTGTGTAATTCTGGGGTTTGTAGTTTACAGAGGGCAAAGTGCTGTCTGGCTGAGAATTCTAAAGGCTCCTCCATAAACTGCAAAGCTTAGGATTGTATAGGATGTTGAAGCTGGAATGATAATGCTATAACAATGTAGCATGGAAATGGCCATAGCTAATGTATTTTCATACTCTTTTAATGTGGTAGTGCTCAAGGCACTAGATTTTATAACTCTTTTTGTATCAGAAAAATGTGATTAGAAAAAGGAAAGGGGAGAGTAAGCAAATTTAGGTATTGACTCTTTTATAACATAACATAATGAAGATTCATAATGAACTGGTGGAATTCCTGCAGGAGACATTTCTGGGCGAGGGAAAAAATGGCTACTTGTCCCAGTTGAACAGATATAAACTGGTTTACTGTCTCTCAGCTGTACGCAAGTGGAATGAAATTAGAGGGCTTGTATTTCTGGCCTTGGAAATAGAAGTTTTGGGCTAATTTTGGAATTCTTCTCTGGATCAGATTCAATCTGAACTAGAGAATAATTCCCTCTGCTTTGCCCAAACTTGCCCCATGCCTTACTTATTGGGCTCAAATGATGTTCTGGCCCTGTTGTCTTCTGCACAGTGGGAGCCCTTTGTTTCTCTGATGATCGTGCATACCACAGCTGTTGGATATCCCCCTGCAAATGTCATCTAGAACTGTTTTATTCCCCAGCTAGCTCTGGTTTTGGACCAAATGGATTAAAAACAATCCCAGAATGTTTACAAGAGAAAAGTAGGTGGTGATGATGATGATGATAAGCAGAGCTTCAGGAATGCTGACTGTGTTCCTGAACAAAGTGGGTTGTGTATGAACCATTTTAGCCTTTTGTATGCTCATTATAGCCCTTGTTTTATTCATACAGGTAAGGTAGACCTGTGAAGAAGTCAAGATGGACCTTGATGTACTGAACATGTTTGTAATAGCAGGAGGCACACTAGCCATTCCCATTTTGGCATTTGTAGCATCCTTCCTATTGTGGCCTTCAGCACTGATCAGAATATACTACTGGTAAGTTGTTTTCTGTTGCCTCTATATGTGAAAGTTCTTTTGAGGAAAGCACAGGTACTTTACATTGTTTGCCTGAATTAGAATAAATGGTTACCATTTCTCTTGGTTTCAATGGATGCTCTTCACTTTGTTCTTCTGTTTTGGAGCTGCCTCCTCCAAGTTGCAGTTCAGTGAAAATATGGAGCCTGTTCACCATGGTGGTGCCCAGTGTTACATGAGTAGCTCACTAGGAAGAGTTATTTGGACAAAATCTGTTAGGCACACGGGAATGTTGGGGGTCACAGAACCCTTGGGATTCCAGTCTGCTTACCAGATTGGAAGTGGCTGAGAGTTTGGCAAGACTTTCACCCATTACTGTGCTAATGCAGTGATGTTTTTTCTGAGGCCTGTTTCATATGTTTGCCTAATGCAGAGGACAACTTCTTTGGCTTTCCGGATGCTTTGGACCACTGCTTTCATGGTCTTTTACCATTGGCCATGCTGAGTGGGGCTTAAGGGAGTTTTAGGTCAAAGTCTTTAGGAGGCCAAAGGTTCACTACTCTGATCTTAAAACAACTCTTTTCTGTATGAATGTGTTCTACCTACCACTGTACCTGCAGCTTAACTTGATTAGCAGATAATTCAATGAGGCTTATCTCACTTCATCTGTGCATACAGCATCACCATACAGCCTTTGACCTGGGGCCAATTTACACTACACAGTTATAGTGCTATTATTCCACTTCAACTGCCATGGTTCCATTCTGTGGAGTCCTAGGGTTTGTAGTTTGGTGACGAACAACTGCGCTCTGGCTGGGAATTCTAAAGGTCCCTACACTGCTATGGAACCATGGCAGCAGGTGAAGTGCAGAAACAGCTATAATTCTGAAGTGTGAATGGATACTAGGTTTTTTGATTAATTCATCTAACTCAGTATTTTTTAATTTGACTGTCAGTAGCTCTTGGACAGAGGTCTTCCTCATTGCCTGCTACTTTAAATCCTTTGAATCGGAGATGTCAGGAATTATTTTAAATCAGTGACTGAACAGTTACTAACTACAGTTACTAACTGACTGATATATGCCACATGTAACCAGATACTAGAATGCAAGTAAACCCTTAACTGAACTATTGATCTTTCCCATAAAATGCCCATGCTAATCATGTTCGAGTAATATAAATGTTGCTGAGAGAATTCTGTGTTATTAGGAAGGGATGTCTTTGTTGCCGGTTGCTAGGCAGTGCAATATTACCTTGGTTACTTTGCCTGGCCTGGGAGATTAGCTCCCCATGAGTGCAGATGTCATGACTCGTTTCTGAGTGGGGACAAATTGCTTGCTGAGTAGTTCAATCATTCAGAAAAGCTATTTTGAATGTCTAAACAAGAATAATTGTTACAGTAGGGTTGGAATACAAAGGCTCCAGTGGTTTCAGCAGGAGGAGAATTGCAGAAAAGATTGCTGCAGGGAAGGAGAGTGAGTGGGGGAGTGAAGGAATGAGAGATGTGACATCTTGATTCCTCAGCAAACCAGGGAACTGTCATGTTGTAAGGCAGCGACTAGATGTGTGGGAATTAGTTCTCTTCCTGACACTGAATAATAATCGTGGTGGTGGTGGTGGTGATGACAGTGATAACAATCCCCATGTTATTCTTTCACATTTTATTCTTGCTTCTGACAATCTGAGAGATTTGTGCCCAGTGACACATCAAGCCTGATGTTTAAGGTTCTTTGTGAATGAAGCATCATATTAACT
The DNA here is from genome assembly GCA_948472985.1 of Iguana delicatissima. Taxonomy (NCBI): domain Eukaryota; kingdom Metazoa; phylum Chordata; class Lepidosauria; order Squamata; family Iguanidae; genus Iguana; species Iguana delicatissima. Next base: position 222,517 of record CAOKZL010001496.1, on the reverse strand, counting down.
ATTTTAAATATAAATATAGCAGCAACAACAATAAAAAAAAGATAATATGCTGAAAGCATTTCTACCAGAGCCTTCTACTGGAAGTGTTCCCAGAGCGCTTATGTATCATTAAAAACAAGATGTTAATGAAGTTCTTATGCTTCAGTAAAAGGGAGACATTAATGAGGCCAAGTTCCAGTGAGAGCTGCTGTTTTGTACTGCTGTTACCACTGTTAATACTTCCAGAAGCACTGTCAGCCTTCTTTCAGAATGGCCAAGAAGCTCGGAATTGACTCTGTATGTCAAGAGATTGTCAGCAAAATTAGGTCAGAAGCTCTAATGCTCAGCATCCTTTTGATAATAGCATCAGTGTTAGCTTTGTTACATGTACCCAAACCAGCTTGGAATTGGCAGGTTCAGATAGATAATGCTTGACTGAGGTTTCGAATAGCTGAGCAGATTTCTACAGATAGCTCCCTCTTTTCCTGTCTAGATTTCTTTGTATACTAGCAAGTTCCCCATCTTGAAAATTAGAATAATGAATCAATTAAGAGACTTCTGTAAAAATGACTGACAAAAGGGTTTTATAATTCTTTGCATATAAAAAGTGTTATGTGAAAACAACAGTAGTCAACACCAGGCCTCCTACAACTTATGTAAATGGTAGTATAGTGCCATTCTGCATTATGTTAGTAGTATAATAAATTCAGATGGGAAGGAATCAGATTCTCTTTTAAAAGTATAAATCAAGAGTACCAAGCCTTGTTCCTTCATTTACCTCTGCTAAAATGAGCTGTGGTCCATGAAAACATATGCCAACATATGCTAAAGCATTAGCAAGACTCCTTATTGTGTTTCCTGTGATGCCTTAATATGGCAATCCACTTGAAAGCTTTGCTTCACATTAGACTGAATATTTTAAAACTATATTACTTTGGAAAATTAATATAGCAGTTGGGAGCTGGGAGAGCATACTGTTAAAAAAGTGGAACAGTCAAAAGTTCAACAAGTTAATGCTGCAATCCATTTTGAGATACAATTAAATTGTGTAGATATAGATAATTATGGCAGTATATCTTTCATTCTACTTACAGGTAAAGTAATACACCCTTAGTTAAATATAGGCATGTGTTCCTCCCTCCCCATATTTTGATGGAACATAGGAGACAATGTGCTGTTGTACGAGCCAGCGTTGTGTAGTGGTTTGAACGTACAGGCCTCTGGGAGACTAGGGTTTGAATCCCCACTCAGCCATGGAAACCTATCTTGTACAAGTCTCACTCTCTCAGCCTGAGTGGAAGGCAATGCAACCCTCCTTGGAACAGATGTTGCCAAGAGAACCTCATGTTAGCTTCAACTTAGGGTTACCAGAGACAATTACCTACCCTTACATGGAACTTGAGAAAGTTACTATCTTGGACCATGACACTTCTAGAGCACCCCAGCAAGCTTGGTGGCCATGTGGCCTGGGAAGTTCAGAGGGCTGTAGACTCAAAAGGTAATTTTCCAAGTTACGTCCATCCCTTTTCAGTATCTCAACATAAAATAATATCTTTTCAGGAGAGGTTATTTATCTTGTGCACTCTGAATGATAATTCTTCATAGGAGTACTCTTAGAAGTCTTTTTATGCCAGTGTTCTTTTGCATTGTGTGCACATCCATTACTGGGTGATATTTAATTTAAGAAAAGCCCTACTTTGGGATCAGACCAAAGGCCTGCCTCGTTTCAGTTCCTGTTTTTAATTAATGGTTAACCTTATGCCTACTATGTGAAGCCCACTAGTAGGCTAGTAATCCCCTTTTAAAATGGTATGAACTGGTGCGCTGCGACAGCAAATTCCATGAATTAACTCTGCACTGTGCAGGAAAGCACTTTGTTTTGTCTGCCTGCCTTTCAGCTTCATTGGATATATATTTAAGAATTTCTAAAGAGGGAGTATGGTAGTTTGTTACAACAAAGATAATAAATAATCTTGTGGCACTTTAGAGATTAACAAATTTACCATACAGTGCGCTTGTCATGGAGTTTTCAAAGCTCACAAAAACTCATGCTATAATAAATATGTTATTTAAATGCACAGAAGATAGGGTTATCTATGACTATCACGGAAAAATTGCAAGCACTTCCCCCTCAGAACTGAGGAAACTTCACGGGAAGGATCAATAAAACATAAAGCAATGATCAAATGTTACTATTTATACCAACCAAAATATTACAATGTGTTCTTAACAACTACATATCAAACATAACATCCATAAACATGTACAGAAAGAACTCGCATATAAGACTCTGAGACCAAATGTTATACAAAGAATTATTGGTAATAAGCAATCAACAGACAATGTAATACAAAAAGCTATTTAGATACAATGATTGATATAATATTTAGGTATAATGATAGAGTTGATGGTGCATTCATTCCCAGGATCCTTAAGCGAAACATTTCAACTGGATTGGTCTTCGTCAGCCTGTGTTTTTCCTTGAATATAGGTGGTATGAATCCTCCTTTCTTGTTCAGTCCCAGAGACTGCTTGTAGTGGCAGCTGGTATCTGTACTACTGGATATAAGCCATATAATGAATTTATGGTTCACATTAAAAACCTTTTGATTATTACTCAGTTTGATTACTTAGAGTTTCAACACTCTTCATGAACAGGGCACAATTTATTGCATTTCTAGGCTCTATTGAAAGGTACTGTGATTATATAGATGAAATAATAGGTTTGTGGGCTTGTTTTTGTGATTTTCATGATTCTATTACTCCTCTGAAGTTGTATGTTCTACAGTAGAATAAATATTCTACAGGAAATACTCTTTAAATCCACCCTCAGTATGGTTACTGACCTTTTAAATCCACACTCAGTATAGTTATCACCTTCAGTTACAGAGATAATAGACCTCTTTGGGTGCTGGGAAATGTGTATGTGAGAAAGTAATGTAGTCCTCTTGGCCTGTTTGGGGGATTCCCAGAGCCAACTTTTGGTTGTCCCACCTGGGAACAGAACACTCTACTAGAGAGGCCTCTGATCTAATCCAACAAGGCTCTTCTTGAGTTCATGTGTTCTTACACTAAAAGTATACAACAAAGAGTTGTAACATATTTCACAGTGATAGCATATCTACGGAAAGGCAGTTTTGTACTGGATCTGCAGTATCAAAGTTATCATCTTGGGTGTATTAATGGTGGCCAGTGAACAGGTTCCATTCATTTTACCCCTTACCTCTTTTTGGATATCAGAATTAGCAGGCTGGTTCAGCAGGCCCCAACTCTAGGATGATAGCAGCCACTTCTCTGTTATACTGAGATACTTCTGCCTTACAGATGTGTTGCTGTATTAAACAAGAGGCTTATGGGTGGGGCAAGATCTGATGAGGCAGTTGCAGAAGAGAAGAAGAGCAGTCAGCAGTAACTTGAAGCCATTGAAGCAAAGCCTGGATTACAAATGTGTTTAATCTTAAGCTATCATCAGCGCAGTGCAATCCTTCTCCTTTGTCTTGTTCTTGCTGTCACTAGGTACTGGCGTCGAGCACTAGGCATGCAAGTTAGGTATGCAAACTACGACGACTACCGATTTTGCTATTCCTACCGAGGCAGGCCCAGCCATAGACCCTCCATACTCATGTTGCATGGCTTCTCAGCCCATAAAGATATGTGGCTGGCTGTGGTCAAGGTAGGCTTTTCTGTTTCTGGAAGTAAATCAGTTCCACCTGGTGAAAAAGTACTCTTTGGTCTGTTTGCTAAGTTGTGACTGATTCATGTGTCACCTTAAATGGTGTATTGTTGTCCCTGCACACTTCTTTTCTGTGGCTGACTTGCACTGCACTCAGATCTGTGTATTACACAGCCAGAGCTACTGAGGTTAACATGGAAAGTACCCATGTGATGTAAAAATCTATATAATATTGTGCGACGTCCTTTAGAGCAGCAAGGCAGCTGCACTTGGAAGGTACCATATGAATTGATGCTATAATTTAATCCAGATGGATATTGCCAGGGCTGGGATAACAGGGGAGAATAAATACCATTTCCCTAGTCAGTTGGGAGCCAGCTGTACAAACTGAACAGCTGCCCATGCTTGTCCTTGTTAGTTCTTTGACAAGTTTCGAATGCCATCCCGTGTCTGAGCTCACCTGTGGATGGCAATGCTCCTCTTTATTCCTGGATGAGGCTGCTATTTGCTGACTTAATTAGTTATTAAGACGAGGGGCCGACTCTCACCCAATGCACTCAATGTGTCTGTCTCTTTGTTACATTACACAGTGTACCTTCAGCTTTTACACTAAAGAAACTTTGACTCTCCCAGAGCATGTAAAGCAGCTCAGGACATTAGTGTATATGTGTGCTTTTCTCACAGTGTTGTAAGAAAGCTTCTTCTTCTTCTTCATACAACACATACTTAAGCTGTGGAATTCACTGCCCTAAGATACAGTTATGGTTGCTAACTTGGATAGCTTTAAAGGGTAATTAGTTGTATTTGTGAAGGATGGAACCAGCAATGGCTATGAGTCAGAATCCCTGCGTAGCATCCTCAGTGTCAGAGAGTGCAGGCATGCTGTTTGCCAGGAAGTGTATGATGGAGGGTACAGTTGCACTCACGCAGGCTGACTATTGCAACTATGGTTGTAATGTTAGATAGGACTTTGGGCCCATCCAGTATGGCCCTTAATATGTTCTCAGGTTTGAAGCAAATCTTTTATCTGCAAAAAGATTTCCTTAAAAAAAGTTATGCTTGGACTATTCTTAACACATTTATAGTGTTGTTGTGAACAGCAATGAAGCTGTCTTCTTCAGCTCCACATTCACAGTAATGTCAGTGGCTGGAAGCTTGTTCAGATTTGTTTTTGGTAACCTAATTTGATAAAACATTTCCTTTAATCTAACTGCTTAACGTTTATTCTCCTCAGTTCCTTCCGAAGAATCTACACTTGATTTGTGTTGACATGCCAGGTCATGAGGGGACTACCCGGTCCTCCCTAGATGACTACTCAATATATGGGCAAGTGAAAAGAATACACCAGGTAAAGATTTGGAAAAGGGCATTGAAAGTTGGTGTGATGTTCTTCTGTTTTGACCTTCCTGAGTGTAAGCACCAGTTTAGGCCTCATTGTTCTGGGGTGGTAAGAGTTTTGATGGAGCATAATTTGAAGGTTCAGTTACATTATAAAAAAAAAAGTGGAAGAGAGAGTTGCTGTAAGAAACATTCATGTTCTGAATGCATTTTCTGTAAGTTCTCCAGATGCCAGGCATTCACAGTCTAAAATTCTCTTGTCAGCATCCTGACTCTTAAATCCTTAATCTGCTTAATTCTTCCTGCCTCCTGAAGATCTAAGTTCATCATGGAGTGAGAGAAATTGGAGTGAGCTTACTAAGATGTTTACACTTTGGCTGCTATAAGTTGCTCTGTATTCCATAGGGATTTAATCTCTGTATTTGGCCAGCTGTCTACTTTGTCCTGCTTTTCTTGTGTAACATGATGGTTTACAAGCATATCACAAGAATAGCTTTTCATGCCTTGTAAAAATACTGCATTGAGTGCGTGTCCCAGAATCAAAGCAGTTTCTGAAGTTTGAGCTCACAACCTTTTCCTCTTACAAGAAAACAATTTTACTTCCATATTTTTTGTCAATTTATGAAATGTTCTACAGTAGTTTTCCCATCTGTAAGTTGAAAGTGAAAATCCAGTGTAAGTTTAAAGTGAACACACACTAGTGTTGATGTGTGGCTGTGAGTACATCCCTAGTGGATTGGAGATGGTTGTGTAATTGGCCTCTAGAGTCACCCATCTTTTATAGATACTAACAGTATTCCCCATTCTCTGAGTTACTTATATGATAGCTTCTTATGTGCCAAAGCAGCACTATCCTGGTATTGGTAGAGTTGTGAAGACAAAACTTTGTAGAAATACAGAAGTCTTAAGGAAGGAAAACCCCATCGTGCTCAGTGCAGGAATGGTGTCTTTTGCTTTCCATGAACTCATTTGGGTCTAGCCATGTCCTCAACTGAAATGAAGTGTCCTATTTACTGTGCTTCTGGGTGGAGAACATGCCCTGTCCTTACTAGGGAGGTTTGCTTGATAAACTAGATCAACAAATGTTATCTGTGTGCAAACCTGCCTTTTAGAAATGGAGGCAGGTTGCCCCATTCGCTTGGAAGACGACTTTCCCTATTTGTGATTACACCTATCATTTTTTTTTTTTTTTTAAAAAAGGCTTTTGCAGGTTTAGGGTAGAAACTCTTTGGCTGTTTTAAAAGAGTGCAGTTCTTGCAAGGCTTCCTACCCTTCTCTCCACAGCGTGGCCCAGCCAAAGTTTCTCAGCTGTAGATTGCAGCAGCTGGTGGCTTCCATGCCCGTGAAGAGACAAATCTATCCCAGGTTTTAGCCTGAACTTTAAATGAACTATCCATGATGCTGAACCCCATCCCCAAAATTGGTTTGGCACCTTGGATAGGTCCTTTTAAGTCTAAGCTAAAAACCAGAGCAGATTCTTTGCCCCACTGACAGAGAAAACCAGCTCCCTAGTTTTTTTCTTGCTTTGTCCTTAAGTAGGCATTTGCAACCCAAGCAAGCATTTGCTTTTGTCTTTTTTAAAAAAAATGAACTTCTCCACTGCCACTTATGAAATCACAGTTGTACAGTACCTTTCTAATGCCCTGTTTGCCTTTTTGATCTTTCAGTTTGTTGAATGTATCAATCTGAACCGAAAACCCTTTCATCTAGTTGGCACTTCAATGGGTGGAAATGTTGCGGGTGTTTATGCTGCTCAGTACCCAGCAGAGGTGTGCAGCTTAAGTCTTGTATGCCCTGCAGGTGAGTGACACAAATTCCTTACTCCTAAGGAGACTTTAGAAAATGCCAGTGGTTTCTGAGTCATATAATTAAAACCATAACTCTGAGCCCAATGGAATTGTGTTCTCTGTAGTTATGGTAGACATTTGGAAGGAAGCAGCATTTAAACAACTGGAACTTGAGGTCTTGCCCATTGCCAGCAGTTCATACAGGCACCAAAATCATCAGATGTTGAACTAAACATTCAATTAAATGTGTATCTGTCACTGAAAATGGAAACTTTATGTCTAAATCCATCCCCTTTACCGTACTATCTGGTAGGACACCTTTAACATGGTTAAGTTGCTGGACTAGTATTTGGGAGACACAGGTTCAAATTCCTGGTTAGCTGTGAGAATTGCTAGAAGACAATGGGTCAGTAGCTTTTTCTCAGGCTAAGCTACCTTACAAGAGTGTTGTGAAGATAAATAGATGAGAAGTACAGCCATTTATAATTCCTTGAGTTAATTGCAGGAAAGATGGAATATGAACTTTATTATTTATTTATTAACAAATAATAAATAAATGCAGCATTCAACAGTCATCTCCCATCAATGGCAATCAATCATGAATGGGTAACGGACACAGAGTCATCATCCTAGACTACCAGTTTAGTAGTCTACTACGTCCTACTAGGACTGCATCCTAGTAGACTACATTCTAGACTATTAGTGGGGGCCCTGGTGGCACAGTGGTTAAATGCCAGTACTGCAGCCACAAGATTGTGAGTTCGATCCTGCTGGGCTCCAGGTTGACTCAGCCTTCCATCCTTCCACAGGTTGGTAAAATGAGTACTCAGCTTGTTGGGGGCAATTGTAAACCACTTAGAGAGCACTTAGCTGATAAGTGGTATAGAAATAAACATACTATTGCTATTGCTAGTCTTTGGCGCTGCAGGTGGTTTTTGACTTTTATCTCTTAAACTCCTTTTGCCCATATTGGCTGGGGCTTCTGTGAGCTGAAATAAAAAGCATACCAAGTAGCAAAGATTGGGAACCCTTGTCCAAAATATTACAGGAAACTTAATTAGACCTGTGCTGCTGTCTTTCAGTGATGTCCCCCTATATCATCGTATTTGCTGGTGTGTAAGACAACTTCCCCCCTAGAAAATACCCTCTGAAAATGGTGTGCGTTTTATACACCAGCAAATACGGTAATGTTAAAACCATAGGGACGGGAGGGGGAGTGAAAGGCGTTCTCCCCATCCAGCCAAAACAAGATATGAGGGGGTAGTGGAAGCCTTGATTTGTAGAAACATAGATAGATGTTTCTATAGTTTCTTCTTAAGTTCCCCTCCTCTCCTGTGCATTTTAACTCTACAGGGAGTTTCTGCCCAAGCAAAACAGGAAGGGAGAGGTGGTGGTGCATCATTCTTTTCATTCCCCTCCTCTCCTGGTGCAGCACTCTTTTCATTCCTCTTCTCCTAGTGCAGCACGCTTTTCATTCCCCTCCTCTCCTGTGCATTTTGCTCACCAGAGAATTAAAATTTTTTTTTCCTGAAAAATGCCCCTTGAAAAGTGGGTTGCATCTTATATGCCAGTGCGTCTAATATGCTGGCAAATACAGCAATTTATAGTTTCATACTGATCTTTTTTCTCTAGCAGGATTGGAAGAATTTATATTTTTTCCCCGTCCTTCCTTCCTTCCTTCCTTCCTTCCTTCCTTCCTTCCTTCCTTCCTTCCTTCCTTCCTTCTTTCTTTTTTTTAATCTTAACATCAATCTCCTTTTGCATCTCCTTTCATTGCAGGGCTGCCATACGCCACAGAAAGCAAATTTATTAAACAGCTGCAGGAGCTGAAAGCCTCAGAGTGCATTGACAGAATTCCTTTAATCCCATCCACTCCTGAGGAAATGGCAGACATGCTGAAGCTCTGCTCTTATGTTCGCTTTAAAGTGCCCCAGCAGGTAAGAAGTATGAATGGCAGGGGATGCATTGAATTGGGGATCTTGTTGAACCCCAAGGATACTTCAGCAACAGAAACTCTTGTAGTAAATATTGCATTAATGCATTACAATGTTTTGCATGGTCAGCTTTTACTAAGTCTATAGCAGCAAGTGAAGGTGCATTCCTTTAAGATGGTACATGTGTGGCTTCTCTCTGGTTGCTAAATATACTTTGTGAATTCCCAAAATTGATTGGGAGTCCTGAATATCTCAAAAATACCAGAATTTGGAAGTCTTACAGTATCTCTTTGGATTACAGCTTTCTTTTTACTATTACCATACTAAAGACCTTACACTGACATTGTATTTATTTTAATTTCTTCCTTTAAAAATAAAAACTTGCATATGGTAAATCAAGCTCTTTCCTAGATGAACGAATATCCAGATAGTTGGTGAACAGCATTCAGGATAGATGAAGTACAGAGGGTGTGTATGTATATTTAAAGCTGAAGAGAAGGAAGGTGGGCAGGACATAAGGGTGGGATGGTGTGGGTGAGGCTGTCCATTCCTCATTTACAGCCCTCCTGTGTTCAAGAAGGAGCTTGAGAAAGTCTGAAGGCTTCCTGGTGGGTCTATGCAGACCTTTTTATCAGAACATTGCCTGAGATCCTGCATTGGGAGATGTATGCTATCACATAACTGTATCTCCATAGCTGCATCTCCCAGTGGGAGTCCCCAAAAGTCACCTTGTGAGCAGTGCAACTCCCTTCCACCATGAAAATGACAGTTCCCCTGTTTTCAGAGAGTGGGCAGATGAATTGGGAGGCACCTCGCCTTTCTCCTGTAACTGACACACTGCAGTAGGCATCTGTAAAGACCTCCTGGGATCCTTGAGAGGTCCCTGCAGATGCTATCCTTGCAGTGTGTTTAGGTATAGCAGAATAGTGGGACACAGTCCCATTCTTCCCCGTGCTCAAACAACATGGAGATGACTGTGGTGGGAGCAGGACTGCATGGATTACAAGGTGAGTTTTTTGGAGGAGAAGGAAGATTGGTTGTTGCATGATCAGAATGGAATTCCAACCTGCAGAACACCCTGAAAAGTGACTTACGGTGGTCTCAGTCCAACTTACGCCATCATAATACACTATCAGGATACCAGAGATCATTCTTCGTTGACTTTCATTTTGCAGCTACATAAAATAACTTTACTTTCCCAAAGGTTCTTGCCACAAATCTTTGCTCCACCTGTCTCTGAAGAGATTTAATTGATCTTAATTGAGTTTACATAGCATAGAAACTGACATACTTAGCTGTTCAAGAGTTTTGATTGTCAGCCTGGATTTTGTGGCATGTCCAGAAAGCTGCATCTTGTGGTCTCTTCTCTGGGAGCAAGACTGGCAGCAGATGGGGGTGTTGTGTCTGTTCTGTTCCTCTTCTTAAACACAGTTATGCATTTGTAGATCCTGCAGGGCCTCGTTGATGTTCGCATCCCACACAATGACTTTTACAGAAAATGTAAGTGCATTATGTCATTTCCTCCTGGGCCTTGATTTGAGGGCACTTCCAGATGGTTTTAACTTGGGAATTTCACAGAGGCTTTCAGCAGTTTTGTTCTCTGTCTACAAAGTGCTTGCAACCTTTTTTTTTTCCCTCTCCATCTGGTGTCACCAGTTTCTAGGGCCAATGTGACAGTGCTTTTGACCAAATAGTTTTAAAGCAGAACTTCAGTTTAAAAATTTTGAAATGGTGGAGATCAGTGAGAATTGCATGTTACCGTAAGAGTAAAAGCATGTTATTGCTGTGGATGTAAGACCAAAGAGCCATCAGGTCTAGCATTCTCTTCCCCACAGTGACCAGTCATGTGCCTTTGGGACTGAATGTGATGGGTGTACAGTGTTGTTGTCCCCCCATTTGGCATCTCATAAATGAGAATATTTGAAACTACAGCTCCCAGCTGGCTGGGGGATTCTGGGAGTTGTGATCCAAAACCTTTCCAAGTTATAGTCTAATTGCTATGATTTGACACCAGAATTTGGCACTGCAAGGTACCACTGGAAGACCATAGATCTGGCACTCCAAGATGTTTGTTCCTGCTCTTGGCAACTGGTGGCCCTAAATTATTAATTAAATAATTAATCAGCAAAATCTTTATGGTAGCAAGTGAAATCATGCTTGTTTGAAGGGCAAAACTAGACTTGAAGTTTGACATGGGGCTTTTGTCAGAGTTGCAGCATACCCATCAAGTTCTTGCATTTCTCCTCTTTATTTTTTGACAAACTTTTCTATATAGTTTCCACCTGCCCTGCTGTAGTGATATCCTCACACAAATAAGTCTGTCTGAATGGTGACTGGGAAAGGGGAAGAATGTGATTTGCAGTGACTTGTGGGAGACAGACATCAAGCTTCTCATCTAGGTTTGTCCTGGAAGGAACAGGCGCTCTTGAGCCCAAGCTGGTAGAAAGTGGGAAGTATGTTAGACCAAAAACACAAAACAGAACAAAACAAATTAACCCACCTCAACCACCAAGGGCCTGTGTGTGGATTTCTCCAGTTGTGTATGTTTTCCTTCAATTACTTGTGCTACAGAATTTCATTTCTGTCGTTTCACTGACCAAAAAAATGTGAGTAAGGTTGAAAACGTGGGTCCTCACATCGTTTCATCTTCAACTGATGGTAAACTGATCTTCTCCCCACCCTTTTCTTTCTTTTTTTTTCTCTTCTGGAAAGTATTTTTAGAGATTGTAGGTGAAAAGTCAAGAAACTCCCTCTATGAAAACATGAGCAAGATCAAAGCTGCAACACAAATCATCTGGGGAAGGCAAGATCAGGTATGTTAGTTGATTTCCTTCTCCCTTACCCTTCTTACTAGACATGGAGAGAATAAGTGAGTACACAGAGCAGCCAGTGGTGAGAAGCAAGAAACCATCTCAATAGCAATTTAAAGGCTAAGTAACATATTGTGGCATGTGTGGCTTTGTAGACCAGACCCCACAGTGCTATTCCCCCCCCGCAAATAGGCAACTGCCTAGAAGGTACTACTGCCCTTCCGCCCAAGTTTGGAAATTGAGACCAAAAAGTGGAAGACTTTGCTGACATAAGAGCATGGTGTGGTGCCTGCTTACCATTGCACTTGTGGTCAGTCCCCTTCAGTAAACTTACTTCCACATGTACAACAAATGTCAAGCCAATTACCAGTCTGTTGCACAAGCAGTTTGACTCCATAGGACTTGTTTCTACAAAGTAATTAGTTACAGTTGTAGTTCCTATATGCTCCTTTTCCTTTTCAAGTTAGTTGCTCATTACAGTTATAATTTTAAAAAGTAACTCTTTGCTTTCCTGTTTTTTGTAGATATTTTTGTCACTTTAAAAAAATATGTCTGAATGCTACAAGCCAGTGGTTCAAGGCATAGTCTCTGTTTACTGCCTTATCCACTCATCACCAACAGTAGAACATAAAGTGGTAACAGGAGCCTTCCTTTAAGCATGTGATCCACATTCTCTGTCACTCAGTGAATCTGCATACTCTGTAATTTAAAAAGTAACTTAAGGTTAGAAGTACACTACAAAAGGAGTGATATTACCTCTTCTTAAGTTAGTGTTAATAAAATGTAGCTGTACTTTTGTCATTAGGAAAGAAGGAACGCAGCATGAGTAACTGCTTATTTACCACCAGCAATTTCAAAGCTTTGGATTGGCATGCTATGTAGCAGGCAGAAATCAAAGGAAGACCCGCCTGCTCAAGTGTAGGTCTCAGGAAAAATTAATGGCTTCCATGCAGTGGATAGACTCCAGTGCACACTAAACTCGAGCATGAACTCAAACACTACCTTATTCATCTTGCTGAGGATGGTAGATCCTTGGGCATGTGTTCCTATACATTCAGATCCGCTGAGTTCATTAAAATAAAGGAGGTAATTTGGGTAGAGGAAGCAGCATGTGTGAATCGGTTCCCATCTCAGTGCAAAATTGGTTAAGACTGTGGAGGAGGACCTCCTAGGTGAGGGGACAGGGAGGACAGGGTTGGGGTGTATATCATTTCAGCCTGGATTCCATTTGGGGTCTTTGAAGGAAGGTAGCCATTAGCACCACTTCTATCGTTCACAACACAGAGAGAGAGAGAGAGATTGCCATGACAACAGCAAGGAGAGAGGCTGTTCTAGGACTTGCTGGCAGATTGAGGAAAAAGCTTGGGAGAAAAATTGCAACTAAACTGCAGGAAGTAGGTAAGGGGAATGTGAAGGAATTACCAATGGATAGGAAGAAATGATTGCATGTGAGGCAATGGGAAGAATACAAGGGCAGAGCTGGATAAAAGTGAGGTTGAGTTATAATGAGCATGCCGAGAGGTAGTGTTATATCTGAGCAGCTGGTATTCAGCAGGTGGAGGTAGTAATAGGGACCAGCAGCCTTTCTTAAAATCAGATTCCCTACTTCTGTAGTTAGTACAGAATTGATGTCTTTTTTACTCTTCTACCCTCTCCACCCCGTGGACAGCCCTGGTTGCTCTGCAACTGCAGTAATGTTGGAGTTGGTATACAGTCTCTAAGATATTTTTGTTCCATTAGTGCTGGTGGGCATGAAGACATTTTTTTAAATGTAGGTGCAGTGATTGAAAGTGCAGGCAGGCTTGTATTGCAGGATGCTTGGGCTTGAGCTTCATAGGGCCTAACTTTGAATTGTGCCCAGAAACATAGCTATAGCCAGTCACACTGTTATAACTGGGGAGGTATGTGGGCCCTGTAACCAGCCCTAGTCAACAGTCTGCATTTTGGGCTACTTGAAGTTTCTGAACCCCTTTTTAAAGGTAGCCCCCCATAAAGCACTTTACAGTAATCCAGATGGTATGTAACTAAGACATAAGTCACTGTGGCCAGACCAGACATCTCCAGGAATGGACAATGCTAGTGAACTAGATTTAATTGTGTAAACGCACTCTTGGCCACTATAAAGAGGAGGGCACCTTGATTTAGGATCCAGGATACATCCAAACAGTGAATCTGCATTTTCAGAGGGAACGTATACCCAGTCCAGCAGAGGTTAAATCTCTGTTCACTGATTCACTTTTCAAATGACTAGGAGTACCTCTGTTTTGTCTGGATTAAGGTTCAATATGTTCATCCTCATCTAGTTCATCCCTGACATAAGTGACTGGTTTAAAACTGAAACAATTTCTTTGGACTCCTATAGAAAGGAGAGATAGAATTGATGATGCAGAACCTCAAATAATCAGAGTCTCTGCCAGCAGTTTCATGTAAATTTTAAATAGTGTGGAGAGCAAAACAGCCTCAGGAGAACCCACAGGCCAATGACTAAGGCCTCGAATAGAAATCCATCAGCAGCACCTTTTGAAGCTGTCTGTCCCAGGAAGTCCAAAGGCACTGCAGAGCAGTGTCTCCAGCTCTTGTTCCAGAGAGGTGACTCAAAGGAATACCGTGGCTGATGGTATCAAAAGTCATTGAGACTGTTAGTTCTAGTAAAAGTAATGGGAACATTTTTCTTCCTATCCAGTTTATGGCAAAGGATATCCCCAAGATGTCCAAAGTATTAATGTGGGTGACTCAGAGGTCCACCTGTGATGCTAGTGCCTCTGTGAAACAGTGGGAATATTACTCAAAGGGGAGGCCTGCAAGAGCATGGGTAACCTAGCAGGACACCTATGTATACCGGAACTAATGCAGGAACACCAGCTGGATATTCAAAGAATATTTGTTTTATTGAGGGAATTAGCAATCATGCATATACAGGATCAAGCAGTTTCGCAATCACACAAGGCTAACTGAAGGAAAAGGGAGGAAGAATTGGATAGCGAGAAGTTAGGGTGTAGTGAATGATATTTGCCTATCCAGAGAGAAGAGATGAAGCAATATGGTTCAGACTAGGGTCTGAGAGTGGTACAAAAACGAGAATTGGAGCAGCAGATTGACGGCCTATGTCCAGAGTACTACAAGCTATCTGGCTCAGACCCAGGGTTTAAATACCTTGTTTCTGCCCTGAGGAAGAGGTTTTAATAGTTTTCTGGCACAGTAGAGAATGGGGTCCAGGACAAGCTAATGGCCTTAGCTTTAGGTGACAAAGGACTGACAGGAATCGTGATATCTTCTTAATGATGGGACAGGTGAGGAGACAAAAGAGGAAGACAATCAGTTGCTCTGTGGAGGCAGTTTTGGGCACTGTTGTTTCTAAAGATTGAGTCATTGAGGGACATTTGTAAATCCATTGTCACCGAAGCTTCCCTCACTATGGCCTGCCCATGCCCTGAAGTCCCATCTGACCTACTTTTGCATTGCATATGTTCAGCCAGTCCTTTTTTGCCAGCATAGTGTTACAGCCATAGCAGTGTATAATTTATATCTCATGCCAATTAAATGATAGCATAGAGCAGGGGGTGTATGGCCTGATAACAAAAGCTGCCTCTGTTCTAAAGCCAAATGTAAAGAAAGATTGAAATGGAGCTAAAAATCTGTCTCTTCCAAGACGCTTTGGAGTTGAGAAGCCACTGCATACTCCAGAACCTTCCCCAAGAATGGAAAATTGGATACTGGCTGGTAATTAACCAATTCTGTGGGATTCAGGGATTCCCTTTATTGCCTTTCAACTGCTTCTCGTAGGCATGGCGGAATTCTCCATTGTTGCGGAGAGAATCATAAAATCTTAGAGTTGGAAGGGGCCACAAGGGCCGTCTAGTTCAACCTGCTTCAGCTGTCTTGAAAGATGCCCTCTTAACCTCTGTTTAAAGACCTTCAAAGCAAAAGAGAGCCCTCCAGAGAGAGTCCTCTGAGGCAGGCTATTCCACTATTCATGTTTTTTTCACCTCACTGACCAGCTCCCTTGGACACTTCTGTAAACCTAGAATGACAAAGGATCCAGTGCCCAGATGGTGGGCCTCACTTGTCCAAGGATTCTTTCCATGACCTCAGGCTGTAGAAACTGAAAAGTATTCATAATTGTTCAACAGACAGTGGCTGTTTGTCCAGCTGACAGTATCAGCTACAGTGTCAAAGTGGGGACAGATGAGAGAGATTTTCTCTGCAAAGTGCCAGGCAAATTGTTAACGGCCGGCCTCCAAGCGGTTTACTTTATCCTTTTGTGGGTTAGACTGTAATAGGCCTTTGACTACTTGAGTCAGCTCTGCTGTACAGTTCTGAAATAATGCAGTGTTGGCAGATAAAATGCCTTTTTTAAAAAATGGTAGCTAGCACTGTGAAAAATCAGCCTTTCCTAATAGCCTAGATTCATTTAAAATGAATTTGTTGCTCTTGATTTGTAATTTTTAAGTTCTCATCAACTTTAAAATGAATACTTCTGTGGAGTACTTTAATCTAGGGTGCTTCCTGACCTCCATAAGAATTCCAGTGTAGTTCAAGGGATAAAAATGCCCTCTGTGTCTACAGGAGTGTTCTTAGGGGCAAAATGAAGCTAAATAATAGCTAAACACATGTTCACATGGGGTGGACCATTTGTTGTGAGTACTTGTCAGCCTTCCTTGTTTGCCAGGAAAAAAATAAAGTAACCAACAGAAATGTAGTAAATTTGTTAGGATAGTTTTGTCCCAGCTGTTCTCTTTCATGTTGTTTTGACTGATAACTTTTTTTGGATATTAAAGGGGTTTTGAGACATTTTAGTAATTTACATGTATTTGTTGAGATTAAAATTAAAATGTTATTAATGTGTTATTTCAATTTTATAGTTTTTATGCTATAAAGCCAGTGAATTAAATATTTATTTAATGCCAGAATTTTAGCATAATATTTCCAAGCTGTCAAACTGAGCCACTGCAAAAGGTCCTAAGAAGGCCATTGAATCATAGAATTATAGAGTTGGAAGAGACCACAGGGGCCATCCAGTCCAACCCCCTGCCATGCAGGAACCTGTTGGCATCTTTCTTAATTCTTTGATTATGCTGTTTTGTTCTGGTGCCCTTTTCTCTCCTGAATTTTACCCTGTTTGTCCCTCTAGGTCCTTGATGTTTCAGGAGCAGACATTCTAGCCAAAGCAATTCCTGATTGTCAAGTACACGTTCTGGAAAACTGTGGACACACTGTTGTTGTGGAGCGGCCCAGGAAGACAGCAAAACTTCTCCTTGACTTTTTAGCTACAGTGCAGAATATGGAGAACAATAAAAAACTGGCTTGAACATTCTCTGTCAAACTGAACCCTTCAGCTAGATGTTTCAGTTGTGATGAAATACTGCTACTTTTATTAATTCTCAGGGATCTTATTGTGAAGAACTTGGTGACTGTGCCAAAATCCCTGAAGAAACCAGAGTAATATATTTAATTTGTAGGCCTGTCAGTGCAGTGACTTATGGGATACTGAGCCAGCTTCAGATGTGTGTTGTTGATAAAAGTCCAATAAAGTCTGCATTATTATTCAAGTATTTTGGGAGTAGTAAAAGACCCCATTGGATAGACCGGTCATTCAACTGACTTTTTCTTCAGGCATGATCCCTCTGGTTCTGATAACATTTCCCCTTTTTTTCAGTTGTGTACCCAAATAGGGCTAGATAAGATGGATGTTAGCTAGATAAAGTAGTCGCAGGCCTACTTCATCTTGCCAATGTGCGCCTCTCCCAGTCTGCCTTTGCTGATGTTTCATGGAGTGATAAATTGAGGAAAAGGTCAGAAGAGGGACAAATCTCTGCCAAGCTTCCTGAATAATCTGGAAAAGATGCACCCTGCCTGTCAATTGGGCTTTTCTTATAACATACATGTAATATAATTATTTATAGACTATGTAAACTAGAATATGACCTGAAGTCAGACCATTATCTATCATGGAATGTACTGGCCACTTCTAGGTTTCTGCAGCTGTTTTATGTGACCTAGCATAATGTCCGGCTAATTGGAATGTATGATGTCAATGATAGTCATTTAAAATACATAGGAAATATGGTATGGAGCAAAACTTCATAGACTGAGAGCTAAGGTCTGTTCCCGTCTCTTAGTATATATGGCTTTGCATGAAAAGCAAGTGTAACAAAAGATTCTGATGATCCAGATGTTTGCTAAAGTGCTGTGTATGTAGCTCATTAATTTATGATTTCAGCAGAGAAGGAAGGCATCACGTAAATTTTTAATGGCAGAAACAGGTTTCACCGACTGTGCAACTTTGCAGTGTTTACAACTGATTTATTATAGGCAAGTTGGGCATCCCTCCACAGCTCCGTTTGTTGTGTATGTACTGCTTTAACAGTCAGTAAATTCTGAAAGATTGGTTATCATCTGACCTGGCTTAAATGGGGAGATGTTCTGTGATTGGTTGTTGGAATCAAATAATTTTGGAATAACTGGTTTAAAGATTCAAGCTAAATTCACTAGCTATATTGTGGAGCGCCTGTGCTTTTGTACACGTATATGGTTAATTCCACTGAAGTCGATGGGACAATTCCTGGCTTTTAGTGGTAGCAAATTCTCTGGAAGGTGATGCTTCTCAACAGTTAACTAATCAAATGGGGCCGTTATGAAGCCATTTCTAGAGCCATTTTTTCCATCGAGATGGGACTTGACCCAAGCAATAATACCGTATGTAGATAGGTGCACAAGTGATCATATTCAGGTTAGAACTGAGGTGGGCTGTTTTCTCAGCTCTTTTCCTATTTTTGTGTTCAGCTGAGTAATTTGGTGTAAATAATAATGAATTCTGTGAATTCTGTGAATGGAAATGTCTAGGGTGGGGTGGAATGGGTGTTGATAAATAAGGGATGAAATGTGTAATGATAAAGTACAATTAGGTTACTGTAAAAGATTGTCTGCTTACCATACTCTTATAATGTAAATTATTTGTCAGGTAGGATACAACCTTCCAGCAGAATGCATTTTCAGATCTGTTGGTAGAAAGCATAGAAAATATGCTTGCCATTCTTTCTTTTTCTAGGCCTTTGTAGTCATTTCCAGTTGTGCAGCTTTTTAGATAAGTGACTTTTATGTATTACATTTAGAAAACCAGGCCTTTTTTCATATTTACTGCAATGCTCCTTTACATTTTTGGTCCTGGTTTGTTTTGACATGTGGAGAAGGTTTCTGAAAATCCCACCAAGAACTTGATGGTACTTTAAAGGCTAACAAATTGATCAGTAATAGTTATTGCTGAGTTCAGTAACAGTTTACAGTGAGGTGGGTATTTAGCCCAGGTGTTCTGTGGCCCAAGTAGGAAGAGGAAGGAATGTCCTGGAGAAATGACATGAGATGGTCATCCTGCTCAGATTGTTGGCCACCTGTGGCATTTAGGCTATATCCCAGGGTGGACAACTGTGGTGTGAGTCTGGGGTCCATTTTTCTGCCTCTAAGACCCTCTGGAGGCCATACAAACAGCCAAAAATTGTAAAAAAGAAGAACATAAAAGAAACAGCCAAACATCCATGTCTATTTTTAAAAAATGGATATTATTTGATATTAAAGAGGAGAACTCTATTTAGAAAGTGAATTGCTTCTCCTGAAGACTTCCAAGAAAGACAGTTTACCTTACTGGGAGGCCAAAAACAGGGCTGTTCAGGGAGTCTGGAAGAATCAAGGGCCACAAAAAGAGCCTTTGGGGGCCACATGCGGCCCTTGTCCTCACTTTGCCCACTCCTGCTGCAGCCCATTGAACACTTTTAAATAACTATAACAAGTCAGTGGGTCGGTTCCCAAGTAAAGGCATTTACATTTTGCAGGATCTGTTGAGCACTCAAATGTTGGCCCTCCCTGGTGGCCTTTCTGCTTTTGAGGGAAGCAGCAGAATTCATGGAACCATTGCATTGCTTATTACCTTTCTGTCCAGTTTGTAAGTACTGTGTTTGACTATACAATACACACAAATTATTTCTTCTCACCTGCAAGGATTTTGCTTATTAGAAATTTACATTTACAGGTGCAGCACATTCCCCAATATGTTACATAGCAACACCTTCATATTTTAGAATCATTGATGGTATCTATTTTTTTTCTTTAAATTGCTTAAATGAGGAGAGGAAGTGTCCCATCTTTTATTTCAGGAAGGCAGGAAAAGAAAAGAAAATCCTCCAGTGATTGCTTGATCGGTGTTTCTAATACAGGTGCAGATACAAACAGACTTGTTATCTTAAGCGCATACAAGACCAGCACAGGAGAGCAAGGTGTGGAGATTTATCATTTCTTATTGACTGGTTTCTGGAAGTCAGTGTATTGTCTGCAAAAGGAGTTAATTAAAATAGAATTGAAATGAAATATATAATGTGTGTATGTGTGTATGTATGATTTACCCCTTGCTTTCCACCTCTCCTTGTAATTTCTTCTGTTTTCTCATGTCCAGGCTGCGAATGTTCAAAACACCAACATGATTCTCCTGTAGACTGAGAGTGCTCAGTGCTTATAATTTGTGGATTGACTTGGGAGGTGGGGAGAGAAATGGAAAACCAATGGTGGAGGGAGAGTGTAATGATGTGGCCAAAATCCTGATCAAGGTGCACCCAGACTATAAGGCCATTTCCTATAAGACTATAAGGCTCTTCCTTAAACTGCAAACCCCAGGATTCCATAGGATGTTGAAACTGGAATAATAGTGCTGTAACAATCTAGTGCAGAAATGGTGTAAGATTTTGTTACAGATCCCACCTGTCTAATTTCATGGTAGCACAGCCTTGAGTAAATACAGGTTTTAGAGGCATGGGGCTGGGCAGGGGCAAATGCCTCTACTTGACTGTTACTGTTGCCTCCTATTAACCTGCCTCTCTCACTGGGCATAGAAAACATTCAGCTCCCTCAGTAGGTAGACACTGCCTGAAGGCAGTTGCGTAGGGATGTGGGGATGGGGGATGATTTGCCCCGGGGCAGCATTGTTTCTGGGGCATTCCAGCCCATGGCCATGTCCCCATGCACCTTGGCCATGCCTGTGTGCCCTGGCCATGCCCCCGTGCTCCGCAGCCATGCCCCCACACCATAGCCCCACTGCCCCCCCACTCTAAACTCTGTCACTGGATGAAGGGATTGTTAGTAGGTCTAGAAGGCTCCAGGCAAGGCTGGGTGATCAGTGGCACAGTTGGAGCCTTTGGTGCCTGAGGGCCCCATATAACTGTTAGCACCATGTACATATGTGTGGTGGTGCTTCTAAGACAGAAATACTCCTCGGCCATTCAGATAAATGAAGTTGAATTGTGGCTGATGATGAAAACCAAGACAAAACCAGGATAGGGGGTGATGATGAGAATATGCCCCCAAAACCTCTTGGACATGTTTAGGGATTAATGTATACTGCGCACTGTGTGCCAATCTTTCTTGTAAAATGGTGGTATACAGTACTGTGACAAAAGATCTTTGGCTTTCATCTGCCCTAAGAAAAGAATGTGACATCAAACAATCAAATAATCTTATCAGAGAAACTTGCTGCAAATTTTGCATGAGAGACCAAGATCAGTAAGCAGGGGGGAACCAAAGGATCTAGGTCATGAAAAGATCCAGGCAACTCCTCCCCCGACCCTGTTTTAAATTCCTGTGGCTATGGTATTATCTTAGCAATCGCTGCAGGGATGCTGAGCTAAATTTTACATCAAGTGGCATAACACGCACAGCGTGTTATAACATGGTGGATATTCTGTCTGGTCGTAACACTCCTTATCAGTTTCTTGCCTGAAAAGTTGGGCTTTTATAATTAAAGCAATTACAATAGATTTAAGTCTAAACGATTATTATTCATATATTCACTGTTAAGGTGCTTAATGAGAAGCAGTCCAGTTTGTTAGCAACAGTGAAGGGGATTAAATTTTGCAGACAGGAGGATGTGGCTGGTGAGGACATGCCTCCTACAATTCATTTAAGCATGACTTCTCCTTGACCTCTGTTTCACCGTCTTTTCTGTTCCAAGGCATGGCTTTAATACTGTGTAACCGGCACTTTGTTATTTTTGTGCTTTGCATTTTCTTGTTTCACACTGCAACTATTACAAAGTTGGTTTTCATCCTTTGCGCATCTTACCTACATGATGCTGCCTGTGTGAGCCTCGAAATGTTTGCCTGTCAAGGAGCAGGAAGGCTTTGTTTTGAAAGCAAGATTTGTTCTGGAACCTTCGGAGAGTATGTGTTTTATGACAGGTCCACTCATTCCGTTTCCAAGTGCTCCATTGTTAAATTTATTGTTGAGTCAGTTTCATCACCGAGGACCTTTTAAATCAAACGTTATGTCATCTGATGATTTTTCTCTTGGGAAGTATCATAGACTCACAGTGTTTTATACAACTGGTTGTCTGTGGTGTCCCTTCCTCAACCCCCCAACATATGCATTCCCTTACTTCATGCTGTGGCAAACGCAAATGCCCATTTACATTCTTCCTCAGGAATACCCTTGTTGCTGACATCAGAATCCCTGAGAGATCTACTGCATGAGTAGATCTACTTTGCTGTAACATTGGTAATACTGATCACACAGCAGACATGGCTATGATGAATAACAAATACAACTTTTGTTACCCTGATTTCTGGGGTCCCTTGGGGGACACTCAATGTGCTCCATGTGATGGGGAATGGAAACTAGCCAGAGCACAAGCAACAGCAATGCGAGAGGCAGGGTAACCTAACGGGGTCTTTTTACCCAGTGTTTATGGGGTCAGGCCAAGCCAAAAACCAAACAAAAATGTCCAATAAATGATTTTATTGAAGGAAAGTCTCACGCAGCAACACAATCACTCACACACTCACTCAAGACCTATTAAGAAGCAAAAGAGAGGAAACTGCATAGGGGAATATTGAAGGGGTGTAGCTGGGGTGATACTGCACCTTTGTCCTGAAGTCCTTGGTCCAGGAAAAACAGCGGAGAAGTGGGGCTCAGCACGGAGAGGGCTGAGGGGATCACTCAATGGATAGAGCAACAGTCTGCTGGGGTGACTGGGAGTTATCCAAAGAACTGCTCAAAAAAACTGGGACTATTTGTAGGGGAAAAAGTACCTGGAGGACTAATCCTTTCCTGGGGAGAACAATGGGTGTTGGAGCAATAACGAAGCTCCACCATGGTAATTTCCTTGGTGTGATGGGATTGCAAGGTGTTGCCAAAGTCTCAAGATCTTCGGCTGTGTTTTGTGGTGTGGCTTCTGGTAAATGGTCTTTGTCTGATGGAATATTTGTTCAACTTGGGGCAGACACGCTAATCCCCTCAAGTTGGCTTCCTGGGGCTGTGGACCCTTTGTTTATTGTCGGTTTACACATCTTGAGGTCTCCTGGGGCTACGTGACTGGGAATTTTACTGGCCTGACCTGGCTTTTGATCTTTGACCATTGCTGCCTACGTCCTATCCGGTGACCTCTCAGGTACACTGAACAATATTTTAATATCAAAATTGTACACCCTGGGATGGGGTTTTTCCAGTGGAGTAACACTTTATCTAATACTTATTGCAGTCTAAGCACATAAACCCTTGTATTAATACTAATATTAATACTAATACTAATAAACTAGCCTTGACAGATAACATTATCTTTCCTCACCTAAGAGATGCTCACACGGTACACAGTATATTATATGCCCATATTTGGAAGGAAAGAATGTCGGGCCCTTCTACGCTTATGCAGTTATAGCACTATAATTCCACTTCCACTGCCATGGCTGCATGGAATCCTGGGGTTTGTAGGTCTGGTGAGGCGCTAAAACTTTCTGGCTGAGAATCTGAAAGAACCAGTCTACTGCTGTGGTTTGAGTGTTGGAATTAGCAACAAGGATTTCCTGTGGGTCCTAACAGCCTTTTTAGAGCAAGCGACTGCAGAGAGAATTCAGCAAGATGTCAGAAAAATGAGGTAAGATAAGCTGTTCTGAATGCCACCGCCCATGCTAGTTGGAGAGTTTGGGGAATTATAGTTGCGAAGAAAGTTCTGGCCTTTGCAGGAAAGCTTGAGTAACAATGAGTGTCTGACTCTTTAAGTATCATTGCAGTGTAGTATCTGTTGCATGTAGGGCTGTCAACTGTGGTGTTCTAAAATGAGCAACAGCTGCTATGTTCAATGGAGCATGACTGTTGTAGCAAAGGGACATCTGGCACCCATGGAGGTCTGGGCTATCATGATTATTTCCAGACTGGAGAGCAGTGGTCCTAGATAAATGAGAGGCACTGTTTTCCTGTGGAGAGCCTCAATATGAGTGCAGTTGAGAAACTATTCTTAGTAATGAGGTATTTGCATGTTGTAGATGAAAAAATACACAGCACAAAATAATACAGGTTTTGGGAGACATGCAAGGGAGACGGCACCACCTAGAGGTCATAAATGGTGGTGACCCATAATATGGGTTTAAAGAGGAATCCTCAAGCAAAAGCAAGCAACAGAGTAGGTAGGAGTCAGGAAACAGTTACACAAATGTTGTTGCATCACAATTCCCATCATCCCTTACCAATGAATGCTACTGCTGAGAATTAAGATCACAATACATCTGGAGGGTCACAAACTGCTCACATATGCAATAGAGGGTGTTGAGGTGTGTGCATGTGTATTACTTACAGAACAAATAATCCACTCAGTCTTTGTTTTAAAAAGATGCTATCAGTAAGAATCAACTTGCAGTGAAAGGGAAATGAAACAAGATTGGGAGTCTTTAAATAGAAATTGGAAGACCATCTATTAAGGATGGCAGCACCAGCAATGATTGGACTAGATAGCCAAGGGAATCCCTTCCAACTCTATGATTATATGGTTTTATGAGGTTACTTTGCTGGATTATAAAATAAAAGCTGCTATGGAGATACAGGTGAGACAGATAAAGGCAAGCAACAAGCAATGGGAGGAAAAAGTTTGGCATAAAGGCTAACGAGGGACCTCATTATTTAAAGATCTCACCCCCCATTTACATGATGGATTGCCAGACGATGTTCATATGGCATCCAGCATACAAACTGGTTGTTTCCTTTTAGATTAGCCACTTCATTTTAAATGTAGAAGAACAGGTGAGCATAGGTCTATACAGAATTATGAACAAAATATTTGGTTAGCTGTTCCAAGTGTTATAAATAACTCTTCTTTTAAAAACTCAGCCACCAAACTGTCTTTTTATCTACCTACACATCTTTGTTGGCTGCACTGTTTGACCAGCTAAAAACAGTAATGCAACAAGGAAAGGAGGAAGAGAGGACAGAAAAACTCCAATTGAAACGCTAAAGACAAGTATGTGTTTTGGGTGGGGTTGCTGACAGAGGTGGGGTGCACCTGTAAGACTAGAAAATGGATAGCCTGCTGCCCTCTCTGAAGTGGTGGTTGCGCCACCTGAATCACACTGTAAAACATCCTGGCATTGCAGCAGATTTTGCGGTGCCTCTTTGAGATGGTATGCTGCAATTGAACAGACTGTTCCTTGGACTGGTCTAGAGTATCTGATGCTTTAAACCTGAAGCAGAATTTGAGGACTTGGAGACTGGGACTCAGGCAAAATGTCTGGGGAATAGAATTAACACTTCCTCTTGCTGTTGATGTTGTTTGTTATTGTTGTTGTTGCATGCTTCAGGTCATTTACAACTTACGGTGACTCTAAGGCAAACCTATAATGGGGTTTTCTTGGCAAGCTTTTGTTACCCTGTTTACTGGGGGTCCCGGGGGGACTCCAAAAGGTGCTCTACTATAGGTGGGGAAAATTAGCTCAGAGCACTGCTTTAGTGTTACGAGAGGCAGGGTAACTTAGCAGGATCTTGTAACCCAGTGTTTTTGGGGTCAGGCCATGTCAAGGAGCAGACTGGTTTGAAAATAAATGAGATTTTTATTAAACACAGACAAACAGTATATGCAACACACTCACATAAGTAGCTAAGGAAAATAAAGGTTGGAGTGGTATAGAGGGATTTTGAGAGGGATTGTTGAATTGGGTGATACGACACCTGTCCTGAAGCTTGAGTTCGTTGGTCTGGAGTCTCAATACGTGCAGCTGAGGGGACAGCTCGCCAAACAGAGTGGCAGCAAGGCGGGATGGAAGTCCGGAGCAGTCCGAGGAAGGTCTCGGAATCAGGGGGTTTTATAGGGAGAAGTGTGACTGCAGGCTATGCCTTACTCGGGGACAACAATGAGTTTTGGGTGTGAGACAATGTCTCCGAAAGGTCACAATTTAGCATGATTGAGTTAAGTCCGAATTGACAAAGAGGCAGACTGTATGCAAATGCTCAGTGCTTGGCCTTTAAGCTTCTAGCTTGCCAAGTTACCTGCTCAGGGCAGGGAGTCCTTTGTAAACAGCGTGCATACATAATGAGGGTGTTTGCAGAGAGGTCTCCTAAAGCGGTGATCTGGCTATTTCTGGCCTGCCTGTATTGTCTTGGGATATTGCAGCCTTTGATGGCCGAGCCTAGTTCTGGGCTTGTCCGGGGGTCTCACAAACACGTGGAGAGGGGTGGTATGGTAAGGCCGAATTATTGATATCAAAGTGATATCTAGTGCTATCGCCAGGTAGGCCTAAGCTGCAGTAACAATTTGTTCAAAGGAGGTTTGCCTCTGAGGCTGAGTGTGTGTGACTTGCCCAAGGTCACCCAGTAAGTTTCCGTGGCTGTGTGGGGATTCAAACTCTGGTCTCCTGGAGGGATAGTCCAATATTAAAACCACTTCACTGCACTGGCTCTCAGCACTTCCCTGTCTACATGCTATGGTGCTGACCTGGGTTGGGACCACACATGCTTAATCAAGAGTAAGAAAGGGACTTTCTTTACTTACTTCAGTAAGTAGGGATGTAGCTAACAGAGGAGGGAAGGGCCACAATGACAACATAATCTTGCCAAATAAAAATTCTGTCCCCAAATGAGGTTTTCCTTCAGTCCCCAAATTTTTAGCACTGCCCAGAGAGTCAGGCATTTCACACCTGACTTTCACACCTAGAACTCTTACATTAGCTGTGTTTTCATTCCCTTGGTCACTTTGCCTGCCCCTTCTCTTTGGATGTCTGATCTGTATTTCTAAATGCTCAATTGAAATTTTAAGTTATCGCACTGCTAGAAATTTGAGGGTTGAAAGAACATTTCATTTGGGAATTCTTATTCGGGGGACAATGCCGTCATCTTCCTGCCCTTGTCGCTACACCCCTTCCAGTAATATAGGTGTAGCTAAGGCATATTATACCTCTAACGGAACAAGGGATAATTCCTCCTTTCCCAGTGTACCTCTACCCTTTCAGAAGCTTTCATGGGTGGAGGCATGGTCTCATTAAATGATGGCGGAGGAGCATTATGTTGTAGAACTGCTGGCTTGGATGATGTCTTTTGATGCTGTCTTGTGCTCTTTTGAGTGTTGAGGAGATAAGAAATCCAATGGAAGGAAAGTGTTTTAAACAAGCAAAAAAGTTTATACATTCAGGAACTATTTAGTCACCAAGGAGAAATACAAAAGTACAGAGTTAAATTTTTTAAAATTACAACTGTAACTGTAATTAATTGAAGCTGCAGAACTTTGTCTGCAATTATTGTTTTTTAAAAATCACTTTAAAAAATCCAAGCCCTGATTGTATGTATATTAGTCAAAGCATCTGAGAAACACTGAGCTGTGCTATACTGTTAAAAAAAATTTTTTTTTAAGGTTGCCGCTGGATAGTTGGTGTTTTTCTAAATATTGCTGGCTTCTACTTTTCCCCACTCTTTTCTGTCTGTTAAATTCATGCATAATATGTTTCCAGTCAACATGTGCCTCATCTGCCTGCCTGTATAATCTCTATATCTAATTTATGTAGGAAGGCCTCTTACCTTCAAACAATGCCCTCCTTAAACTGCAAAGCCCAGGATTCCATAGGATGTTGAAAGTGAAATAATAGCACTATAACCGTCTAGTGAGGAAATGGTCACAGACAAGTCCTGGTTGTTCCAGCCCTTTTCTTTGGGCCAATATTGAAATGATTAAAAAGGTAAACAAATCCAGCGCTGGCATGACTATTGTCTGTTCATTAGCTTTTTAGGAGAACTGGAATGGTGACAAAGGTAGGAGCAGGTTTTAGGCTTGTGCAGTAATGTGGTGAGTTCTGAGCCTTGGCAGTAGGTGGCAGTGTTGCCTCTGTTTTAAGTCTCGCCTGTTTAAAGTAAACTTCACTCCTCCTCCCCCAACACCTGCACTGGGTTTTTAAAATCCTGGACTGTGACTTTCAATTCTGACATGAGAAGACTTTAATAAAACCTACTTGGAGTAACTGATCAATTTGCCAGGGCCGAATGAAGCTGTACACTTTTCTTGCTTAAAACTAAACGCCAAGATGATGATTCTGTTATCCTAAGCCCAAGATCTGGCTTTTGTTGGCTAGGTTTCAGGGCACGCTTCCTTTTCTGCTTTCCTCTATTCATTTTTTTCTTTTTTCTTTCCTCCCTTCGGGAAAAACGGAGAAGAAGAAAACAATAATGTTCCAAGATCTAAACAGGATTGTCACAGAGAGAGGGAAACAGGGATTCGCCAGCCTTTCCTGACTAAGGCCATTTCCGCACGAGTCTGTTATAGCGCGATGATTCCACTTTCAACCTCCTATGGAATCCTGGTGTCTGGCCCCTCCCAAAACTGCAAACCTCAGGATTCCATAGGAGGTTGAAAGTGGAATCGTTGTGCTATAACAGACTTGTGCAGAAATGGCCTAGGCTAGGGCAGCTGAAGCCCTGTCCCTGAAAACATCAAACCAAATTGGACCAAGACTCCTGTGTGGTTGAGTCCCCTCAGGAAATATAAGTCTTACTGCATAGTTTCTCTTATGTAATGATTTCTGTGTCTTATCCACTTCACCAGCAGATCTTGCTAATCTCCGTTAGTTGAATGTTTCTGAAAGCCCAGTGCAAAGACCACTGTGAACCATTCAATTCAATTCAACAGCAAAGGAGTGTAAGGCTTTAGATCTGAGGGATCTATCTATTCCCCCCCCCCTTTTTACTAGAACTTGGAGATCAGCCAATGAGAGCCAGGAGTATCCTGAGAATTCGAGAAGAGATGCTCCTGGGTCCATTCAGCCCAGGGATTTGTTTTCAGTACTAGAACTGAGCTCGCAATTGTGTCAAATAAAAATCCAAACAAATAGGTTAAACCCTTGCATTTGGCTAACATAAGCAGAGATTCAGTGAGTCTAGGGGACTAATGGTAGGTTCTCTCTGACATTGTCAAACTGTTGTTCATCTCTCTTTCTTCTTCTCTGAGGAAACAGGAGTAGCTGCAGTGATTGTTTTAGTAGGTATCCAACTCCAGTGCTCTCTCCTGGAAGTTTTATAACGCGATCTAGATTAGTAGAATACCCGCTGAGACATAAAGTCAGGTAAGAATCCACTACATGTGGCATGAGTTGTGTTGATAGCAGTTGTTCTTTTGGAATCTTTGAAGCTGACACCCATCAGGGTTAAAGCTAGTACTCTTTAACATATTTTTGTGGTGAGCAAAAAAAAAAAAAAAAAAGAAAAGAAAAGAAAAGAGAGAGAGAGATAAAAGAGGTGGTAGGAAAACAGATTACAGTTGCAAACGTAAGATGACATGCCTGGAACCCCTCCCCCCATTGCAATTTCATAAATAGAGAGAGAGATTGCATAATAGAAATCTCATCAACTTTAACTTGTGTGGTACCATTTTTAAAATCAGCATAACAACCTGGGCAGAGGCCAATTTGTGTAGTCCCTTGGGCTACTGGCCCAGAGTGGTGCCTGAGAGTCCAGAACTAGGCCATCTTAGCTGTAGGTCATTCCATGGTATAGGAAGATAAATGAAATCAGGACTGTTACATATAGGCTTCCCACTGCTGGTATACTTCTGTGTACTACCTGCAGAGGGGGCATAGCTCAGTGGCAGAGCATATGCTTGGCATACCAAAGGTCCCAGTTTCAATTCCTGCACCCTCAGGTGGGACTGCAGCTCCCTATCTGCAGCTCTGAAGAAGTGCTGCCAGACCGTGCAGGTGTGTGTGCCAGGATGTGTAGGTGTGTGCCCGCTGCTGCCAGCGTGCTGGTAAAAGAACCGTAAAATTTCTTTAAAACAAGGTTCATGGGGTGCACATACCTTGCTTTCCAAACTGCAGTCCTAGAAGCCTCCCAGAAGATGGGGGGAGAATGATAACAAATCATCCTTGGCCTCAGGCAGCAAAATACCTTGGAATGGATAAGGGCCTTTAACCGTTTCTATTGTGTGGTGTAATCTTTTGAGCATTGGACTACGACTCTGGAGGCCACGGTTTGATCCCCCGTTCAGCCAAGGAAACACCTTGGGTCCATCACACACTCTCAGCTCCAGAAAATCTGGTGATAATAGGTTTGCCCTAGGGTCACTGTAAGCCAGAAATTACCTGAAGGCACACAACAACAACAAAAACAACAACAGTGTTTTCACAGTCCAAATTCCTTCCTTCCAACAAGTTTTCCCCTGTCCACACTCAGTATAAATGTAAACTACGCTTACAAAACCCATGCTTGGTTTTCTCTGTTTTTCCTGTTGTGGATCTGGCAGTACTCTTGCTGGAGGGGTTATTTATATCTGAAAAATATACCTGAAAGAATAGAATTAAGCTTTGATCAGTGATAGTGGTCTCTGTAACTGCTTAAAAGGGAAGATCCACTCTTGGATCGCCTTCATTTTGGTCCTAGGAGTAAGGTGCCACTCACTGCCTGATAAAACATGCCTTTTATTTTGAGCCAGAGTCTCATTCCCTTTCCAAAATGCTACAGAGAATCTCTTGAGAACTGGTGTGGCAGTTCCTCCCTTGCCAACCAATTACCAAAGAAAATAAACACAATTCTACAGCCAAGGGAAAAAAAAATCCCTCCCGTAAATATTTCCCTGGAGCGCTTGTATCCAGCACGTACACACTTGGTGGCTTTAGACAGTCTTTGAGAATCAGGAAAGATCTTTTAAGTTTGTTGGAAAAGTGGGTGGAAGTACTGTGCACTTGGGGAAATGGAATTACATCCAATAAGTGGAGTCATATGGCAGAGAAATGATATCTGGTTGAACACTGTAATTTTGGAAGCATCTTTTTGGTCTCTGAAGTATTCATTTGCATTTTAATCAGCCTAGTGCTTCCCAAAGCTCAAGTTTGGTATTAATTTCAGAATTGCAAAAGAACATAAGAGGCACTCTGCCTATCTACCAGTGTTTGTTTTTCACTGTGGCCCACTAGCTGCCTAAAAAAGCTTGCTCCATTTTCTAAATCACATCCGTTTAGATATTTAGAGACGGCTATTGTATCACCTCTCAGTCTTCTCTTCTCCAAGCTAAATATATCCAGCTTCCTAAGTTACTCCTCATAATACTTGGCTTCCAGATATTCAATCATCTTGGTTGTGTTCTTGGACACATTCCACCTTGTCAATATCCTTCCTGATCTGTGATGACCAGAACTGGACACAATATTCCACATGATGATAGAATAGAGTGGGACTATGATTTCTCTCAATCTGGACAGCACACATTTGTTGATACACCCTAGAATAAGATTGGCTTTTTTCTGGCCATGGAATCTCACTGTGGACTTATATTTACCTTGTGGTTTACTAAGATCTCTAGATTCTTTTCCTATCACTGTTGTTATGACAGATATCACCCATCCCATATGTAAATGTAGAGCTGGATGTTAAGAGAGGGATGCTAGAATGTATAATTAAATCTTGACTTGGGCCCTGAAGAAGTGTTGTCTAAGACATTTGGACTGTTTTATGTAAGTAATTTGAGCTAACCAAAGACATTTTTGTGACCTAGGTGTTACTGTAGTTTCTAGTCCGGGTTTGTGGTATATTAGATATCACTTGATATCAATAATTTGGCCTTCTTTACCCATTCCTCTCCACGTGCGTGTGAGGCCCTTGGACAAGCACGCACACAGGCACGGCTGAAAATAGCTGAACTATTCAAAACCACTCCAGGCTGGCCAGTATTTGCCGGACTGCCGCTTTAGGAGACCTCAAGGCAAGTACCTTCTTAAGATCACATTATGTATGCACGCTGTTTACAATAGATCCCCTGCTCCGAGCAGGCAGCTTGACCAGCCAAATACTCAACTGTCAAGCACTCTGTGTTTGCATACTGGCTACTCTATTGACAACTCTGTCATAACTCAATCATGCAAAATGTTGACCTTTCGGAGGCTTTGTCTCCAACTCAAAACCTATTGTATTCCCCGGGAACGGACTAGCCTACGGCCACATTTTCCCCTATAAGACCCCCCGATTTTGAGCGCTTCTTCGGATTGCTCGGATTGCTCTTGGCTTCCATCCCACCTTGCTGTCACTTTGTTCGACGAGCCTTCCCTCAGCTCCTCGTGCTGAGAATCTCCTCTTCTACGGACCTTTTCTTCAGACTATCCGGGCTTCAGGACAAGTGTAGTATTTCCCATACAAAACCTCCTCTTAAAAACCTTCTATCCAACTCCTACCTTTATTTCAATAGTTCTCTGTGTGAGTGTGTTTGCATACACGTGTTTGACTGTGTTGTACATCAATAAAGAAAACAATTATTAGTTACATCGGTTTGCTCCTTGACTCGGCCTGACCCTGTAGACATTGGGTTCAAGATCTTGCTAGGTTGCCCTGCCTCTTGTATCGCTAGCTTGTGCTCTGCTAATTCCCATTCCCCATTGTGAGCACATTGAGGTGTCCCTCCTGGAACCCCAGAAATCAGGGTGACATAGGAAAAAGGGTGAGGTAGCACCCATTTCCAATCTGTATAGCTAGAAGCTGACTGAATTGGTGTTTGAATCTTACTTCAGTGATACCAATGGGAAAAGGAATCCCAACGCACTTGAGGGCTATGGGCTAATTTAGGCTAGGCAGGACAGATTGTGTGTTGCACATAGCTCTCTCGTTTAAGAGACAGGAGTTATGTTAGAGGGAGGAATGGCTGAGGGACTTGTGAGGAACAACTGAAGAGCTGCAACTGTTCCCCCCACAACTAACACTGGCTGCTTCTGGCAATTGCTTTATTCTACCTAATGCTGATTGAACATGTTCAGAGGCTTTTCTATGAGGAAGCATTTGTATCTAGCACAGCTCAGGTATGGCATCTACTGTCCCCACA
The DNA here is from genome assembly GCA_948472985.1 of Iguana delicatissima. Taxonomy (NCBI): domain Eukaryota; kingdom Metazoa; phylum Chordata; class Lepidosauria; order Squamata; family Iguanidae; genus Iguana; species Iguana delicatissima. Next base: position 189,917 of record CAOKZL010001496.1, on the reverse strand, counting down.
CTTCCACAGGCAGTTCCAGGGGTGGCATTTAACTTGGTTGGGCTTCTTTTTTAAAAATGAATGTGTCCGTGTATTTACAAATGCAGGAGTAGGGCATCAGTGGAGATGAACAGCTTAAGCACTCCTAAAAGCAGCAAGTTTGCTGCCCCTTATCAGACTTCCAGAGGGAGGGATATGCAGCCAAAGCCTGGGAAACTTACTTTTTTGGACTATGACTCCCAGGAATCTCCTCGCCAGAATGGCCAGTCCAAAAGAATAACTTTACCAAGCCTTTTTTTTTTTTTTTGGCAGTCCAGTAAGTGCCTTCAGATGAAAAGCTCTCTCTGACTCATTCTGTCTCAGTTCCAAGCGTGGTTTTCTTGTTACTTTGCATACAGTCTTTTCTTCCTCCTCCTCCACACTAGGGGGCAAACTAGAAAATAAGTTAGCATATCTGCCCTTGACAGTGGGGGAGGATTTTCCTCTAATGCAGAGCTGGAAAACTGTGTGTCACGACACCTTAGTGTGTTGGCTGCAGAGTGTAGGTGTGTTGTGTGAACATAACAGGTGGGGGGTTGCCTCTCCCACTGCCATGGCAGGCCAGGCCAGGCCAAGGAAGACCTCGGCTGGGGTGGCGGCAGGCCAAGCTCAGGCGGAGAGGCTGCCTCCACTTACCGTATTACTTACTGAATTATTGTGTTGCGAAATGATGCATGTCTAAAAAGTGTGCCACCAACATGAAAAGTTTGGAAAGCTCTGCTCTAATGTAAAAGGAGTTTGTTTGAACAGCTTCAGGATTCAGCTAATCCTGAAGCATTATTCAGTATTTCAGTATTTTCCAAGCTGCTCACTCCCTGCCACTGAGCTCCGCTGCTGGCCAAGGTTGAGAAACTTTGAGAGAGAGGGAAGGAGGCGACAAATGGACAACCTGTCAACCTTATGAATGAGAGATCTCCAAGAGTCCTGGTCATCAACTGCCCCGCTCAGGTCTTGGAAGTTCAGGGCCATGGCTTCCTTCTTTGAATCAACCCACCTGTATTGTGGTCTGCCTCTTTTCCTACAGCCTTCCAATTTACCAAGCATCATGGTCTTTTCTGTTTCATTTTGCATTGTGTCACTAAAGAGTTTTCAAGGTAAAAGGCTTCAGCAGCAGCTTACCATTGCCTACTTCTCTGTGGCACTAGCTACCTTAGAGTTAGCTATGGTGCCACTGCCATTCTCTCTGACAGATTTTACTCCACCTCCATTGCCACTACTGCTATTGCCCAAGTCGGTCGGTCGGTCGGTCGGTCGGTCGGTCGGTCTGTCTGTCTGTCTGTCTGTCTGTCTGTCTGTCTGTCTGTCTGTCTGTCTGTCCGTCCGTCCGTCCGTCCGTCCGTCCGTCCGTCCGTCCGTCCATCCACACACAAGACACACTTGCATGCACACAATGAGATCACAGAACCCTACCTGAATCTGTGGCTCAAGCCATTCCTGTGAACACTTTTCTCCATTCCTAACTCCAGTATCAAAACTGAATCAAATATGGAGAAAAATGGGAGAAGGGAAGTCAAGTAATGGGAGGAGGTAGTTGTGTGCCTTCCCCTACATTGACCATTTAGTGTTTTTAAAAATTTCACTTTGTAATGAAAGTTTAATTATTTTTAATAATACATAATGAACAAGACAAATGAAAGCAATCTTCTCCTCTCCTTTTTAAGTGAATGGGGTGCTTCTAGTCTGGTTTGCATATACTGTGCACTTGACTCATGCTATACAGTTATCACCTCAAAATTGGCCATCATAGTGGTGCAGATCTGATGATTCAGAGTTTAAGTGGAGAACATAATGATGGTGGAACAAAGTTAAAAAAATATTCTCCACTGGAGTTCCATCTATCTTTTGGCAGGCTGAGATAAAGGACACTTAGTGGGAGACAGAGATTTAATGCGCTGCTCCTAAAAGAACAAATGGTCCTTACATGTTCTTCACTGGCCTGAAATCAGTGGAAAATGAAATAACTCATGATCACCTCCAAACCTCTGAAGAATTGCTTCTTTTAATTTCACAATGGAAAGCAAGCAGGTGGCATTGTGGATAAAAGGAAACAAATCTCTGTCTATGGTCCAGGACAATTTCTATAAATGCTGATTTCCAAACTACCCATTCCCCAGCATGGGAGGTGAACCAACTCTTCCCCCCATCAAAAAAACCCTCCTAAGACTGACACATTGATAAAGATGCTCAGTGAGACTTATTTAAAACTAGAACTTGGAAATCACAGTGTTACCTGTAACATGTTGCTAGAGGTCATAATGTTGTTTTCTTTTCTAATAAAGTATCAACTAGCAAAGTCATTGCTTTTCCTGGCTGGAATCCTATTGGACCTTTATGTTAACATAACTGGGGGTTATGCCAGCAGGTCTACTTTTTACAATGTTGTGTAAGAACATAGCCACTACTTCCTTATGACAGAACGTAGCCACTACTTCCTTATGACAGGGGTTTGCTCAACAGTGTACTGGCTGCTAGAAGTCATCTGGCATAGCTTCACTGTCATATCTCAAGCAGCTAATGATTGGTTGTGTAGGAACATCAGAAATGTTCTGTCATTATGCCGACCATTTCTGTCCTTCCTTTCTGGAAACCTGGGTGCCATGAGTGTACACTGAAGAATCATAGAATCATAGAAATGTAGAGTTGGAAGAGACCACAAGGGCCATCCAGTCCAACCCCCTGCCATGCAGGAAAACCCTCAAAGCACTCCCGACAAGTGGCCATCCAGCCTCCGCTTAAAAACCTCCAAAGAAGGAGACTCCACCACACTCTGTGGCAGCACATTCCACTGCCGGACAGCCCTGACTGTCAGGAAATTCCTCCTGAGGTTCAGGCGGAATCTCCCCTCCTGCAGCTTGCATCCATTGCTCCTTGTCCTGGTCTCAAGAGCAGGAGAAAACAAGCCCACTCCCTCCTCGACATGACATCCCTTCAAATATTTAAACATGGCTATCATGTCCCCTCTCAACCTTCTCTTCTGCAGACTAAACATACCCAGCTCTCTAAGTCTGTCCTCATAGTGCATGGCTTCCAGGCCCCTCACCATTTTGGTTGCCCTCCTCTGGACCTGCTCCAGCTTATCCATATCCTTCTTGAATTGGGGTGCCCAGAACTGGACACAGTATTCCAGATGAGGTCTAACCAATGCAGAATAGAGTGGTACCAATACCTCCCTTGATCTAGACACCATACTCCTATTGATGCAACCAAGAATTGCGTTGGCCTTCTTGGCTGCCGCATCACACTGCTGACTCATGTTCAGCTTGTGGTCTATGAAGACTCCTAGATCCCTTTCACATGTACTGTTAGCCAGCCACGTGTCCCCCATCCTATATTTCTGCATACCATTTTTTCTGCCTAAGTGTAGGACCTTACATTTCTCTCTGTTGAAATTCATTTTGTTAGCCTTGGCCCAGCTCTCCAATCTGTCCAGGTCCTTTTGAATTTTGATCCTGTCATCAGGCGTATTAGCAACCCCTCCCAATTTGGTGTCATCTGCAAATTTGATCAGTGTGCCCTCTATTCCTTCATCCAAGTCATTAATGAAGATATTGAACAGCACCGGGCCCAGGACAGAACCCTGTGGCACCCCGCTAGTCACTTCTCTCCAGGATGAGAATCTGCCATTGGTGACCACCCTTTGGGTACGGTCAGTCAACCAGTTACAAATCCACCTGACAGTAGCCCTGTCCAGCCCACATCTTACTAGCTTCTTTGCAAGAATGTCATGGGGAACTTTGTCAAAGGCCTTACTGAAATCAAGATATACTATGTCCACAGCATTCCCTTCATCTATCAAGCAAGTAACTCTGTCATAAAAAGAGATAAGATTAGTCTGGCATGACCTATTTTTGAGAAATCCATGTTGACTTTTCGTAATTACGGCATTGTTTTCTAAGTAATTAGAAACTGACTGTTTGATGATCCGCTCCAGGATCTTTCCAGGTACTGATGTCAGGCTGACTGGGCGATAATTATTTGGGTCCTCTTTTTTTCCCTTCTTGAAGATGGGGACAACATTTGCCCTCCTCCAGTCTGCCGGAACTTCTCCGGTCCGCCAAGAGTTTTCAAAGATTATAGCAAGAGGTTCCGCAATGACCTCTGCTAGTTCTTTTAAAATCCTAGGATGCAATTCATCTGGCCCTGGAGACTTGAATTCATCCAGTGTGGCCAGGTATTCTTGTACTACCTCTCTATCTATTCTGTGCTGCATTTCCCCCACTTCCTCACCTGCTCCCCAACCGCCAGGTTGCGTGTTTTTATCCTTTTGGGAAAAAACTGAGGCGAAGAAGGTGTTGAGGAGTTCTGCCTTTTTTCTTCCTCCTGTTATCAATTCACCATCTTCCTTGCACAGTGACCCTATCGTCTCCTTCTTTTTCCTTTTGCTGCGGACGTATTTAAAAAAGCCCTTTTTATTGTTTTTAATGTCTCTGGCCAGCCTAAGTTCAATCTGTGCTTTAGCCTTTCTGACCTTCTCCCTACATCTCCTGGCTACTTGCTTATAATCTTCTTTGGTGATTTCCCCCTTCTTCCATTTCCTGTACATGTTTTTCTTAATACTTAGCTCAGCTGAGAGCTCTTTAGTCAACCATTCCGGTTTGTTCAGATGCCTTCCATTTTTCCTCCTTAATGGCACAGTTTTAGCCTGTGCCTTCAGTACCTCCCTTTTAAAGAACTCCCATGCATCCTGAACTCCTTTCTCATTGACTATTCTTGACCACGGGATTTCAGCCAGCAGCTCCTTCAGTTTACAGAAGTCTGCTTTTTTAAAATCTAAGACGAATGCCTGGCTACACTTGCCTTCTCTTCCCCACTGAATACAAAATTCTAATAGGGCATGGTCACTCTCTCCTAAAGATCCAACCAGTTCTACGTCATTAACAAGGTCTTCCCTGTTGGTCAGGATCAGATCCAGAATATTTGATCCCCTTGTGGCCTCTTCCACCTTCCACATTTCAATTTGACAGCTTTATATAGAATCTCAAACTCTCTCTAAAGACAAACATTTACCCACTACATTTCCTTATTACCATTTTGGAGGCTAAAAATGTTTGAGGGATATTTTAAATAGATTTTCTAAATTTCACAAAATTTTAGGCCATTTTCTTACTTTTCAGATGGATTTCCCTCTTCCCCCAAAGAAACTAAACATTAACAGCAACAAGTTACTGCACGCTCGTGCAGTGTAATAAGTTTTAAATGAATTACTTTTAAAAAGTAACTGTCTGAGCTCCAGACTGAAACTGGAGAACTGGCATCCTCTGTATGCTAAACATGTTTGTCCACTGCACAGAGGCAAGGATCCCAACCGTTCCTGCCTAGCAGCAGCAGTGCTTGAAGGAAATGAAATCCTTTTACTTTTCCCAGTTTTAGCCAAATCATGGTTTCTTTAAACAGTAGCCAAGGGCCCTCCTGTCCTGTACTCTGAGAAGCGAGTGGCATTATCTTCCCCCAGGCATGAACCCACTGTTGTATTCCTGGGCTCTGGGAGCTCCCAGCTAGTGCTTGGTGTCCTTCATGCAGTTGCTTAGCATTCCCTCTTGTGCTGGCCTTGGCTTGTAGAGCCACAGCCTCCGGTGCCCTCAAGCTCTCCTCTTCTCTTGTGCTTCTCCCTCTTTCTCTCTTCCAACTCTCTCTGTCTCTGTGCTAGCTTTCAACTTGTGTTTTTGGCAGAAACTTTGTTTACATTTTTCACCAGACCATTTTCACGTGGTTATATAAAAGTTGAAATGAGGACAATTTACAGAAATGTGGTTTCCTTCTAGCTGACAGACCCTCAGCTGTAGGTTCCTTTTTCTCATTGGTCACTCTGTGGATTGCCTCCCCACTTTGACTGGAAGACAATGTAAAATTTACACTATAACCCAAGGCCATCAAGCCCAGTATGTTTGTGATCTAAATATAAATCACCTCAGGTGAAATGCATTACTTTGCTCTATTCCTCTCATTGTTTTTGTTGGCTTTGGTCCTTTAGTTCCATTACAAAATCTTTATTTTATCTTGTGACTGCAGCATATGGAAACCACCTGATGAAGAAACTGTTGCTAGAATAAGTTCTCTGATCTGTCTAGATCTGGGATGGGAAAATAGTGGTGCATGAAGTGGTGTTACCACCGTGTACTGGTCTGGCCTTTGGTGAACCAAAGATATCACTTTGATATCACAATTCAGCCCTGCTCTGCCACCAGCCAAGTGTTTGTGAGGCCACTGTACAAGTGTGAAGCTAGGCATGGCTACTATTTGTTGCTCCCACCAAACCAAGCCAGAAATAGCCAGATCTGCTTTAGGGAACCTCCCAAAACAAACACCCTATTTCGATAAACAAAGAGACCCTCTGCCCTGAGAGGGCACCCTGGCGAGCTAAGTGCTTAACTGCCGAGCTAGCCGCGTTTACATACCGGCCATACTATTGTCAATTCGGAACATAACTCAATCATGTAAATTCTGACCTTTCGGAGGTATTGTCTCCAATCCAAAACTTATTGTTTTCGCCCAAGACCATTCTTTCCCTGATAAAAACCCCCAGGTCTGAGAGCTCTTTGGAACTCTCACCGGATCGCTCTGGATTTCTACTCTGCCTTGCTGCCGCTCAGTTCAGCTGATTCCCCTCGGCCGCCACGTCGGGTTTCCTCTTCTACAATCAGGCTTCCCCAGGACTGCAGGAAAGGTGGCGTATCACCCATTCCCCCTTGAACTCTATTTTCCTTTTCTAGTTAGGAGTGTGTTTGTGTTTTCTTTTAATAATTGTTTAATAAATCTAATTGCTATTTTGAACTGTTTGCCTCCTCACTGACCTGATGCTGTAGACATAGGGTAAAAGATCCCCACTAAGTTACCCTGCCTCTCGTCAGCCAAGAGAGTGCTCCATCTAATTTCCCCATCTTGTTGTGTTTGTTGTGGTTATTTGGGTGCCCCTCCCGGGACCCCCAAGTCACAGGGTAACAGTGGTACAGCCCTGAAACAGGTTGGCAAGTTCCACCAGAAAGGAAACAGATCTCCTAAGTGTTGACATTACTTTATATAGGCTCTGCCTCACCCTCATATCAGCATGTCGTAGGGCCACTTCTACAATATGCAGTTACAGAATGACAATTCCACTTTAACAGCCATGGTTGCATCCAATTGAATCCTGGAGTTTGTAGTTTGGTGAGGCACCAGAGCATTCTGGCTGAGAATTCTAAATTCCCTTCCTTAAACTGCAAATCCAAGCATTCCATAGGATGCAACCATGACAGTTCAAATGAAATTGAAGTGATATAATTGTGTAGTATGAAAAGGACCTACATGCCCCTCTTCCCAATCTGTCTGTGAAATTATTCCCTTCCAGAGCAAGGGAGTAGCCCTCCAAGAACGCAGCAACACTTACCTTATCTTAATTTGAGTCAAGCCACAAGTGGACAAGTGAACTGGGCTAAGGGATGTGTTATTGTCCAAGAAAATGTATGTGGATAATGTTAAGTTTTCTATGAGGATTTGCACTCATGCTCCTAGCCTCCAAAAGTACACCTCAGTCTCAAGCAGGCTGTGGCAGAAGAGGAGCCCTAATTTATTGTGTAGCTACAGATATTCCCCCCCGTCCACAGGCATCACATCCTGTCTGATCTTGAAAGCTAAGCAGGGTCAGCCCTGCCTAGTACTGGGATGGGAGACTGCCAATGAATACCAGGTCCCACAGGCTATATTTCAGAAGAAGGAACTGGCAAATCCACTTCTGAGTATTTGTCAAGGTTGTTGCCGGGCAGGCGAAGTTTTCCTGTGAGTGGACAGCAGAAAGAAGACAGTCAGCTGCAAGGCCAGCAGGATTGTTATGGCTCTATTTTTCTATTAGAGAAGGCCACATGCCAGAGCACTGATTGGGTCACCCCACTTGTTCCAGGGTGACAAGGTAGCATAAAAAGGCTGGTGTTTGCCTTGAGCAGCTGCCAGTTAGATGCCCTACCTGGACCCGCCATGCCATTGGCAGTATACTGATTATAAGGGGAGATGCTGCCCGATTTTTCTCCGTTATCTTCTGTTATTCCTATTTGTCTAATTGCTGGAATGCTGGTATGTTTTTGCTAAGTCTTATCTTAGAGTGCGGCAATAAATCAAGCCTCTAAGTCTTACTTAATGAGCCTCTGGAATTTTTTCTGCTTCACTGGGACCCTCTGCTGCGGCGAAGCCTTGCTTCACAGATTGCACTCTGCTCATGCTCAGAGGAGCCAAATTCTGCCAACCATGACATATTCCTTGCCCAAGAAAATGCAATGAAATTCATGTGGTCACCATAAGTCAATGGAAAACTAGGAAGCACAAACACACATGCAGAGAGTCAGGAAATTAGCTGCTCTTACCTATGTGCACCTTGTGGAGTTAAAATTAAACTCACCACCCTTCTACTTTCAGTGCAAACTCTGCAGGCTCATTAACAACAAATATGATTGCTGCCATCACATCTACCTTGGCTGTGAGCCTGGTGTGCTCCTGTCTGGAATTCAGCCATGTTTTAAAAAAGGAAAATGCAGTTTAACAATTCATTGTGCTATCTTCTTTTCCCTATAACATCCAGATTAGGGAGGCAAAATGTTCTTGCTGTACAACACATTTCCTGAGCAAACACTTTCTGTGGAGTTTGGTTGGTCTCTGGAGAATGATAAGGAAAGTGCATTTTGGAAGGGGAGAGAGGCTCTGGCTCTGAAATGTTCTTAGGCTGCAATCCTAGGCACATCTATGCAGAGATGTCAGTCTTGATTGTGGTCAAAGCAATTTACTTTCAGGTAATGAGTGTGCAACTGAAAAATATTACAATTATTTTGGGATCACAAATGTATTCCTTGTCTCTGTTATGAGACAAGATGTAGAATCAACAGTTGTTCCTAATAGGGATCATTGTGAAGTTATAGCTTTGCATCAGGAGTGGGCAATGTGCAGCCCATGAACTGCATGTGGCCCCAAGATCGTTATGTGGCAGTCCCCCAAAACCAGAATGGTGAATTTTGGCAAAAATTCTTCCTTAAAACAGCAAGAAGGGCTTTACCAGTAAGAATTGACGCACTGTTATTACATTAAGGAAAGAGTAAAATATACTGCTATCATAAAAAGAGCTGCGCTGTTATCCCAGAATCCTTTTTGTGAGATGCTGGGAATACAAATAGCAAATTGAGAATTGTGTGAATAAAATAAGCCATTTTAGAATGAAAATGCAAACTGCCCCGCCTCAATAAAGCTCTTCTGTTATTTATCCCACCCTGTCCTTTTTATGTCTCTTCTTTCTAAGAACCAGGAAAGACTGTGGCTGTAATCATGTGTGGCTCAGTGTCGTATGTCTATGCTAAGTTGAACCATACGTACTCCTTGACTTACTGACTTACTCCTCTGTGTGGCCATTCTGTGCTTTAGGGAAGTAGCAGAAGTGACTGGCTTTATCCCCATAGATGAACATGAAACAATTACAACAGTGCTGAGACTTCTGGAGGATCCTGCTGAATCTTAGCACTGATATCATTTCACATCTGGCTACAGGGATATAGCAAGATTCTTCGACAATCATGCCCACTCTCTATGAATCACAGAATTGCTGTGGAGGAGGCTTTGGGCACTGCAGAGGGAGGAAGGGAATACCAGCCCTGCAACATCCTCTGTCCTCCTGCCTCAGGTAATATGTGGATGTAAAAGAAACAGTCTATATATTTTAGCTCAATGAGTAAGAACAGAAGAAATGCAGACATGATCCTGAATTACAGCATCCTGATCTGTGGCAATGCTGAAAGGGTCTGGCCTTCCAAGCAAAACCTTGTTTTAGTGGGGAGTATAGCTTAATGGAACATGTTTTGCATTTAGGAGGTCCCAGACTAAATTCCTGGCACATGCAGCCAAAGAGGTCTAGGAACGGGAGAGCTGCAGGGAATCAGAGAAGACAAGTCTGCACAAACCATAGCTTAGCTCAACATGCATATGGGAAGAAAGTTGCACAGTACAAGGCTGCTCCACAGCATCACACATGGGAATTGACTCACCTCCTGACACCTACACACTGCACAAACGGCAGGGCGGGAGCTCTATATGCACAGGTTTCCTTTCTCCAAAGGCCTTCTCTTTATGTAGAAATGATAAGAGGTACAGCAATGTGGTATAGTCCCACTCATACGTTGAGGAAACAGGGATTCTGAAGAAATCCATTTAATAGATTCAGAACTCCACTCATTCCATGCACCCTAGCAATGTCGTCTGTACCAGTGCAAAGAAATTTGGGGTGAAATTGGGGTGATTTCCCTTACCTCACTACAGAAAACTGAGATGCTTAGACTAACTAGGTTATGGCTGCTTAAATCCTCCTTGGTGATCAGGACATACAACAGTGAGCAGAGATGCCATCCCACATTGGGGTGTGTGTGGTTTTTTTCTGTTTTCCAGGGGAGATGTAGATAACAAAATTCAAAGGCCTTTTTTTTGGCAGATATATCTAGTACAGTTGTTCTTAACTGTTTTTTTTTACCACAGACCTCCTTTAAATATATTTTGCTGTCATGGGCCACCATGAACTTACTCAAGATCTAAAACTCTAAAGTGTGTCAAATATTTATTTAAAGTTGCTCATCAAAGATCTTCAGATTTGGAGGGAGAAATTACACACACTGCTATTAGAATATTTTGGATGGAATGATTCCATACAAGATGATGATGATGATGATACATTGATCTTTGAGATCAATGTATGATCATCCATCTTTCTTTCTTTCTTTCTTTCTTTCTTTCTTTCTTTCTTTCTTTCTTTCTTTCTTTCTTTCTTTCTTTCTTTCGTCCGTCCTTCCATCCATCTGTCCTTCCATCCGTCCTCTCTAACTGTAAAAGCTCATAACATTTCTTCAGTCCTTCACAGATCCCTGTGAGGACATCAAGTCCTCCTGGGGGGGTCTTGGGATCACAGAGTAAGAACTACTGATCTAGAGCATGCTGACCATCTGAACTGGTGTCTGTAACAGCTGTTCAGCCTGAAGAAACAGTGACTTGGCTGCCAATACAGATTTTTCCTGATGCATAGTCCTACCCCTCATCTCCTTACCTCCTTTACCTCTCATTCCCTGTTGTCAAATATTTCTGTGGATAGATATTTCCATTATTCGGTAATGGAATTATTCTGACACTTTTGAAGATGTTTGCATGCTGGGTCCATCAGCCCTGATGCAAGGCTGTAATCAAGGCCTGGTTAGGAGAAAGCTGCCTTAAAGACATAGAATCTAGCAATGAGCTGTTGTCCAGTTACTGTGGAGATAAAAAAACACAACCACAATTTCAGGACAGTTTCTCAACTACAAGCCATCTATTTTCTGACCTGGGGATTAGGAGAAGAGGCTGAGCAGAATTTGCTAAGTCATTTTCCAAGGGAGGATGGGATTTAGAAGGCCTGGGGAAGGAAGATGTACAGGGAATACCTTTCATAGACACCTTCCCGTAAAAGGTAAGATCCATAAACAATATCCACTCTTTGCTTCTGTATGGGGCAAAACCATTCACCATCCCAGAAAGTGTCTTTAGGACAAAACATGTCAAGGAAAGAGGTTGTGGGTATGATAAAAAAGAAGATATGAAAGACAGCTGCATGACTGAGAGTTTTTGCTGTGTGAATACAGAGAAAAGTTCCTTCTTCTAGGTAGAAAACTTTAACAGGTTATGTTGGAGAAATGTACAATGGTACTTGCACAATAAAACAGCAGCCAGATCTTAGCAACCATTTGGAGTTACCTGTGATTAGCATCCCTATCATGTCTGTGTTTTAAAAGAATGTTTCTGAATAACTGTATTAATTTTATGGTTGCATGCTCAAAATGTTATGGATGCATGCTTGAAATGTGTGATGTGCAGTAACAAAAACACTACAAGGTTGTATAGGGGAGGCCTTAGACAGGGCAAAGGAGGGGAAGCCCCTGGATCCACTGCCCAGGTCAGTGAATCCACTCAGGGTTTTATTGCTGCTCCCCCTACAGGTGCTCCCAGTTGATGGCAATTCTGGTCCAGCATTGGCAGAACTCTGATTCAACTCAGATCAGCTGTGGGAAGGATAGTGATAAAATCTGGAGTGGATTCACTCCCCTGCAGTAGCAGATTTGCTAACTATTCTAAGGGTAAAGTGAGTACAACAGAGTGTCATAGCAGTGCAAAACTGAGGGCCTTTCTGCACCACACTGTTATAGTGCTATTATTCCATTTTCAACATTGTGTGGAATCCTGGAGTTTGTAATTTACTGAGGCCAAAGAGCTCTCAGGCTGAGAATTCTAAAGCCCCCCCCCGCAAACTGCAAACCCCAGGATTCCATAAGGATGTTGAAAGTGGAACAGCAACAGCATGTGTATTTCTATACCACTTATCAGCTAAATGCTGTCTAAACAGTTTACAATGTGTGTTAGCTAATTGCCCCCAACAAGCTGGGTACTCATTTTACTGACCTACAAGAAGAATAGAAGGCTGAGTCAACCTGGAGCCTAGCAGGATTGAACTCACAACCTTGTGGTTGTAGTACCAGCATTTAACCACTGCACCATCAGGGCACTATAACAGTGTAGTGTGGAAAGGCCCTCTCTTATTTATCTTGTTCCTGACTTTTAGATTTTCCTTCCTGTTGGAAAGCCAAAGGGAAAGCCCAGAAATGCCCAGTGGTGCTGCAAACAATAGTGTGCGCGCGTGTGGATATCAGTGGCCAAACAGTGCAATGTGAAAATGACCCCTCCCCACACACACCATGGTCCTGATCAGGATGGAGATTCTACATGGCTTCTCTTCTCTCTGCACTCCCCCCCCAAAAAAAAATTGGCAGCAGAAAGCACTCTATACAAAATAGATACTTCACCGTAATGTGTTTGATCCAGAGAAATGAAAATGTATCTGCTTAAAAAATATTCACAAAGCAAGCTGTAAGACTGAGGCTATGGTATCAGCAAGGGCTGCTTCAAGTAAATGTGATTTGCATCTGTTTTGCATGCTGATCGCACAGTATTCACAGGAATCACACTCAGTAAGGATTCTCTGAGACTAAGAGGACAATATAAAAATGGTGAGAACCAGCTGGTAGAAAGAGCTGGAGACAGTGTCATGCTGATTCCAGGAAAATTGCTTTATGGATAGAATTTGTTTTTACTGTTACAAGATACCTTTGCAGGAAGAAATGTTCTCTCTCTTTCTCTGTATTTTACAGGAAATACATGATTCTGCCCCCTGTTCCCCTGTGGTTTATGTATTTCTTCCCTGAACTGACTCAGACATTGCTATGGAAAGGCCGCATTATTAATCACTGTTTTTCAGGATTAAAATAACCTTAGCCACAGTACTGAAATTTACATTTCAGCAACCTTGATAAGAGTTAACTCTCTGTTGGACTGTAACCTTTGTGTTAATATTGTGCACTAGACGTTACTATGAGAGCCAGCCCGTGGTTTGAATGCTGGACTGCAACCTAGGAGAACAGGGTTTGACATCCCTCTCAGCCATGGAGACCCACTGAGTGACCCTGAGTGTGTCAGAGTATGTGACATACTCTGAGCCCTGAGAAACCCCCATGATAGTTTCACCTTAGGGTTGCCATAGGTCAGAAATGACTTGAAGGCACAACAACACATTGGTATCTTTAATCTACTAGTTATTGTATCTCCTTCACCATTTGCTACTATAAAAAAAATACCTAAAGAATCAGGACAAATGAAACTATGAAGAGGTAGCTATTTGCTAAATCCCTTTTCTTTCTTACTCTAGAGCAGTGGTCCTCAACCTGTGGGTCCCCAGATGTCTGTGGACTTCAGCTCCCAGAAGTCCCAGCCACTATGGTCAATGCTCAGGGCTTCTGGGAGCTGAAGTCCACAAACATCTGGGGACCCACAGGTTGAGGACCACTGCTCTAGAGTGAATCAAGAGGCCCTAATAAAGAGTGGGATCCTAGTGTGGAGAAACTTCAAAAGGATCTTTCAAAAAGGATCTTTCCAAATCAGGCAAGTGAGACTTACTGTATAACGGGATGCTTACTGGAGCAAAGTAAGCTTTATATCATACAGGTGTGGCCCTCCAGATGATGTTGGATTGCACCTCACATCAGTCCAAGCCAGCTTAACCAACGGCAAAGAATGCTGGGAGTTGCAGTCCAGCAACACAAACCTAGCAGTTTTTAGTTGTATTCCCAAGGAAACAGTGTTTAATCAACCCTAGCTGAGATATTTTTAGCAAGAAATTAAATAAATTCATGGAGATAATATCTGTTCTCTCCATGGATGTATTTAATTTCTTCTTAGAACTATCTCAGCCAGGAGTGATTAAAGAAATATGCCTCTGAACACCTGTTGCTTGGGTATACAACTAAAAACTGTTAGATTTGTGTCCTGCTTGTGGGCTTCCCCTAGGCCTCTGGTTATTCACCTGCAGGGACAGAATCTTGGACAATGTAGGCCTTTGGTCTGGTCCAGCATGGCTCTTCTTACATTCTGATATATTGAGTGGGTATAGAATTACACCAAAATGGATTATCATGGCCTCTTTGGATGGTTTTATTCTTCAGATGGTTTTACTAGCACAATAGGAAGCCTGCTGGGAAGACATGGTGTATGTGTTTTGTTTTGTTTCATTTCCCTAGTTTGGACAGCTTTGATGACCCTGCATCACTCTGTGTCATTGAATTTGGCAGAAGCAACTAGGTCAGAGAGCTTCAGACTCCCTGTTTGCTTTGTACACCACTACCTGATATTTAACCCTCAAGATATGGATGGGGTCATCTGGGAACAATGACTCAGCCCTATCTGTTACAATAGAGACATGGAGAGAAGAGAGAGAGAGACTAGAGCCATCTCAGAAGCACTGGTATTCCAGGGCATCTGAGGTCTGATGGGAAAAATCAGTGCTTTGAGATGAATCTGTAACAGAACACACAAGAGTTGTCAGACTTGTCTTGTCACACTGTGTTCTCATGCCAAGCATAGTGCAAACATTACTAGAAGTCACAGTTCTTTCTTTGAGGAACAGCCAACAAAGCAAAAAGCAGAGGAAAGGAAAACAGAAAACAAATAATACCACCATTCTTTCAGATGTTCTGACAATACAAAGATACATAGATTTTCACCGGGATGATGGACTGCCCATTGTCCCTCTTACAATGCTCAGCATAGAACTGGAAAGAGTAAATAAGTGACTGCCTCTTACTCAGATCTTCATCAATAATTTACCACCACGATCTTCTTGTTCTTCTCTTGGAACTGGAGGAGTAAGGCTGCAGTCCAAAGCATACCCTCCTTATTTGAGAAAGTAAGTGCCACTCAGTTAGGTGTTGAGCTAACATGACCAGGTTTATACTGTGCATGATATTTTAGGCCTCAGCTTTAAACATAATTGAGAATGGGCAATTCAGTGGAGACAGTGGAATTTCCTTCCAAGTTAACATACCCAGGAGGGCACTGTGCATCAAACATCATGGCCAAGATGAGAACGCCTGTACAGATCACTGTAAGGAAAGTAGGGTGGCTAGGTCATATACCAGGTCATATAATCTATTTTGTAGGAGACAGTGTTCTTTTTGAAGGACTGAGTGAAAGTGTTTCCTGTTTGATGGGCTGCCCTTAAGAACCCCCATTCTTTAAAGATGAAGATTCATGAGAAGGGAGAACAGAGTTGTTGAAGTTTCTCATCAACAGTGAGTACCTAGCAGCCAGTGCCCAGGTCATCCAGCCACAGTCTTTCTCACTATAGTGAGATGTATTCTATTTAAATTATAGTAACAATGAATGAAATATATATAACTGGGATAGGCGTGTTTTATGCAAATATCTCTTGTCCTCTCTGTTGTCTTCTTTCTGAGCCTTGAGTTTCCTCTTTTTTGGAAATGACTAAGTTGCCACCTTAGAGGAATGATTTTTCCTTTGATTAGCACCACTTGGTTCTTCATTACTTTTGTATACCAGCTTCAGAGGACTTGAGATTGTTTCAGGCATGTTTGAGATGCTATGGCCAAATGTTGTTTCAGTTTGGTCCCTGGGCAGCTGTGTTGGAGTTGACGTGGAGATTCAGGATGGGTTATTTAAAATTTCAATGTGCTGTGCTTGGGGGCGGGGGTGTGGGGATTCCTGCTGTGGATCACGTGTGAAAAGAAAGTCCAGGCTATTAAAGCATGAATAGTTTAGACAGCAGATAAATCACGCTACATGCTCCTGCTTAGAATTAGGATTCCAGGAAAAAAGCAGGGTTGTTTACCAATGGAAAAACGGAGCAAGATTGCAGCCACAGCTTGTCTTTCCTAATCTAGGACTGTTCAAATGTGTTGGGCTACAAATCCCACTCTGCCCCAATGGAGATGGTGAAGATTGTAGTCCAGCTCAACTGGAGAATCCCCAGTTGGGGAAGTATGGTTTACAATCTGTTTTCTAAAGAATCAATACCATCTCGTCACACTCAGATTCCTTGCTGTGTTTTTCAAATATATGGAAACAAAAATACACACATCAGAATATTTTGGCCATAATAAAGGTTTACTTCGGATTATTGACAAAATGGAAACACAAGCTACAAAAGCTTGCATGATGTATTTTCTGCTTTTTGGTTGGACAATAAAAATAGCACTCCTTTGTGGATTTTGGATTTTGTCTTGTTTGTAAATTACCATGACTGGATGTGAGGGAAAGGCAAACAGCAACTCCCATTGAAATCAGTGAGATCTAAAAGACACAAAATTAAACATGCTGGTTTCTATTGCCTTAGTGCAATGAATTATGTATGGCTTAAGGCTGTCTTCATTGTCTTTAGGGTGTACTTTATTGAGAACATCTGTTCAGCCAGGAGCAGTTATTATTCTGTTTGGTCTCATCAGGTTTGGTTGCTGATTTGAATGGTATGACAGGACTCTGTTTACCCTACCTTTACCTGCCTCCTATCCATAACTAATGTCCCCTATGTGGACTCTGGATTGCAGAATCCTTAAGGCTTGAGCCTGGCTTCCTATATTCTAAAGCATCATACACATTGACGGCATGACACAGATGAATAGAAACTTATCATAGAATCATGGAGTTGGAAGAGACCCCAGAGGCCATCGAGTCCAACCCCCTGCTATGCAGGAACATCCACCAAAGTATTCCTAACAGAGGGCCATCCAGTCTCTGCTTAAAAACCTCCAAAGAAGGAGACTCCACCACACTCTGAGGCAGCATATTCCACTGCCGGATAGCTCTGACCATCAGGAAGTTCTTCCTGAGGTTCAAGTGGAATCTCCTTTCCTGCAGCTTGAATCCATTGCTCCTTGTCCTAGCCTCTGGAGTGGCAGAGAACAAGCCCACTCCCTCCTCAACATGACATCCCTTCAAATATTTAAACATGGCTATCATGTCCCCTCTTAGCCTTCTCTTCTGCAGACTAAACATATCCAGCTCCCTAAGCTGTTCCTCATAGGGCATGGCTTCCAGACCCTTCACCATTTTGGTCGCCCTCCTCTGGACATGTTCCAGCTTGTTGATATCCTTCTGGAATTGAGGTGCCCAGAACTGCACACAGTGTTCCAAATGAGGTCTAACCAATGCAGAATAAAGTGGTACCATTACCTCCCTTGATCTAGACACTATGCTCCTATAGATGCAATCAAGAATCACGTTGGCTTTCTTGGCTGCTGCATCACACTTCTGACTCATGTTCAGCTTGTGGTCTACCCAACACCCCTAGATCCCTTTCACACGCACTGCTATCCAGCCACACTTCCTCCATCCTATATTTGTGCATTTCATTTTTTCTGCCTAAGTGCAGGACCTTACATTTCTCTCTGTTGAATTTCATTTTGTTAGCTTTGGCTCAGCTCTCCAATCTGTCAAGGTCATTTTGAAATCTGATCCTGTCCTCTGGTGTATTAGCAACTCCTCCCAATTTGGTATCATCTGCAAATTTGATCAGCATGCCCTCCACTCCTTCATCCAAGTCATTGATGAAGATGTTGAATAGCACTGGGCCCAGAACAGAACCCTGTGGCACCACTAGCCACTTCTCTCCAGGATGATAAGCAGCCATTGGTGATCACCCTTTGGGTTCGGTCGGTCAACCAATTACCAATCCACCTAACAGTAGCCCCATCTGGTCTGCATTTTACTAGCTTCTTTGCAAGAATGCCCTGGGTAACTTTGTCAAAGGCCTTACTGAAGTCAAGATATGCTACGTCTACAGCATTCCCTTCATCTATCAAGCTTGTAACCCTATCATAAAAAGAGATAAGATTGGTCTGGCATGACTTATTTTTGAGAAATCCATGCTGGCTTTTAGTGATTATGGCATTGCTTTCTAAGTAATTACAAACTGACTGTTTAATGATCTGCTCTAGGATCTTTCCTGGTATTGATGTCAGATTGACTGGGCAATAATTTTTTGGGTCCTCTTTTTCCTCTTCTTGAAGATGGAGCTGACATTTGCCCTCCTCCAGTCTGCTGGGACTTCTCTTGTTCTCCAAGAATTCTGAAAGATTATTGCAAGTGGTTCAGAAATGACTTCTGCCAGTTCTTTTAATATCCTTGGATGTAATTCATCTGGCCCTGGAGACTTGAATTCATCTAGCTTAGCCAAATATTCCTGTTGTTATACCCTTAGGACCCCCAGGAGACCATGTCCTGAGAATCCTAATTACTTTATATAAAACATATTGAGCCATAGAGATACTGGAAGGACAAGTAAACAGGAGATTCCTGTCTTCTGTTTTACATCCTGGGGTATCTGGCAATTTGGCTCAAAACTTGAAAGGAGTTTCTGCAGCCGTCAGGACCATTACTCTCTGAGAGAAAATAAACAATGCAAGCAGGCTGGAATTCGACACCTAAGGCATGCATGCAATTCCGGAGAGATATTGATCTGATCTGGCAGGAACTGGCATGATGTTTGGGTGTATGTTCTCTTTGAACATAAAGGAAATGATCCATCTCCATAAAAAGATGGAACCATGTGGCTTCTCAAGACACTACAACTAGACACAGTTTCTGATTTTTGTCAGAGTTCTGTTTGGATTTTAAAGGATGATGCATTTGGAGTTTTGAGAGCTAAAGGTGAGAAGTTCTCTTAGAACTGCAAAAACAATGGAGCTGGTAAACAGCTCATATTTGCAACACAATGAAGCTGCTGGCGAACTCCCCTCAGCATGGCTGAGATGTTTTCTCCCAGCTGAAGACTTCTGGATTGGTATCGTATTTCATCAAACCTTTTCTGTCTCTCTCTCTCTTTTTCTTAATTTTCATCTGTTGCTGACTTTATAGCCTTGTAGGCTTGTTGGAGGGTGTGAAGCTGAGTGATTGTAAGAACTTTAACTTTTTATGCTTATTGTAGTGAGTGTAGTTAATTGATTGGAGGGATTTTTACATTTATGTTAATAAAATACTTAGATTTGAACAATTGGTGTGATTTTGACTGGACCTGACCTCGTATACATTGGGTTAATGATCCTTTAATTACCCTGTCCTCTTTGCATGTCTAAAGCAGTGCTGAGCTAATTTTTCCCCACAAGAGACAATTTTGACAGCTTTTGGGAATCCTTTTTAAAGGAAGCGCTTGTATCATGAACAGATTGGTGGAGTCCTAAGCAAACAGGGTAACACTGTACTACTTCTCTTCTTATTCTGTGGTGCATTTCCCTCACTTCCTCACCTGCTCCGCATGTCCCAGGTTGAATACTTCTATCCTTTTGGGAGAAAACTGAAGCAAAGAAGGAATTGAGTAGTTCTGCCTTCTCACTTCCCCTCGTTATTAACCGGTCATCTTCTCCACACAGTGACCCTATCACTTACACTCATCTCTTGCCTTCCAACTTTCTTCTTTATTTGGCCATTTCTGCACTAGACACCATTAGTGCATTGTACCATTACAATTCTGGCATTGCCACTCATGTGATGGCAGCAGCTTAGGAATGCTGTTTCCTACACACTTCCACCTTCAGCAGATGAATGGCTGTATTGCCACAGGTGTTCCTTCCGCACTACAGTGTCTTTGGCCATTCTCTTTCCCCACCTTCACCCCTCCTCACCGCCCCTGATTGGCCAGGGTTTTTCCCCCCACTTTGGTAGCTGTGCTAGTCAACATTGCTGTAACCGTACTACAAGCCAGTACAATATTACATTTTCATGCTATAATGCCTAAAAATGTATTTAAAAAATAAAAAGTTTTTATGCAAAGAAGAAGTTTAAAATAAATATGGAGAGGTGATAGATTTCGAAGTTACCACACCCTGGGAGTCAGGGAGGGAGGGACAAGCTGGGCATGTTCATGTCCCACCCACTGTTGGATCCATGACAACAGGAAGCGCTATCAGGTGCTGTTACGGTACTGCACAGAGCTGGCTGACATGATTGAAACACTAAAGGAGGTGGTTAACAATTTTTTTCTGGAAATAGCATAAGGCAATTTGGCAATGCTTGGGGATGGGATAGCGGCCAGGTGGTAGCATGGCCCCTGGACTGGTAACAACCCACTGCTGTAACGTTATAGGGACATCGTGCAGCAATGGCCTTTGTTTCTACATACCTCTACACAACTACCAACTCCTTCTCCTCTTCTTTGTAAGTTGCTTCTTTAATACATTTACCCTTTCATCACCCATTCTTTATATGTTATAGTAGTGTCTTTTGGTTATTTGAAATGGTGTGTTAAGTACTTTCAAGTACCAAATGATTCCAGTTTCTAGAAACCAGTTTGCAGAAACACTGCTTGTGTGTGGACCAAATGCCACTTTCTGGGAAAATTCTATATTTCTGTCTGCATTCTGGCATGGAAAATGCCAGCAGAGAGAGGCACAGGGCATGTGTGTAGTATAGGAGACCTATCATCAAATTGTTCTTGACATTTCTATTTCTGTAAATACTACTCAAGATAAGCAAGGACATGATATGTACAACTTATGCTGGTGCTTGTTTGCTGTGTGGGTCCACAGGAGACCAGTGGAAGCAGAAGACTTGGATCTAAAATTTAGAAGTAGAAGGAAAGAGAGAAGGGGAGGAGGGAAATGGAAGTATTTTGGGGAAGTGCATGTGAAAAGGAACTGTTGATTTGTGGCAAGGAAAAGTGTGTGTGTTTGTGGTATGTGAGGAAGGGAGATATGTGGGTAGGGGAAATATGTGTGAGCACATGCATAAATGTGCACATGGGCTCACAATTGCTGGCCAAAGTACCATATAGACAATATATAACACTGGACTTAAAGGAGTCATGCTGGCTGCAGCGTGGTAAAGTCATTTCAGTGTTAGACAATGACACTGGGAGACCAGCATCCAAATCCCTGCTCAGTCATGGAAACCGACTGGTTGAGCTTGGGCAAGTCACACTCCTAGCCTCAGCAGAAGGCAATGATAACCCCTTCTCTGAACAAGATCTTGCCAAGAAAACCCTGTGATAGGTTTGCCATTAGTTGGAAATGATTTGAAGGTGCACAAGAACAACTGGCTGCCAATTCACTTTCAGTCTGAATTCAAGGTACTAGTGGTGACATCTAAAGTCCTTAAGAGCTTTGGACCTTGATACTTGAAGGAAGGCCTCTCTATATACATACCTGCCTAAGAACTGAGGTCTGGAAAAGGGACCCTCCTCTATGCCCCAACTGTGGGGGCAATATGAAATAGGAGGAAGCCAAGAGGGCCTTCCTGGCTATAACACCTCGACTCTTGTATGCCTTCCCCTAGAAGGTCTGATTGGTGCCAACACCAGTTTCTTTCTAGACCTAAGCCAAAATATGGCTTTCTATTAACGCCTTTGGGGACTAATTTATCCCAAAGTGTGCATATATGCTTGGTTTTAAGTTGTTGCTTTTACAGCATTTTTAACTGTTGCTTTGTTTTAATCTGGAAGTATTCTAAATTCTTTATATTGTACACCACTCTGAGTTCTCATTACAAATAGGACAGAAGTATTTTAATAATCAAATAATAAATAAATGTGCAGTCTCTATCTCCAGTGGCAGCTATTGGCTCTGATATTAGTGGGGCAATGAACCTGCTCCAAGTTTTAATCTGAACTTGAAAGAAGTTATTGAGGTTTCCAAAGCCGGTCCCTCAAACAGGGTCAGCAACTTGGATAGCTTCTTTAAAGTGCAGACTGAACAAATGTTCCTAGGTTTTCAGAATAGCAATAATTCCCAGCTGAAATTCATGACATGCAGGCTTGACAATTGGGAAGCAGCTATTGACAAGTCTACCTAAACACCAAATGAAAGAATTGATTTCAGTTTATTTAGCTACGTATTTCTCTGTAGAATTAACACACTGTCCACAACATAAATGACAAGATATACACATTCTGTCTTCATGGAAGGCCCACACTCCTCCCAAAATATGGAAGTTTTTTGCATTCCGTTTTGTCTGTATAATACAAAAAGCTTCAAGTCTTCAGATAGGGGGCATTCCTTATAATAAGCCACACTTCCCAGCTTTGTAAAGGACAAGCTTCCTGATCCTAAAATAAGGAGCATAGTAAGGGATACCTGCTAAGCCTAGACTCAGCCCCAGTGCAGATTCATTGCCCCACTGACACTGGATCCACTGCTGCCATTGCCAGTCTCTCACCCAACATGAGATACCCAGGACCAAAAATGCTGGACATCCCTTGTCTGGATAATTCTCATAGTACACTTAGACCCCTGTCACCTAAAATTGCTTATCAAGACTTTCTTGCAGTTCACAATGTTCTCAGTACTAACATAACCCCAAGCAAATGGTGCTTTTCACATATCTGAATTTCTTGCTTAACACCCCAGAGTCTTGTGAAGGTTGTGGTTTTTGAAAACACTATTTTGTGCCTCCCAAGCAGTAGAAAGTTCACAAGGCAGCTTTAAAGAACCGACTGTATTTTTCAGGAAAGAGTAGAGAAGATGTATAATGCTTTGCAATCAGTTCGTCTATTTATACATGCATTAAATATGATGGTAAGGATGGTGATGGAGGAAGTAAACACAGGGCAGATGATACACAAAGGGAGGAGGGATCCATATCCAGATGTAGCACCCTTCCTGTTTTCTCCAGCCAGGTTGAAAAGCCTTTAGAATTGCTCTCCTTCCTTCCTTCCTTCCTTCCTTCCTTCCTTCCTTCCTTCCTTCCTTCCTTCCTTCCTTCCCTCCCTCCTCTGACTCTCACTTGTTTCTGGTCCATAGAGGGCACACAAGTTTTACTACCTCCTTCCAGAGTCTGCAGATGGGTGTATGAGAACAGATCACCCAAAAGAGCAGGGGTGACCATTAATTAACCATCTTCTTTAGTGATCAAGTCATGGCAGAGTTTTCAAAATAACAAGACAGCTTGTCTTTGTTCTGGATAAGACATAGTTCTGAGGTTTTTGTAAAGTGTGTGTGTGTATGTGTGTTGGAGACAGGGAGACAGAGACAGAGAGTTTTGACTGAGTGTGAACCCACAGCAGATGGGAGCCTCCTGCTGAATAGCAGATTTGCTTCCTTCCTGCTGCTTCCTCTAGCCTCAGCCCCCACTGCTATGTCTGCTCAGTCTCTATTTGTGGCTCCCATGCTATACCAGAGCAGTAGAAAGAAGGGGAGAAGGCAAAGGGAAGAAGAGACACCATCATGGAGCTCTGTTAGAATATAGCATCTTAAGAATATATGCTTTCTGTCTTGGCAGAACAGGGATGGGCAACTGCAGCCCCTGAAAATGTCCTTCTTTACTCTACCCAGCATAGCCAATAGTGAAGGATTATGGGCATTATAGTCCAAAGTGTGAGGGACAGCCGGCATTGTGTAAGGGTCTGAGTGCTGCACTAGGATTGTGGAAGACCAGAGTTCATATTCCCATTCAGCTGTGGAAACCCTACCAAGTGACCTTGGGCAAGTCACCCTCGCTGACCTTCAGAGGACCCCCCCAGTCTTGCCAAGAAAACCCTATGTTAGGGTCACCATACACTGAAGTCAGCTTGGATATTCATGCCACCACTTCAAGTCACCCCAGTGACTTGTTGCTCACCCCAGTGCTAGAATAGAGAAATCTTGAATTGGGTGCTTGATTTGTGTTGATTCGAAGGATGTTTAATTGGATGTTAAGTGCCAAATTGAAAGGGATATATTTCTTGGAAAGCAAGGTCAGGCCTACATGCAGCCTTTGTGTTGCATCCCAGATCACTGGGATAACAAAGTCCTGTTCCCACATTGTTTGTGATGTAGCCACTATTATTCTTCTGTAACAAAGATTATACAGATTAAGCAGTCTGGTCATATAACATGTTCTGATTTGGATTATGGGTTGTTTACTATTGGACTTGCCAAACTGTGGGCTCTTCTACATTGGCCTAAAGAAGCATGAATTATCAATATATACCTCCTTGGGTTTTGCTGGTTGTTTTTGTTTCTTCTTCCTCTCATTTGATTTGCTTGTAGCAATTTCTTGGATCTACACTAGGGGTCTTCCAATAAGTTTTTTTTTTTTTAAATCAGGATGCTATTTGTCAAGGTGGTCCTGCAGTTTTAAGGGCAAATTTTCTCCCCTTTGATTTTTTTTAAGAAAGAGGTATACAGCAAATGTGTCATTTTATGGATGCACTTATACACTTAGTAGTATAACTCTAAAAATTAAATTTAAAAAAGAGAGAAAGGAAGAGCAGAGAAGGGAATGTCTTGTTCTGATGTTTTGGAACTGAAAGAAAAAAGTTCAAGGGTGGGAATAAAAGGCTGCAGCTAGTGCTGGGACTTGGAAAATGATCTGCAGACTCTATTATGTACTATGTACCACTGTAACTATGATGCTGCATAGTGGATTTCAGCCAGATACTCCCCCAACCCCACTTACCAGTAAGCAGCTGCTGGGATTGACAGGGATCTGTTTCCCTGTCAATCAAGAAGTGGCTGCCTGACTTTTCCATCCCCTTCCGTCAGTGACCTCTGATGTGACAGGCACGAAAAGGACCCTGCCACAAATCCCCTCATACTGGAGATCACCCATGTGAGGTGGTGGATGGGAACCTCAGGCTGCTTCTTCTCAATCAACAAAGGAATGGACTCCTATTGATCCCAGTGGCTGCCTGCTGCTAAATGGGGTTTAGGGGATGTTCACGATCCCTATGTAGCCCCTAAACTAGGAGCTATGTAGGAACTGTGTGAATATATAACAGTTACAAATGTGTAACTGCATAACGGCCCCAAAGGCTGGGCAGCGTTCATAACTGCCCAACCTTTCTCCCTCCACAATATTCAAGGCAGCTTACAACCACTTAAAACAAAGTATGAAGAGACAGAGAAATAAATTTTATAAAAACCAAGTAAACACAGGCACAATATATCTCGTTAAAATCTGTATCTCCTGCAACAAATTACAAATGAAAGCTCTGCCTAAATATAAAGATCTTTGCCTTATCAATAGAAAGATATCAGGCAGAGGCCCAACCAAACCTCCTGTTTCATAAGTTGGGAGCAGCCACTGAGAAGGTTCTCGCCCACATCCTCACCAAATGTGTCTGTGATGGGTAGTGGGACTGAGAGAAATCCCTCCTCCCACGTAGATCTTAAAACCTGGGCCACCTCTTAAAAA
Source organism: Iguana delicatissima (assembly GCA_948472985.1). NCBI lineage: Eukaryota > Metazoa > Chordata > Lepidosauria > Squamata > Iguanidae > Iguana > Iguana delicatissima. Next base: position 164,432 of record CAOKZL010001496.1, on the reverse strand, counting down.
GCGGGCTCATATATTCCCTTGTTTACATCCAGTACAGTGAGACATAGCATTTGAATATATATAGGAATGACAACTCAGAAGGTACATGAATCACACACAGTTGGAAGATATGCTGGTATAGAAGTCAAATGAACAGTTTATATCTGATCTGATCTGGCTGGGTGACATTCACATAAATAGCTAAGAGCTCTGTGATGTCAACCACTTCCAAGGAACTGTGGTCAGTCTGGGGCTGGTTCCACTCAAAACGCACTATGCAACTCTATTCTGCTGTTTTTCCTTGATGAATTTTTCCTGGTAAGCATAAAAGATGAAATAAGGAGTGGGAAAACATAGGCCTGAAAGCAAAAGGTGACATCTGGACTTCCTGTCAGGTTGGGAAAATGAACAACTGCACAGGAAAAGGCTCATCTGCAACAAGTAGAATGGTGGAGTTTTCCAGGCTGTGCTTATCAGTGGCAGCTGTGGTGTGTCAACTTTTAGTAAGCTCCCATATTGAGATAAAGGCTTGATACACCTGCTAGCTGTTGTTTTCCCCACCCATTTCTATTAGCAGAGGAGTTGCCAAAGTGCTTGGCTGTGTGAGAGAGAGAGGCAGCTGTGTGGGTGGACACCAGGCGTCTGTTTCTGCATGAAACTGGATGGCCGTAACTGTGAGTCAGGGGAAGCCTCTGAGCACTTTCTGTGTACATAATATACAATGCAGGGTTGGAACTGTTGCCACTCCTTCATTCTCTAAGGAAGCTTCAAGGCAAAATACAGGGCCAGTACAGAGCTCTCTCTAGATCAGATTTCCCCAACAGACTGCCTTCCAGTGATTTTGGACTAGGCCTCCCATTATCCCCAGATGACATGACCATCGCATGTGGAATTATGGGAGCTGTAATCTAATGCAAGAGGGCCATGTTGAGGATGGTTGATTTTGGTGCTTTGTCTTCTTCCTTGCCCCAAAAGAGCTGAGTCTTGGTCACACAGATGAGACTGAAGGATGGGAAGGAAAGCATTCTTCTTTTCAGCAAGCATTTAGATAAGGGACAGAGAATCTGTGCTTCCCCAAATACTGCTGAATCAGAAGTCCTATCATGTCTGACCATTGGACATTGGCTGTCAGAATGACGGGAGTTGAAGCCCAGCAACATTTGCTGGGCAACCTATTCCCAACTCCTGATTTAGATGATTCTGTGCCAGTTCCCCTGCTGGGTTCCTTTTCTTTCATGGCACCAACAGAAGGGTAAGAGACAGCTATTGTGATGCAAAACAGCAGTAGGTCAAATGTCTCCTGTCTGGGGGTCTCTTTATCGGCTAGCAACCAGTCAGCATAAAGCAACTCTGCCATAAAAATCAAGGTCAGATGCTGTTATTTGTTTTGGCATAACTTAGGACACTAAGCAGCTGTCTTCATTACATTACTTCACCTAGATAAATCTTTGGAGTTTGGCTGGGTTCCCCATATTCCATGTGAAAATAATTTTCTTTCCTCTCTTGGTGGGGTTTATGTTAGTGGTATGATTCCAATAGTTGGTTCTAGTGCAACTTACACAAGAAGTAATTCTTGTGCCTGATCACCTTATCCAGAAGGGTCAGGGGAGCTTAGAGCCTCCAATGACAGTGAGGTAATGAATCCACCCCTATTTTTAGTCCAGGCTTTGTGGGAGCTATCTAAGGTGCTGAATCTATTGGGAGGACAGGGTTCAACATTTCGGATAGTTACTTTAAAATTCAGACTAAATCCCAGAGCAGATTCCTCACCCCACCAACACCAAAACTACCAGACATCCCTAGGAAGAGACTGGTATGCAGGAAGGCCATTATCCACCCACAGCCTTTCACTGAAGTGCCCATTGAGAGTGCTGTCTTACAGGAATATCAGTAAGCAAGGCATACCCTTCCCTAGAGTGCCCACCACTGTCGTTGCTCCTTCTACTGTGCCAGGTAGGGAAAGGTAACTTTTTTCTCTGTAACTAGTTTTTAGTATTTAGAGCTTCTGGGGCTGGGCAATTTTGTCTGTAAGAGCTGGAGCACCATAGTGGTTTCAGCTTCCTGCAAGGAAGAAACTAGAAGAGAAATTGACAGGTAATGTGTCAATTTCACCTCTTTGTTCTCTTAAAACTGGGACTCCATGGAGAGGAGAAGGAAGAAAATCCTTGTCAATTCATTTCCCCCACTCCCCTTGTTAAAGCAGTGTGCCCAAACAAACACTGGAATCAATCTGCAAACTAGATATCTTAATTTTAAAAACTGACAGCGTGGTAATCCTGCCCCCTTATTGCTGGACAACAGTTGGGTGAAACTGAAGTTGTTCTTATGTACCTTCAAACTGACTTTAACTTAAAGGCAACTCTCTCATAGAGTTTTTTTTTCCTTCAAGATTTATTCATAGGAGTTTTGCCATTGTAATTGGGATGAGAGAACGTGACTTGTCCAGGATTTTCCAGTGGCATTCCATGATGGAATGAGGATTCAAACCCTAGTTTTCCAGAGTCTTAGTTCAATACTCAACCCCCCCTACACCACATTGGTTCTGAAACAGACCTCTTTGCTATGAAACTGCAAGAGATTTTTTAGAACAGGTCAGGGTGGAGGGGAGGAGGGAAGGATGATCACATGCACCACTGAACAAATCATGTGCCCAAAGCAGTCAGGCAAGACAACAGTGCTTCCTCAAGCCAGGACTAAAACGATTTTCTTACATTTGCAAAAGAAGCTCCAATTTTCAAAACAGCCTCTTACAGGAAGAGAGGAGAGAAGGGAACTCAGTGGTTTGGGAGAAACAGTCTTGTCCCTGATACCCCCTAACATTGTTTTTTCCAACCTACTCAAAGTACCATGTCTACCCTGCCCCAAGCTCTTTGCTTATATTCACAGCCCTCAACTGTATCTAAAATAATATCTTTTCTGGACAGCTCAGTTCTTCCACTCCCTCCCTTCCTCCCTCTGACCTTTTAATAGTTGCAGCTATTGTTAATACAGCCTAAGAACTCTCAGCTGCTGCATCATGCTTCAGAAACACCCTCACGCTTCTCGCCTTGCTCCTTTTATGTATATTTGTGTGTGTATGTGTACATTCAGAGTGCACTCCAAGTAACACACAGTGCTGCCAGTCATACTGCAGAGAATGCTTTCCTCACATGGTAGAGCACGAGCGATGTCCCTGCCCTATTCTCCCTGCTGCCCCCAGAGTTTGTCTACCCTTTGTAACAAAAGCGCTCATTCCCAAGCCAATTGGAAAATTCACTGCAAAGCGGAAGGTCTCCAGAACAGGAAGTACACTATTGGTTGTTTTCCTTCTTCCCTTTTATTTTCTAAGTGCAACGGGAACACGTTCATTGCCACCTGCCTGTTTCATCTGATGATTAAATAGGCTTATTGAGAGTATTAGCTTACTGTGATTTCCCAGCCAAGCATCTCTGCTTATATCATCCTTGAGAATCACTTTCCTTTGCACCTGCTTCTTGTGCCATTTCCCTTTGAGCCATGGGACATGAGTTTACATCTCTCTGAATTGGTAATGTACTCAAAGTAGCCAAAATATGATTTCATAGAACTATGTGAATTTGGGTCCATCAGTGATATTCATCTCCAGGTTTCTAGGCAATGAAGAGAAGATCACAGAATTATTGAGGGACACCTGTTCACCGACTGTGACAGGTCCTCCTGTTTTTAGAGCATTGAGGTGTGTTTCTGAGAAACTCAGCATGCATTTTTTTTAAAAAAATTAAATGGCTATTAGAACTTAGTACAGCATAAACTTTCTCCCACTGGCATCAATGAGACACACCTCATTTCAGCTAGGGTCTATATCTGTAGCTAGATCAGTACCTGGGAAAGTTACCTTTTCTGACTATGGCTCACCATACATTTAGGCATACTGGTCAGGGTGTTCTGGTAACTGTGGTAAATACACACACACACACACACACACACACATTTATATATACACACACATACATATATCTATATATCTATATGTTTTCTATACTCTGATCTAGACTGTTTTTTAATTTTCTTTTTGTGAAGCACTGACAATAGAATCAAAGTATAAAACGAATGCAGTGATGTTGAAAACAACTATAATTACTAGATGAAAGATCACATATTAAAACAGATACTGGAAATGAAGATCTCCATTTTGATCCAGGCTGTACATACGTAGATGAGTAAAATAATCATTTTATGTAATGAGATTCTGAGTCACCTCTCCTTTAAATGAGTGCTCTGAGCAATACAATAAGCTCACCAAAAAAAAGTAACTTAAAACAATTCCAGACTGAACAAGCTGATAAAATATGTGCATTGTGAAAACGATGAAGGGACCTTTAAAACCCAAGGAGCAGCATTCATTACTAAAAACTCAGCTGGACAGCATAGTTTTTATCACAGCTTTCTAAAGTTGAACAATGGGAGATCCATGTGGTCATGGATCTCACACTAAGCCATATGGGAGTTTACAGCCAGAGCATTACTATACATTACCCTGATTCGGGTTCCTGCCAACTTCACCTCTCCATGTGAGGAGACGTGTAACAAGGTCATGGGTGATGAATGTAGGCTCATGGGATAAAATAAAAGGGATTAAAGACAATTAACCAGAACTGGGGGTGAGGGTGGGGATGGACTACAACTCCCACACCAGTGACCATGAAGAAGGGGTGGAGGATTCTGGTCAGTGTAGCCCATTTTCTTTGGAAGCTACTTTCTTTGACATAGCTGGGCAAATACAGTTGTCATATGTCTGTTATGTTGAATTTGGTCCCTTATCTTTGCCTAAATTATGCCTTTGGTTCCTGAACTGTGCATCCTTGGAAGCAGAAACTACTAAGACACATTCAGCTACAAAATATAATAGTATATGACCTTTTAAGGTATATGGCCTATTAATAGAAATGCTGAGTTTAAAAGATGTTGACTGAACAGGTTATGCCAGGTTACTCTGATTTTGGCAGACAGGGCTATGTGTTCTGAGGTATCAGCAAAGGCAACACTTCTCCAAGGTATAGTCTCTCTGGAGAGAAATTAGAATTGGATAGCTCCAAGAATTTGAAGACATTTGGCTTCAGGTCTGTGAAAATGGCATATGTGTTTCTCTCACTTTCACATCCCACTTACTCAGGAATGAAAACTAGAACAATTGTGACTAAGAAATAACTGATTACACTAGCATTTGAACCTGTGGCCCACTGTTTACTCTTCAACCTGTTAGCTCTTCATTTTTTTTTTTTTACTATATATGTTTATTCTGATGTTTTCTCTTTGTTCCTCCATTACATTCCCTTTTTGAACAATAGTTTCTACCTTCCTGCTTTCTCCTTTTTTACTGCCCCCTTCAAAATAAACAAATAAGTAAATGATAAAGTTAGTAGTGGTTGGAGTATTGGCACAACCTTCAGATTCACAAATTACAAGTTAAATTTCACTCTCTTAAAATACTTAGGCCATTTCTGCACTAGACTAGTTTAGGCCCCTCCCTAAACTACAAACCCCAGTATTCCATAGGATGTTGAAAGTGGAATAATAGCACCATAACAGTTTAGTGTGGAAATGGCCTCAGTGTCTGAAAACAAGAACATCTGATGTGAGAGGGTTCATTCTGTCTCTGACATTGTTTTCCACACGGTGTTTTTATTGTTGATATCTATACTTTGTTCACTCCCATTTTATCAGATATCTGCATGATACCATGGGCAAAAAAAAAACAAAAAAACATTGAGAAATAATTACACAATCTCTAGGCTATAAATGAACCATTATATAGCTGTTCAATCATTTTTCTTGGGGTGGCGGTGGAAATGTTTATGCCCAGTATAAATAGCTTTAGCCATTGAACGGAGTTGTATAGGGACCAACTCTAATCCTCAAACTGAGGGGTTGGCAATATGCAGCCATCTTTGTGCTCCCAGACTTTCTCTCATGTCCCCCAAAAGTCTTTTAGGTCTAAAATTGGCCAGTGCTCCTCCTTAAAGACCCCTGGGGAGGAATTTGCAAGTGCAGGAGGGGTTGCTTACCTGACTCCTAGAAGTTGCCTACCCTTGCTTCAACCCTTCTCTGTCCAAAAAGCATTGTCTTTAGGGACCAGCTCTATTCTTTAATCCTCATCTTTCCAACCAGCGTGAGACATTCAACTAACAAGAGTCTTATGACGGAGGAGGGTTGCAGCTGAACAAAAGGTGCTTTCAGAAAGGTGACTTCTACTACTCACTGTTTTTTAATGGAGTTTACTGGTTATTTCCCCTTAAAGGAGTTTCTCTGTAAGAAAGAAGAAACAAGAGGGAAATGTAGGAAAGGCAGCAAACTGAAGATGTTGTTGTCATCTGGAGTTCTTGTAAATGTCGATGAATGAACAGACATCTACCCTGGAAGTTTCTGTACAAGCACACCTCAGTTACGGCCTCTGACAGGGGGCTCCATTTCACAAAATCTTTCTATACCCACCCAGCCCTCTTTTTCTCCCCCTTTCCTCTGTCTAGCTGGAAGGTTTTTAAACACCAGCAGCTTCTGGAGGATGATGAAGGAGGACTGGAGAAACACAGACCTCTGGTATTTGGTTCTAGCCATGTGTCTTTAATAAATGATGGAAAAAATGTTTGAGATGGGAAAGAATGAGATTCTACTGTAGCTGAGTCTACTGCAGTTGTGTGTGCCTGCCTATAACAGGCAAAGGAAACAGCAGATAACTCCAGAACTGGAGTGTGCATGGAGACCAAAACAGACAGAAGAGGGGAGAGCAGATAAGCCTGCTTCACCAGCTGCCCCTAGCATGTAAAGAAGCAGAGGTTTATAAGTTTACCCAATGAAATGGAAATCTTAAGAAAAGTGGAGGCTGATGACGGGAGATAAAAATGAAGGTTCAAAATATTTTGTTTACTTCTGCAAGGCTTACTTGACCTGGTTGTTTCATTTCACATGTGCATGTTGTTAGTTTTGTATAAGAGTTTGCTGGAACATGCTGAACTGCTTTTCTTTTATGGGGTGCAGATACATGGCAGGGGTTTGGACTGAATGGCCCTTGTGGTCTCTTCCATCTCTATGATTCTAATCTATCCCTATTCTTTCCATGTTATTTGTGCCTCATGTAACACATTTTCTATTAAAGAAGATATGTGCAGGGACAAATCTACTTCATTAGTTGAGGTAACCTGTTATTTCTTTATTTTGAATCATACCACTGTTCCACCTAGTGGCTAGAGACCCCCTCAATCTACACATGACCCGTGGGCATTGTGAAGTTGACTCCCACGGCCCCTAGGGGCACATGGGGGCATTGTGAGTTAAAAAAAATCTTGAGGGTAGCAGACCCTCAGGGTCAAAAAATGGCCTTGTGGGCTGCATATGATCCATAAGTAGCATTTTCCCCATTCCTGATCTAGCCCATTATCATGTCCTAACTCCCCAACAGCAGCAGCTCTCAGATGTTTCAGATAGAAAACATTCACCTGACTGGAGATGCCAAGGATGAGGAATGATACCCATTCTCATTTTGGGGCACAGCAGAATAACTTTCTCCTGACACTCTCTTGCTCTATGGGAAGGGGAAGAGCTGCATAAGACAAACTTCCACAGTCTTGGTTTGCACAGGTTGCAGCTACCAGAAACACTGGAGAGACTGGAAGGGGAAAGTCTTGCCTTTCTCCCCAAGAGTTCCAGCTACATTAAATCATTGCAGTTACCACTAAAGTTCAGATATAATGAGTAAAGAGCAATGTAGTTCCTGATGGAAAATTAGTTTTTTTTTTTTTAATAGCAACAAAACTACTGGGAACAAGGTCACTTTACTGGCTTAACAAGTTATATTTTTCTATTTAGTGTTAAAAAATTACCTTTAAAGAGAAGTTTAGAGGTTTTTTGTTTTATGTTGCTTGCTTATTAATTGTAAGCCCCAAACAATATAACTTTTCAACAAAGCGACTCTTTGCAACATCAGTAATGGCAATCAATTTCCTTTTAAGCTTTACACTGAATAACAGGAAAAAACTACTTCAAAAAGTAGCATTCCCAATGCTAATTGCTACCTTTGAGCCCATTAAACCCACTGCTAAATGAGACTCACATTGTGAAATGCAGCAGGTTCTCTGGGTGGCAGCAAGAAAGAGGGTCCCTTTTTCCTCTTCTTCTCAATGCTTCACTTTCTTTCAAATATGGAATTAATCCTACGGCCATATCAGTCAGGTGCTCTGGGGAAATAACTGTTCTCAGGGTTCCTGATGCTTGGGATGATGCTGGAGTGGACTTCATTCAAGGCATTCAGAAGATGAAAGGAGGAGAATGGGAAGACAGAAAGAAGGGCATGGGCAACTTATTCTCTGCTAGCTCTGCCACTGAATAGAACGCAGCGCTGTACTGGATGAGAATGGCCGCAACAGTGAGATGGGCAAGGGATTTCTAGCTCTGATTGAAATCTAAGCAGGTGAAGAATTTAGGGTCTGTGATGCTCTCCTTGCATTAAAGGTGATCTCTACGAGTTGTGTTTTGCATGCCAAGCTGAGCCAAATCTGAACTGGTTATCAGCAGATAACTATCAATCTAGCATCATCTTTAAGACTAATTGATCCATTTTAGCATGAGCTTTTGAGGATTCTAACCAACTTCCTCAGAGGCTGTGTTGGAGTACAATATTGTACATTGTACTCTACACTGATGTGTACAGTTGGCCCTCCATATTCACAGATTCTGTATCCACAGATTCAGCCAATCATGTCTTGAATATATTAAAACAAGACAAAACAAAACATTGATTTTGCCATTTTATATAAGGGATACCATTTTACTACACCAGTGTACATAATGGGGCTTGAGCATTCACAAATTTTGGTATCCATAGGGGGTCCTGGAAGCAATCCTTAGGGAATAACAAGGGCCCACTGTACTGATGGGAATACATTACTTCAGTATTCTGGCAGTTACATAACTGGAGGGGTGGGGCTGAAGTGTGCCGTAATGTGCTAAAAGATGCAAATTGTGTCAAATTATTATTTTTTATTACTTTTTATTAAAAGAGTTTCAAACATTAAAATAAGCATCAGCAGATCTATTACAAAAACAAAACTCATGAATACACTGTACAACTTAGACTAAAACAACATAAACAAAGAAAAGAATTTTTTTTCACTCGATTAGACTTGTTGATATTACAATATTTTATATTCAGAATCTGGATCCCGACTTCTGTATCTATTAATCAATACAGCGTTAATTCTTTTTGTCTCAAAAGATACGAATTTTATCAATGAGAGTAGGTTAAACATGTATATATATATGTGTGCATATCTATTAGGTTCCGTATCACAATCCCACTCATCTTTCTGCAAATATTTCTCCTTTCCATTTCTCTTTTAAAAAAGATATTAACAGTTCCCAAGTTTTATTAAATTCCCCTATATTTTTATTATTAAGAGACAGAGTTATTTTGTCCATAATCATCATATCCCACAGGGCTCTTTCCCATTCTTCTTCCATAGGGATGTGTCAAATTATTTTTAAAATCCACACATACCAGGATGGATCCTAATTTGGTTGCTTTGGGTGCTCTTGGGTATGAGGACAAGTTAAATCAAGTCAAGTAAAAAGAAAATCCCCCTGCTCCCGAACTTCTTACATTACAGGCAGGATGAAACAGAACCCAAAATTTGGCAGTATCTGGAGTTCTGCAATAATAGCCAATAACCCCCATGTCACTGAGGCAAAGAAGCAATTCTAAGATTTAATCCAGACTTTAGAAGAGCTACCCAAGGTGGTGAAAAGGGGGAGTTATACAGTTCAGCACCTTGGAGAGTTTCCTTTGAAGTGTAATGATAAAACCTGGAATGGATCCCACTGGTATGGACGCCACCCTCTCTCACTGGGGAGTTGGCATTTCAGGCTTTGCTCTTTCTTGTCTGAAAGATCGGGGTGGGACACACACAGCCTTCTCGATATTGTCAGACTGCAGTTCCCAGCCAGTGTGATGAGAGATTATGGGAACTGTAATTCAACAACCGCTGGAGGGCCTTGACAGAAAATAATATCCCTGCGATAGAACATAGCGTCATTCTAGAGGGAGCAAAGGGATAAAACACAGTCTGATCATCGGCAAAACCCAGTTATTGATTCAAGCAGGCAGTTCAAAAGCATCATTAAGTTTGCCAGCTCGGATTGCTTTTTCACACTTGTTAACCTCTAACCGTTTATCAGAGCTCTCTCTCTCTCTCTCTCTCTCTCTCTCAAAAAAAAAAAAAAAAAAGAGGCCACTGCTTCCTGTTTCTTGTCAGAGGGGTTGGCAAGAAGCAAAACCTGCTGAATCAACCCGCAGCCTCTGCAGCTTTTGGCCCCGTGTTGCGCCTACGTTTGTGCCTATCTACTTATTTCCACAGTAGACTGTTATGGCGCTACTATCCCACTTTCAACATCCTATGGAATCCTTAGGTTTGCAGTTTAGGAGCCCCTCACTAAACTGCAAACCCCAAGATTCCACAGGATGTTGAAAGTGGAATAATAGTGCTATAACAGTCTAGTGCGGAAATGGCCTGTCTCTCCTAGGAGGAAAACGGGGAGGCCAAACAGATCACTGGCCAGCCTCCTTCACTGAACAGGAAATGCTTTCCTTGGCCTGTTTGCGAAGCTAGGCCTCTTCTGCCAGCCTGCCTGCCTGCCTCCCCTTTGGCCACAGGGCGCGCAATCCAAGCCATTTCCACACTACACTGTTATAGTGATATTATTCCACCTTCAACATGCTGTGGAATTCTGGGATCTGTAGTTTACTGAGGCCAGAGAGCTCTCTGGCTGAGAACTCTACATGCTCCTCCCTAAACTGCAAAGCCCAGGATTCCAGAGGATGTTGAAAGTGGAATGACAGCACTATGACAGTGTAGTGTGGAAATGGTCCCAATCTTGGCCGCTTCCAAGTGTGACTCAACCGCTGCCGCTTCCTCCGATCAGCTCCTTTCGGGGCAGAGCGGAGGCTCCAGGCGAGCTCCGTGCCCTGACGTCTTCGATGCATGTTCGATGCAGCTTACTCCCCTTCCGGGAGAAGGACGAGGCTTAAAAATAAACCAGCCTAGTCTCCTTTCTCCTCTAAGTCAGGGCCCGCTCGTTCGATTAACAAATACACTACGGTGGCGGGTGTGAATATCAGCGCGGGGCGAGAAGACGCTCCCGCCTCCAATCAGCGGTTCTCAACCTGGGGGTCCCCAGATGTTCGTGGACTTCAGCTCCCAGAAGCCCTGAGCATTGGCCATAGTGGCTGGGGCTTCTGGGAGCTGAAGTCTACGAACATCTGGGGACCCCCAGGTTGAGAACCAATCTAGCTGGTGCCGCCCTCCGTTCCGCAGGATAGTCACTAGGAGGCGCCAGAGCGTCTCGCAATGGCGCTGCGCGCTGCGGGAAGCGCGGCTGGTAAGCGCGTCGAGTAAGGGCGCGTAGCCCTCCCTTTGTTTGATGAAGGGGTCTCTCCAGCGAGCTGCCGTCCCCCGTGGGACGCTCTCCTGCGTTCCAATAGGGAACATGCAAAGCTTGGAAAAGCTACTGTGGAGACTACAAAGCCCAGACTCCCCAGCCAGCATAAGCACTGGCCACGCTGGCTGGGGGATTCTGGGAGGGGTATTTCCTCCTCTGTACTTTCCTCATTTCTGGGCTGGTGCCAGTGTGTTTTCACTCTGTACCAGCTGGGCATCTGGATGATGGTGATAATGCACAGAGGTGAGGAATGTTCCCTTTAAATGGGATGGTAAACCCATTCAGTGAAAATTAATATGAACTCTCCAGTTAATATTGCTTCTGTGGAGGGAAAGGGATGATCGAATTGGAGTTGTTATTAAATGTGAGGACTAAATGCATTACATAGCATAGCAAGCTTTTACACAAACACAGTTTCCTATATTTTCCACCATGACAAGGAAGTTGAGAGGCTGTATCTTTCTAGTGAGGGTTATTCTATTTATGTGGCTTGGAAATGTGTCTGCTAGTATTACCAATGTCCCTTTTCTTTTCTTTCGATGCGCAAGGTGTAATACATACCTGATATATATGGCTATCTTGGGCCAGTTCTGCACTACACTGTTAACAGTGCTATTATTCCACTTTCAACATCCTGTGGAATTCTGGGGTTTGTAGTTTACTGGGACCAAAGAGCTCTCTGGCTGGGAATTCTAAAGGCCCCTCCCTAGACGGCAAACTCTAGGATTCCACAGGATGTTGAAAGTGGAATAATAGCACTATAACAATGTAGGGCAGAAATGGCCTTGCTTGTAGAAGATTTAGCTGTGCAGCCTTAAATTCTGAACATGGCATCAGAGCTTGCAAAATTTGCTTTTTGGGGGAGGGACTCCAACTCCCCAAGGCCCCCAGCCCCCCCTAATGCTTTGGTCAGAATCTAATTTTGATTTCTCTCCCTCCCTCCCTCTCTCCCTCTCTGTTTTTGTTTTTGGATTGGATGTCAGCAGTACAACTGCTTCTGGGCCTGTCAGCTGGTTGGAGGGCTGAGCTGGCCAGAAGGGACATGTCAGAGTTCCCAGCATGCCAGGAATTATTTTCTGCAAATGAAATGTAAATGTGGCACAGAACCAGTGATAGCTGACTTAGTCTAAAGATGAGCTGTGCAGCTTGAAGGAAGGTTGTCCTAGTTAAAGAAGAGAGGCAACTCTTCTCAGTAGACGATTTCAGATAGAGACATCAGTTAACTGGGAGTTATCACTACATCTCCTGTCCTAATGGAAATATCATTTGTTTGTTTTAAACCTTGTAACCTACTTACAGAGATACAGGATTAATAATGATGTTTACAAAAGACCATATAATGAGGATGATCTTGAACTACTCAGCTCATAAAGTTGTGTATACTTCTTTGGCCTGACAACGTCCTTGTGATGCAGAATAAGTAGGGAGTCAAGACATTTCCAGGTAATTGATTTCCAGCCTGAGTCATGGCTATCATCACGGTTTGTGGCTTTTTACTGTATATCATAATGTAGCCCAGTGGTTCTCAAATGGTGTTTAGTTGAAGCCACAGAATATTTTATGCATATATCTAAAAGATCTATAAGTCCCAAAAAAAACCTTGGTGCTGACATAAAAACTATAAGCCCAGAGCTTATTGATCATGCCAGTGGATTCTGGGAGCCTTCCCATGGTTGGATCCAAATTTTGGCCTACACCACTAGGCTGGCAAAAACTGGCTTCTTCACCCCCTCCACCCCACGGGAGTCTCTCCAGTCCTCTGAAAATGCTACACACAGATTCAGGTGACCCTGTTGAATGGGGTGAATTGGAGTATAAGAAACAAGGAGGTTTTGTCCCTGAGTGAAATCCTTCTGTGCATCGATCTAACCAAACAGCCCAAAGCTGGGGGAAGGCCAGAACCAACTGAAACTACAAGACTGAGCATGGTATAACAATTTGAGTGTTGGACTATGATTCTGGAGACCAGGGTTTGAATCTCTGCTCAGTCGTGAAAACCCACTGGGTGATCTTGGGCAAGTCACACTCTCTCAGGCTCAGAGGAAGGTAAAGGCAAATCTCCTCTAAACAAGCCTTGCTAAGAAAACTCTGTGATAGATTCGTCTTAGGGTAGCCGTAAGTCAGAAATAAAGGCACACAACAACAACAAACAACTGCACACACAGTGATTGAAGTAGAATTCTAATTTAGTCACAGGCTAACTGATGAGTATGTAAGGTCATCTGTAATGGATATTATTTAAAACAGGGTTCCATAAATCGAGACCATCAATGAAAAGCTCCTATTCCACATGCTTGATGACATAATACTGTTACCAGTAGGCACAGAAATAGGGCTACCGATGCTGCTCATAGAGTGTAATGCCAGTTCTGCACTAGACTGTTATAGCGCTATTATTCCATTTTCAACATCCTATGGAATCCTGGGGTTTGCAGTTTAGGGAGGGGCCTTGAGGCTGATGCTGCTCTTAGAGTGTAACGCCATTTCTGCATGGCTAAGGAAGGAATGTCCATAGCTTAGTCCTATTATATATAAATTGACCAAGTACGTTGGCCTTTCTCTGGTTACTTCTGAAGCAGAAAGCTACGGTGGCTGTATTCAAGAACCTTGCTAGAGGAATTGCTGTAATGTGACATACCTTCTTTGAGTCTTCCACTAGTACCGCATTGTTTATAACACATCTAGTGATATTATCTCATGCAAGTGTAGAGAGTTGTACAGGGTTCCTTCCTTGCGGGCTATTCACAAATAAATAACATAAAAATTCTTGCGGGGGGAGACAGTGGTAAATGAAGGGTATTCTGTGCAGGCTGAATGGACACTTGGGTCTTTCTGTGCCATGGACTTACTTATTATTCTTTTGTGGGAATAACGGGCTGCTTTGGGTCCCTTCTGGGAGAAAAGCAGCGTATTACATAAATAAATATGTGTTGAAGACTTGATAGTGTGTCAGATTGAAATCATCACCAAATCCCAGGAAAGAAGAGTGAGATGAGTGTGACCTTTAATAAACAAGGGTTGGGAATTTTCCTTCATCTGTACTTTTCCCTTCAAAACAATTTGGTTTTTTTCCTCTTGGTGGGAATATTTTCAGGAAAAATATAGACTAGTAAAACAAAATAGTTGTGTAGGGACAAGTCTGGACAGGAGGAGGCCTCAACATCCCCCTTGCTTTGGAAGGATCTAACACAAACCTCGTATTCAGAGCTTAGAAATGTTACTAGAGTTGTTGTTTTTTTAAAAAGTAATTAGCTGTTGCCAATTGCTCACTGACAAAAAAAGTAACACATTGGCCTAGATCTGATTGTCATTCCTACCTAGAGTAGACCCACTGAATCAGTGGAGATTTGGTAAGTCAACACTTATGTAAGTTTCAGTGATCTGTTTAGGGCCATTTCTGTACTACACTCTTATAGCACAATGATTCGGCTTTCAACGTCCTATGGAATCCTGGGGTTTGCAGTTTAGGAAGGGGTTGGCTGGCCCCTCCCTAAACTGCAAACCTATAGGATGTTGAAAGTGGAATCATCGCGCTATAAGAGTGTAGTGCAGAAATGGCCTCGGTCTATACTAGTTGGGACCAGTAACAGAATTTAGAGTGTTGTGTTACTTATTAGTGGCACACTGCTAACATATTACTTTAAAATTATTTTTAAAGAAAAACCTGTACAAATACATAAATTGGCCCCTGGTATTCCTGGACATAATATTTTAACATAATCAGTAAAGTTAGAAAAAAATAAATAAAAGAAATGTCTGTTTTATCATCCTTAAAAATAACATTGTTGGCCATCAGTATGGAAAAAGTAAGGAGTAACAATGTTACTATTAACATGCATTACTTCCAAGTTCTGGTTACACTGCCTCCACATCTGGTTTGGCTCATCTTTCTTCAAGGGAGGAGGCCCCTAGGATCCTTATCAGAGTTCTGAGTGCCTCATCCTGGATTCCTGGGATTTGTGTGGGTGGGAGAACAAGCCATAGCAGTGACACCCTCCTAAAACTGATAGCATAGTTTTTCTGGGTGTGTTTGCTAAATATACACACAAGAAGTGATTCATCTAACTTTTAGCAATAATATTATGAGGTCTCATAATGCTATCCAGTACAATGGAACCCTTCAGTGTGGGTGTGAAATGTCAGCCCCTGGATAAAGCTACATCAAAATGCCCAGAGCTTAGAAATTACTTTTGGACCAAAGCTCCCATAACTCCCTTCCCCAGACAGAAGCAGTCAGTGGATTCCATGGGAAGTGGTGATGCCAATCTAGTTCTATTCCAGGCTTTTAAGGAGCTTTCTAAAGTGTTGGGTGCTAACCCCCAAATAGGCTCAGCATCTTGGATACCTCCAACAAGTCTGGAAGAAAACCCAGAAGAAATTCAACACAGCCCTGAGGATGCCACTGGCCAGCATGGCCACTGGCTATCCAGACTGGATATCCCAGAATTGTAATCCAGAAATATAACTTTTTCAAGCTTTGACAGCTCCAAGAATTCCTCATCATTGGCTACAGCTGATGGGAACTGCACTCCACGTGTTTTTTGTCCTAGTCCTGAACTGGGATGGGCTTGAAGGCAAGGCTTGAAGATTTAAGCAGCTATGATGGGATCAACAGAGACCTAGACCAAGAGTACACAAGCATATACTTGTTCCAGGAAATTGTTAGGCTGGGAATCTGTGTGCCATTGCAAAAGACCTTTGCCAAATAAAAACTATGGCATTGAAGTTGAGTGCTCTGGACAAACAAAACAATCCAACAGAGAAGCTCTCAGGCTGTGCCCTTTGAGGCCCTTGCATAATGAACCACGTGAAATTCTTCTACCTTTTCCCCACTTTAATTTCCCTTTGTCCCACTTTCTGGTTATTGTACAATGTCATCAGTCCAGGGCCTGAGGGGTAGGGGTGGAACAACTATAAAACTTTCCATATCCAAAGCTGGCAAAGAATAGATACTTGGGGATGCATCCAGACAACGTTTTCAATGTTCAATTTTAAATTCTCCAGCCTTAGTCTTGAAATTTTAAGAGGTTGGTTGTTACTCTAAAAGGAGGGGGACTTTGGGGGCCACCTGCAATGCCAACATCCCTTTAGAATTTGAAGAAATTATGGCTCAGAGGAGGCCTGCAAAAGGAGGGTAATGGCAGGATCTTTTCGCCTAGATATACCAATACTACTGCAGAGAGGCTCCAGTTTGAAGATAAAACAATATGTTTTATTGGAAATGACAACACACACAGGGAAATAGACACTCTCTAGAACTATACAACACTATTGGAAAATAAGGTGTGAAAAGTTGGATAGAGAGAGATATTAGGGATGAAGAAGGCTGACAGTTACCAGTCCTGAAGAAAAGGGTCAAATTGGAAAGGTTCAGACAGTGCTTGAAGGTGGCACGGACTAACGGCAGTGTGGACACTACATTTTACATCCAAAATAGTACAATTTGCTGAGATCAAAGTCAGGTTTTATGTATCCTTTTCCTCTATCCTGAAGAGGTTTTCTGGCAAAGCCTAAAACTTTCTCGTGGGACCGACCAAAAGATTCTGGGATAGGTGATCGCTTTGACAAAATTTATGGGACTCTCCGTAGGGTGAGATCACAAGTGATGGTCTCTGATTGTTTTATCCAGGCCTGTTTGGAAATGCAAAGATCTGAGATCAAGGAAGATATTAGCTTGAACTCCTTGATGCCAGGGCTTTCCACCTACTCCTCTTTGAATTTATGGCCTGACCATGTGTGACAACATGCTTTTCCAGTCAGCGTGCTTTCGATCATGTATTCCCAGCCGTAAACATGTCCAAATATGAAAACAAAAGGCAAATCCTGCAGGATGGGCGTGTAGGGGGTGGTAACATGGTCTAGACAATCTCCTCTTCCTTTTGGAGATCTGCCATGTTTTTCAATCTTTTTATCCCATGTTTTTAAAGGTTAAGGAGGGAAATGTGGAATAGGTTCACAGGCAAAGGCAAACTGACAGAGCTCAGAGCCTTCCATTTGGAAGCACCCTTTTTGAAACAATCACCGGAGGAGATCCTATAATCTCCAGTTACAAAAAAGACTTCTGTATCTCTAGAATGGCTCTTGTTTCCCAGAAAATGAAACACAGTCTCACCAAGCTACATCACTTTCCCCTTTACAGTAGCGGTAGGAACTTCAGATGATGTGGCCCTCCAGATGTTGAACTGCACTTCCCAGCAGTCCTAGCCAGCACAATCAGTGGTAAAGGATGCTTGGAATTGCAGTCCAGGAGATGCCATGTGATTCCCATCCCTGTTTTACAGCACTGCAATTATTAAAACCTTTTCTCTCTGTCCCCCAATTTATAACCTTATAATGTATCTCCCAGAATACTGCAACCTTCTCTTCCAGAATCTCATGTCCACCCCTTTCCTGTGGAAATTCTGCTGCACACTTTGTTCATCTCTCTCATACGTTATTCTGACTCTGTGTGCCTCCAGATAGACAGCTTCTAACACTGCCAGTCCAAAACCTCTGCAGAACTACTTTGCTTTCTCCTTAACAGATGCACTGTGTTAAGAAAAAGAGGCATGAATGGTGAGAAAACATGGAAGGGGTACAAACTTAACAAATGGAAGGTTTTTTGGAGGGCAGAACCCCTTAAAATCTGTGCATGAGGCACAGTCATGTTTATGCATAACAACCTGACCAGTATATGCAATTAGGTGCGGTTAGAAAATAGGTACTTTGAATTTAATAGAAATAAAATAGCAATCGAAGTAATAAAGCAAAATACAGTACAACATATATAGTATTACATGGGAATTGGCAGGGAATGTAAAACTGAAGCAAATGGCATTCTGTTCATCACAGTATTGCATTGCCTTGTGTCGTCCATGCTGTCTTGCTTTCCTCACTGTATACAGTACTACAGGTGCTTTAAGTGCTACCCAGTCTCTTAGTAGGTCTCTTGGTTACTTTGTGATCTGATCACGGTAGTGTCCTCCTGCAAAATTCGTATCTTGCATAGTAAAGTCCTTGCCCTTTTCCAGTACAGTCCCTGGTAGAGTCCTATTGCTTGAGTTCTTGTGCTGTTTATAATGGCTGGCAATCTAATAAGCCTAAGAGAATGCATAAAATTCTTCCTTTAAGTGAGAAGGTGAAAGTTTGTGACTTAGTCAGCAGCGGTGGAGCTTGGAGTGCATGAAGGGGGCAGGAGGGGGGGTGTCCATGGTGCATGGTGGCATGGCCGCTGTGTGTGGGGGCATGGCCATAGCATGCAGGGGCATGGCTGTGAGTTGGGACGCCCAAAAACATTGCTGCCGGGGGCGAACCGCCTCCACTGACCCCTCGTCGCTATGTGACTGTGAATCAGGAAAGGAAACAAAATGTACACTGAGGTTGATAAGATGTATGGTAAGAATGGATCTTCCATCCTTGAAATTCCGAAGGAGGAAAAAGAAACCCATTCTAGTTTTGCTATTGCACCTCAGACTGCAAAAGCTACCTCCACGGTGAATGATAGGTGCTTAATTAAAATGGAGAAGGCATTAAATATGTGACAAGAAGACATGAAAAGAAAACAAATTCCTGTTAACATCAATATCTTGCACCACAAAGCATTGAGGCTATAGGAAGATGTCAGTAGGGCATCCCCTCAAGCAAGTCCCACCAAGCCCTTTACTGCAAGTAGGGGATGGTTGCACAGATTTGGAAACATGCTTAGACTTAAGAGGCTGCCTCTGCCAATGAATCAGCTGCTGCTGTATTTTCAGAGAAATTTAGGAAGCTCGTTGAGGAGAAAGACTACCATCCAAGCACCTGTTCAACTGAGATGAATTTGAGCTCTTCGGGAAAAAAAAAAAAAGCCCACTAGAACCTACATTCATAAAACTGCAAAGCAGCTTCAGGCCATAAAACATGGAAGCACAGATTAACTCTTGTTCTACGTGACAACCCTACAGGGCATACGATAAAGCCAGATGTAGTGTACAAATCCAAGAACACATGCTCTTAGAAGCAAAAACAAACTTTGTCTGTGTTTAGGCAGCACAATAAGAAAGCATGGATGACAGCCACTTTGTTTACTGAACGGTTTCATCAATGCTTCATTCTAGAAGTTAAAAAATATTTGCAGCAGGAATGGTTGGAATTTAAAGTCCTGTTAATAGCAGACAAGGCACTTGGCCACCCTGAATATGTTTGCTTTGAAAATGAAAATGTTGATGTTGTCTTCTTACCTCCCAATATAATCTCATTGCTTCAGCCCCTCAACCAGGGCATCCTTTGTTTTGCCAAGGCCAGGTACACCGGCCTGATATTTGACTGCATTCTATCCGCAGTTGAGGCAGACCCTCATGCAGAGATAATGCAGTGTTGGAAATCCTTTACTACTGCTGATGCTATAACGTTCATCAAAGCTGCAGTGGATGAATTAAAACCTGAAACTGTAAACGCTTGCTGGAAAAACTTGTGGAGCGAGGTTGTGGATTGTATTCAGGCTGTCCCAGGGAGCGATAGATAAGTTAGGAGAATCATCAGTGCAGCAAGGTGATTTGGTGGAGAAAGATTCGCTGATCTGCTGGATGAAGAGGTGGAGGAACTTACCAATGGTCATGAAACAATGTTATCCAATGAAGAATTAGAGGACCTTGTTAAGACATCTTCAGAGGAAGAGGAAGAAGAAGAGGAAGAAAAAATGGAGGCAGAGCCAACCAGGTGGACCTTAGAGAAATTTGATGAAGTGTTTCAAATGACACAGACAGTAAAGGACAAAATTATGGAAAATGGTCTTTGGATGGAACAAGGCATTAAAACTATTTGTATGATTACAGAAGGATTACATCCTCTGCAGCAATACCCTGATGAGATAAAACGAAAGAGACAAGAACTTCTGATTACAATGTTCTCTCCCCTCAAAAACAAACAAACAAACAAACAAACAAACAAACAAACAAACTAACTAACTAACTAACTAACTAACTAACTAACTCAGAGGATCCCCAACCGTTGACATTGTCTCTTCCTGAGATTGAAATCCAGCCATCAGTACTGTCCTGGAGCTATAATCCAGAATTGCTTTCTGATGATCCACCTTCTGATGTATCATCAGAAAGTCAATACTAGCCTAACACTTTGGCACTGAGATGATTGTGCTAGGCTACTACTGACATTCTGCATAACAAAACATTTTGGTTTTGGACCACATGTTAATTTTTATGTTTTTCATAGTGCAAATAAGTGCTTTGGACTGCAAATAATGGCTACAAAGCCTGCTTTCTCTTAGTTGTTAATGTTATCAAGTGCCAGAGCCTCTTCTCCAAGGTGCATACTCACTTTGATACCTACATCATTAATCTCATCCAAAAAAATAGTGTTTGTATCATCTGTGTTTTTTGCTATCCATCATAAGTCCTGGCATGTATCCCCCACAATTATGGGGGAACTACTATACAATAAAACCTTTTTTGGGGAGCACCCTGTGTGGCCCTGCTTCTTAAATCCTGATATTTTGGTGCTGGCCCTACCATTAGGGAGAGTGAAAGAGAGTGATTAGGCAGCAGGTTTGGGGCATCATGAGAGTGCAGCAAATGATTCATTATGTAATTTGTTATTATTGAATTTTTTTATTGTCAAGAAGGGGAGGAGCTGTTTCTGAGCTTTTTCACTTTAGGGGATAAAATACCTTTCCTCATTTTTAAGCATCTTATCATGGGAGGGTAGGGAAGGTTAGTGTGTTTGCCACTTGCTGCCCAGTTCGCAGCAACAAAATATCTTGGGCCACACCTCCCCTGCATCAGCTTCCTGTCCAATCCTGGATACTGTTCAGCACTAACTTCTTGTCCTTACCGTCAAGCCCCATCATGGATTGTAACTTCCTAAAAATGAATGCATAAGTGGCCTTTTAAAATTGCCAAGGGTTCAAGATAGTCTTGTTTCTTTTAAAGCGGGAGCAGAAAGCCTGCCCGCAAATCTGAATTTAAATATCCTTAGAATGATATTAATAGCCACAACGGTGAAGATGGGAATATCACATCCGTACCACACCATCAAGTCTGTCTTGTCTTGTGTGACTGCACTGGTTTTGCTGCCGTCAAAAAATAGACCCTGGTAATAGGATCAGGAAATGGACTGTGTTCTTGGCTCTGATTCTGCCCAAGCTAACTAAGAATAAGCACTCAAAACTAATCCCATGATCCTGTTTCTTAATTATCCAGGAGTAAGAGGCTGGGCCAAGTTTCCAGACCTGTCAACTACTTGACACCTCATGAAACTCTAGAAGGAGGCTTGCTAGAAGAACTAGGCCAGTTCTGGCCCTGAACTCTCCCACGGTTCCATGAGTCGATTAGAAGGTGTGACCTTGTTCTTCCCACTTAAAAAAAAAATCAGGAACTCATATTAATAGGACTAACAGATAGCAATGGTTGTGTGATTGTTTAGTGGCTGTTAACTGAATATTTTTAATTTCCCTGTCATCAGGCAGAAAGTTACTGTCATATTTTCCTGGTTGTGGTGCTTTTTTTAAAAGCATTTAACCTAGAAACCTAGTCACAGGAGAAGGAAATCAAGAATAAATAAGACTTATGTAACTCCTTTAACAAGATTTCTCTACCCACCCCATGCCCAAAGCTCTCAGATCATCAACTTAACAGGATGAAACAGGACAGGACAAGCTCTTGATATTCAGAAATAGGACCATGAGTTATACTAAATGCTGGTGGAAACTGCTTTTTGTGACAGTTTTCTGAATGCCATTGGGGATTTTGGTATCCTTCCGTTTAATAGCTTCCCTGAAATCAGGACTAAAAAGATTACTCACTGCAATTAATAACCCAAACATTTTCCATAGTTAAGAGGACTGATTTGCATGAAAGGTAAGATCTGAACAGGTACAGCTTTCCTTATCACAGTAAAATGCCTTGAGAAGAGAAAGAGCATTGGGCAAGATGCACATTTCCCTTCTTTGTAGACACTCAGAAGGGCAAGACCACTTTGTGGATATGGACTGTGTAACACTCATAAATAGCTAGGGGACCAATGAGTTCTACCGTGCCACCCTGACTCTTTTTGGAGATTGAGAGTGAAAGCAGTTGGCCTGGGACTGTGTTGCGCGCAGAAATAAGGTCTAAATTCAACTGGTACTCCCAGCTAGAATAAGTGCATGGAATCAATTGCTGAGCAGTAAGTCAACATTTACACAAATGCTGTTGATTCTATGGGTCTATTCTAGTTGGAATTAGGAATTGGATTTATGCCTAGAATAACAGGAAGACAATGTAGGTTAGGCATTAGCATGCCCAGGAAATGTCAAGGAAATGATCTTTACTGTGGCTACTCCAGTTTCTCCCTGGATTATGGTCAGTGGCCTCATTTGAAAACAAAAAAAGTGGCTCCTGCTACTCTGAGCTGTTTTGGAGTGACACATTTTATTCCCAAACAAATAAATGTTGTGAGTGTATTCCATGTGATGGGTCCTTGGCTTTGTCGTTTAAAAGAGAGTAAACATAAGCCAACATGCTGCTCAGAATGGTGTGAAATGAAAGATGCTTTTAAGTGACTAAAGGGGAGAGAGAGAGAGAGAGAGAAGCAAATGCATAGCCAAAGCAACCCAGCTGGGAAAAGGTCAGTGGGCAACATAACGGCAGATCAAGAGTGAGGTGTAGGTGGCTCATCAGATGTCGCTGGGCTGCAACTTCTGGTTATTCTGACTTCAGGGCTGATGGGAGTTGCAGTCTAGCAAGATTTAGAGAGTCACATCTTCCCCACCCCCTCCTGTAAATATATTGCTTGGTTAAAGGAAGATCAGCCGTGGTAAAGGGGTCAAGAAAAAGATACAGAGGGGAAATCAGACAACTGTCAGAAATAAACCCAGCATGGTGTAAAGTCTTTTGATTATCACCTCCATGCTACAAATGATACAAAGAGTCATACTGGGGGTCTTATATCCAAAAATGTGGGGAAGATGTATTTGTATTCCTCCCACTCCCTTTTGACTTTCTGAGTGTCAAAAAAGAAGAGCGGGGAAAAGGGGCAATAGGCAGTAACTAGGCAGAAGCAGTTTACCTCCTACTGGAGTAATGATTAGTGACCACTATGTGCACTTACTAACCATTTTAAGCAGTGGAAGTTTAGTCCACCAACCATGGAGGAATAAGAGCCTCCACCTATGGAGCCTGCTTTTTTATTCCCTTCTTTCAAAGGTTATTTATACAGATGAGGACAAGGGCTATAAGAAGACCAGTTCTGTAGAGCAGTTGGATTTGGCTTCATCAGAAGAGATTCCATTAATAGCTTCACCCTGCAAGATGGACTCCCACCTTTTTTAAAAATTCATATGCCCCTTTATCTCTTTCAAAGCCTGTTCTGCCTTTAAGCAGAGTATGCAATCCCCATGTTCTCAAGCTGTTGGAAGTCTGTTAAGAAGTCTACTGGCAATGCCAGGGGATTTCATTTCATTGTTTTCTTTAAATGCAACACCGGCTTAAAACCCATGGAATGGCTAAATTATGGCCATTTCCGCACTAACTGTTATAGCGCTGTGATTCCACTTTCAACGTCCTATGGAATCCTGGGGTTTGCAGTTTGCCTAAGATGACAGGCGATGGGATAGGCAGTGGCAGCTTTCAGTTGTTCTTTCTGGAGTCCACCTCCCAAGACACTTCCCTTTTTTGTCAGAAAGAGCCCTGTGTATCACACAGCTTGCCCTGAACCCCCAAACTATCCAACTGCTCTCAGGTGTTACCTGGCACATCATCCCATTGCCTGTCCTGAAATAAAGGCCCTTTCTGCATGCGGCGAGGGAAACGCTCTCTGCCGCTACTCACCGGATTTTTGGTGGGTCCGTTTTGGTCTGTCCTGATGAGGAGCAGTGCGAGCTTGTCGCTCCGCACTGCTCCAGCGTCCAAAATGGCGGCTTCCGGTTGGTGGAGACTCCCCACCAACCGCTGAAGCTTGCCAGCCTAAAGCCCGCTCCCAGCAGATCTGCAGGCGCGCACTGGTGTGCGCCTGCAAATCTGCACCAGAGCTCGGGAACGGAGTGGTGTGCTCCGTGCTTTTGAAAAGCCTGTAAAAACAGGTTTTTAAAAACCCTCACTAGCTGTTTACAGGGGTTACAGAATTTTATCTCTAGTATAAAACATGCTACACTAACTGCTCAAGTTAGACTGGATGCAATTATTAATATAAATGGTGTAATTCTAAGTGGTGTAATTAGCTCTGGATAATTTTATAGCAAAGCCGTGATGGCAGTAGCTGTTCCCACGCAGGCCTTAAAGGGTTCGTCTTCCTTCACTCCCATAAACTGCTGTTTCCCATGCAGAATTAATTAAAAACCACTTCTGCAAAAGCTGTCTGTTCAGCCTTCTCATCTCTTCAAGCCTGTTTCTACCAGGATTTATTTGGCCAAACTAGTTTATAGGAGTAAATTTGAAAAACATAACAGAGGTTTGTTCTAGGCCATTTACCACACAGTCTTTATTCTTGCTTTCTCAAAAGTAAATCCAGTGGATTTCAGTGGGGCTTACTCTCATAGAAATAGGTATGGGATTGGAGGCTTAGACTAGTTTGTATTAGATAGTGTTATGCCATCCCCATGTTCTCAAGCTGTTGGAAGTCTGTTAAGAAGTCTAGTGGCAATGCCAGGGGATTTCCTTTCATTGTTTTCTTTAAAGGCAACACCAGCTTAAAACCCATGGAATGGCTAAATTATGGCCATTTCCACACTAGACTGTTATAACGCTATGATTCCACTTTCAACATCCTATGAAATCCTGGGGTTTGCAGTTTCGGGAGGGGCCAGGTGGCCCCTCCCGAAGCTGCAAACCCCAGGATTCCAAAGGACATTGAAAGTGGAATCATAGCGCTATAATAGTCTAGTGCGGAAATGGCTTACGACTGGTTTAAAGGGCCCCACAGCATGGCCAAAAAAGTATGTTATTCCAACTGTTATGTAGAACTTGACATTTAGTTATGTTCTCTGTCTAGACTTTCCTTATAGTTTGAGGATGTGAGCAGTAAATTATTTAGTTTCTGCTCAGATCTGGCATTGTTTGAACATGAGATTAATTGAAACTGGGCTGGGGAGGATGGGATATTTTGCCCTGGACTCCCTCAAGGCAAGGGCCACTTCTTTGGTTCCTTGCCTACCGGTTGACCCTGTCTTGGCCTTGCCATGTGGCTCACCAGAGCTGTTGCTGCCACATACACAGCTCCTCATAGGGCACTTATCTGCCCTGGGATCTATAAACTGCTTGGGCAGCCCTAGTAGTGCCTCAGTGGTATAGCTCCTCCCCCCTTACAAATATATAAGCCGATCATATTGGGAAAATACATAGCTCTAAGCTGTCAGCACATCTATTGTATTTGATTCTTAGAAAGCTGTTGTTGAAGCTTTTTCAAGGTGACACCTTAGTTTTTTTGCTTAACAAACACACAGCTCTCATTCTGCTGCTGAATTCAAAAGCAGCTAGTGTCACTCCAAACTGTTTCTAGCTTTCTGTCTCTCTCCCTCTCCACATATACACTTGCAAGTCACATGCATGCACACACATGCTACACTTAGAGCTGTGTAGAGCTGTGGGCAAGAGTTGTGTAGATCAGTCCTCTTTTCTTCCAAACTGCCATTTCTCATCTATGTATTCTGGCTTCATCAGAAGAAAGGAAACTCAGAAGCCGTGAACTTAATGTGGCAGGAGGGTCTGAAAGGTTTGCTAATCTACATGAATGGAGCCATGGCAATTAAAGTGGAATTCTGGTGCTATCTGCATCATGGAAGGTCTGGGATTAACTGCAGTTTAAGGGGAGGCATTTAGAATTCTCAGCCAGAGAGCTATAGTACCTCACCAAACTACAAACCCCAGGATTCCATAGGATGTACTCATGGCAGTCAAAGTGGAATCATAGGCTATAACTGTGGGCCTTTCCTGACTACACTGTTATGGTGCCACTATTCCACTTTCACCATCTTATACAATCTTGGGTTTGAAGTTTATGGGGGCCAAATTGCTCTCTGGCTGAGAATTCTAAATGCCCCTCCCTAAACTGTAAACCCCATAGGATGTTGAAAGTGAAATAATAGCATTATAACAGTGTAGCGTGGAAAGGCCCTGTGTAGTATGAAAAGACTTCAGAAGGATGTCTCCCCTCTGTTACTGACAGGCAAGGACTCGCTGTTGGGGTTTGGATAAAGTTGACCAATTGTATGACAGAATGGTTTCTCTGCCTTGGAGAAGTCTCAGGCTAGAACAAGGAGATTCTTCAGCGGACCAGTTCTGAACTCTTAAGCAGTCATCAAAGAGTGAGGGTGTATGCCTCTCTCTTCCACTCTCCTCCTTTATATCCCTGTTTGTATATGGATCATTCAGTTGCATGAGCACATTGTGTGGTTGGATTTGTGGTTTAATTAGGAGATCAGCTACATGGGTTGAACATGCGTAGGTGGCAACTGGACTGTCTCATTTGTATAATGGAAGTAAACAAGAGACAGAGCCACACGTGCTGATTGATGGCCAATTGCTTTATTTTCTAAGAAGCCTGATGTATTTTGGCCTCTATCAAAGTTGGCCTTCCTCAGGGTCTACACTTTATACACAATTTTCTGGAGTTGTATAATACATCTCCAAAGAAATGGATCATTGAGCAGAAGACTGGGGAGTGGCACACCCTGTGGGTGGGGAAGAACTGTATCTACTTGTTTCCCTCTTTCTACCAGTAGACCAGATTGGCAGGGGAGAGGTATGAGCTGATGCCATCATGTCCCTGGAGTCCAGCAGTGACTTCAACAGTGAAGTCTGGCTCAAAGGCTGAAGAACAAGCAGCACCAATAACAAGATACTGAGTATTCTATGGAATATTCTCTGGAAGTATTCTATGGAAGCAGAAAACCTCTGAAGTTTGATATGCTGGAGACCAAAGTGCCCCAGAAAGCCTTTGAGCCTGGACCAACATCAGGAGACCCTGAGTCCAGCTCCAGTGGTCAGTGCAGCTATCTCCAGGCACTCCACAGTCTTTGGATCTCCTGTCCCAAGTCCAACAGCCCTCGCAGTATGAGCTCTTGGGGAGATTGAGGAATGCTGCAATCCAAGCCATAAGCCTGTTGCATTAAAGATTCACACTTTGCAGGAGAGGGTGCACATAACTTAAAAAAATTCTGATCTCTGACCTTGATAGAGCAAATTCCTATCTTGGGCCATTTCTGCCTTACACTGTTACAGTACTATTATTCCACTTTCAACATTCTGTGGAATTCTGGGGTTTGTAGTTTACTGAGGCCAAAGAGCTCTCTGGCTGAGAATTCTAAAGGCCTTTCCCTAAACGGCAACCCCAGGATTCCATAGGATGTTGAAAGTGGAATAGTGGCACTATAAGCGTAGTGCAGTAATGGCCTTAGATTCCTTGCCTAAGAAAATTCTATGAAATTCATGGAATTGTCATAAGTTGACAGGTAAATTTAAGGCACAGATACACACAGACAGACACACACACGCTCTTAGAATTTTCAGCCAGAAAGCTCAACAAACTACAAACCCCACAATTCCATAGGATAGAACTGTGGCAGTTAAAAGTGGAATTATAGGACTATAACTGTGTAGTGTGATAGGACTCCAGGTTTCTAAGAGAGGAATCTGGTTGGCCATGGTGAAAAATAGGATCTGAACCAGCACAACTTTTCTTTATGTTCATAAAGCTTGACCATGATCCAGGAATGTCTACATACCAGTTCACCTGTGGATGTGAATTAAGCCACTTGTTTCCCCTTCAGCCTGCTTTTTCATGATGGCAAGCAATTTGCATTTTTTTGGCAAAGGAAAGAATCAGAAATGTCTCAGTGTGCTTATAGAATTAGTGGCACATGCACCCTTCACTTCATCATATTATGATAAGATATTGATAGGTTCAGGGCTTGGAAGGAACTAGTTACAAATAGTTAGCTACTACTTGTAGTTACAGCCTTTTCCTCACATAGAAGGTAACACAGTATTGTTACAATTGTTACTTCAGAACAGATGACACTGCTCTTCTTGCATTGTGTCATTTAGTTATTTTTATGGTTGCAGTAATGTGACTTCACTAAATGGTGGGGTAGAAGTGCTACCACCTCATGATATCACAGCTTGTGACATTCATGTCATTGGGGCTGTGAATCCACTCTTCTTTTAATCTGGGCTTTAAAGGAACTCTCTGAGGTACTGAACCTCATTCCCAAACAGCATCTTGGAGAGCTCTTTTAAATCTAGCCAAAATATGGAATGGCTCCACTGCCCCACTGACATACTTGCTACTTGTGGATGTTGAGGTGATAACCATGCAGATAGGAGAGTGTGTTTTATACCAGTGCTTTATAAGCTATCTGACTGGGAGCAGTGCCAATTATTTTTTTACTCCCATGTGCCAAGGACCGCTTCCGTATTTGCACCCATTGGCTACAATTCTTTACTTCTGCTTTTACCCTGAAAATTGGGGGTATCTCGAGGTTACCCAAACAGGCTTCAAATTAAGGGAATTAACAGAGAAACTGAAAACTTGCGAGAGGTCAGGACAAGGGATCTTTAACCCTATGTCTACAGGTCAGAACCACGCAAAAGTCAGAGGAACAATCTAAAGTAACTTTATTAACTGACAGAGAAGGTCACAACACATGTCAACAAATAATCCTACAATCACACAAGGGCTACAGGAATGAAGTTGGAAATAAGAGACAGTTCGGGAGAGAGGGCATACGGACCTTAGTCTAGGCGTCCTGGAGAAGGAGAAGATTGGCAAAGGCTCGGTGTAAAGCACAAAGGGGAGGCCGGATCCCAGGGCTGGAAGGCTGTCAGCAGCGGGGTTTCGCGGAGGATCAGAGATGCGAGTCGCATTTAGCTCTCAGCAGCGTCTGAGAGGCTGGAGTGGGACACCTCAATAGCGGCAAAACAGGCCCTTGTTTGGTCTGGGAGACTCCCCAAAGAGGCTCAAAAAGTGAGGGTTTTTATAGCCAATTTCTGCCCTCAGGCTGTGTATAGGCTAGCAAAGTGGCATTAATGGGCGATGATTGTGGAATATAATGTTAGGCAAATATCACGACCTTTCCTCAGTATTGTTTCTCCTGGGAAAGTCCAGGTATGTGCTAGGTTTAAAATTTCAAATTTATAGACTTTGATTGTTTACCCTTGCAAAGTTTGTCAGCGTGGCTTGGGGCTGAGACAACCTTTTTATTAATCCAGGAGAGAGTCTATTGTGGCTGCCTAGAGATACGTGACTTGGAACAATAGGCCGTTGTCTTTTAGCCTAAAGGACGTTGTCTACGTTCCCATACAGCAGCAAAGGTGTTGTTGGTCTTGAGAATTTAATTCAAAACCAATTTTTACTTGCAGCCGACCTTTGCTAGCCAATATCCAATATGGGGGAAGTCATGCCAATTTTAGGGGCCTTCTCTTAGGGATACTCTGGAGTGTAACACTGCCCTAGAGAGTCACCAGGGACTGGCAACCAATGGTTTGTAGACTGACAATGACCTCTGGACCATTGCTTTATGCAGCACTGTTTTATACCACAAGTCAGCAGCTCATTGCTGTCAGGTGGGTTGTTGTTTTTTTTTAAGTTTCTCCAGTAGCTATTTTAGTACTAATTTTGCTTTTGAGAAAGAGTAAGGTAAAGCATGAATTCTTAAAATTGCAGCTATATTGGTAACCATCTATTTTTCAGGATTTGAAAGCATATGGAACATAATTAGGATGCTGGTAACTAATCACCTTAAGTGTGGTTTTCTAAGCTTTTCAAAAGAGAGTTGCTGTTTTAGTCTGTTGCCACAAAAACAGCAAAGAATCTTGGGACACCCTAAGCCTGAGAAGTTTTGTTTGGCACAAGCTTTCATAGACTCCTGCCCCCATCTAATAAAATGAGCTGGAGTCTACAAAATCTTATGCTGAATGAAACTTGGTTAGTCTTTAAGGAGCCACAAGATGGTCTGGCATTTTTCGAAACTCTGGGGCTGCAAGGCAGAGATCTTTCTTTTACTGTTACAATATGGGATAGGAAAAACTGCCACCAAAGCAACCCCCCTCTACATTCCTTCCTATGTAGTTTAGTTACTCCATCTCCTCTACCTCTTGGAATAGGCAGAACTTCAGAATGGAGTGGCAGGGTGAATAATATGTCATAGGAATCCTTGAGAGAGCATTCAGAGAAGTCCACTATCCCACTGAGGTATTGTCTCCAGGTTGCAACATACAGACTAGACAAATTTTACCCAATGAGCTACACAGAGTTGAGATTTGAGCCTGGATCCTCTCAATCCTAGTCCATTTAATCTAATTATTCTAACCAGCACAGTCTACGCATGCTATGTTTGTGTGTGTGTATGTGCCTTCAAGCTGCTGGTCAGCTTATGACAACCCCAACTCCCCATGGAGTTTTCATAGGCATGGAATACTCAGAGGTGGTTTTGCCAATTCCTTCCTCTGAAATATAGGCCATTTCCACACGGGGTTTTTAACACAGGGCAGAGCATCCTCCAGAGAGAATGTCTGCACCTGGGAGCGGACTGGGTGGGACCTACTTAACACAGATCCACACCCCAGCCCTTTCTGGAATGACTCCAAGTGGTCGTCCAGCATGCTTTTGAAAGACCGCTAAAAACAGGTCTTTCAAAAGCATAGAGTGCGCTACTGCAAGCCTGCTCCCTTATGCAGATTCGCAGGCTCGCATTGGTGCAAGCCTGCGATCTGCGGGGCAGGCTTTAGGCTGGCGAGCTTCAGCAGTTGGTCGAGACCCTCGACCAACCAGAAGCCGCCATTTTCGTCCCCGGAGCAGTACAAAGCGGCGGCCACACACTGCTCTGGAGAAGCGTGGACCGGACCGGGGAGCCCAAAAGTCCAGTGAGTAGCGTCACGGGGCGATTCCCTCGCCCCATGCGGAAATGGCCATAGCCTACACCATCTGGTATTCATTGGTAGTCTTCTATCCAACTACTAACCAGGGCTGTTTAGTTCCCAAGATCAGACAGTCTCACCTTAATAGTTGTGGGCACATATGAACAGTGGATTTAACTTCCTGGTGAGGAAATTGTGTCTTTCAATCTGAAGGGGGAAAATAACTTTAAAAGGAGAGAAATGTTTCAGCATCAAGAAGAGGAGCTCATCCAGGTAGCACAAACTTAAACACATGCAAAACAATGTTGTGGGTTAAAGGTAGGAACAAGTGAATTGGTGGGAGTTTTGTATATATTTTTTTTAATGCTCCACAAGGTTCACTCCTGCTTGAATGGCATAGTCTCTTAAGAATTTATTAGGAAAAAAAATGCTTTATAGTTATACAACTTTATACTTGTACAACAAAATTCCATGCAGGAACCATAGCATCAATGGAAGAGGAGCTGGGGGAAATATTATAGCGTGACTATGGCAGACAGTTAATAGAAAGCTGGCCTTCAGGATACTCATTTGGATCCTGTACAACTTATGTAAGAAACCTGTGGCCTGTATACTTGAACTGAGAAAGGCTGACAAGAGTTGCTTAAGCAAGGCATTTGCACTCCCTTTTCTTCAGCTGAGAATAAGAAACTTCCATTTTAGGAAAAAAGGAGTGAATTACTTGCCTGCATCCTTAGCTGAGATAACCCTGAACTAAGCACAAGGAGGAATCAACCCCCCACAGCTGGCTAGGATAAAGGTAGTTTCAAAGTGCTGCTTTGGTTGGTTCATCTAAAACCTTCTACTAATGGAAGTGATTCAGCTGGCTTAGAACGTGACAAACAAAACACCCTGACCCTATCTCTTCTAATGAATATGGAGAGGAGCAGGACTCAGTTGACAGAACAGTGTGTACGTTCCTTGAGAGTACTTAGAAAAAACAGCATTGTGTTTATTATGGAAATGAGCCTGTCTAAAAGTTCTTTCTTGCTGTGAAATGAAGAAAATGAAACCATAATAATCAGATAATTTTATGTGTTTGTATAACTTCTGTTGCAAAGGTTAGTTGAAAAAGTGTTTTTGGAAAATACTAAGTACAAACCTGCACAGACTTAATTGAATAAAGGGGGTCCCTAGGTTGGGAAGAGGGGACAAGGGGTACCAACACTTTGACCCAACATAGGTTGCAGTTGGCTATTGCTTGGTAACCTGTTCTAGTATTGAGGGAAGAGATGAATTCCAGTACAGGTCACCATGGGATGGCACGGGATTATGTCTTACATGGACAGAGATATAAGTGGAGCTTACATCTCTAGGGCAGTTATTGGACTGCAGCTCCCAGCAGCCCTAGTAGCTAGCATAGCCACTGGTAAGGAATGTAGGGAACTGTGGTTCAACAGTACCTGTAAGGTCACAGATTTTTAATAGACGATGGCCATTTCCACCCTAGACTGTTATAGGGTTCTTATTTCACTCTCAGTATCCCATATGGAATCCTGGGGTTTGCAGTTTAGGGAGGTGCATTCAGAATTCTCAGCCAGAGAGCTCTTTGGCCTCAGTAAATGACAAACCCCAGAATTCCACAGGATGTTGAAAGTGGAATAACAGCACTATAACAGTGTAGTGAGGAAATGGTCAATGCCTCTCTTTGAGCTGTTAATCCTGCTTTGATAGAATTTGCCTTTAGAATGTGTGCATCTGCCTCTGTATGAAGATAGATAACTAGTTATTTATACATCTACTTGATTTCACGCTGCATGGAGGGGCAGGGCCCTTTGCCATTACACACTTACAGGGCCTTAATTCCCCTTTAACAGCCATGGTAACCTCCTATATACTCCTGGGATTTCAGTTAAGCACAGAGTATTTAGACGCAGAAAGCTCTAGGGCCTTGCCAAGCTGCCAATCCCAAGATTCTGAAAGGGGCAGACATGGCAATTAAAGTGGAATCATAGTGCTGTAACTGTGTAGTGTGAAAGGACCCTAAAAATAATTTTTGAAGAGCTCATTTTTGCTATCAGTTCGTCAGAGTTTTTTTTTAAAATGATATTTGATCTTGCTCCTTTATCTACATTTGACATGCTGGGTCATTAAACTCTATTCCTTTTCATGTGATTTTGTCATGATGACAGGATCAGGAGTCAGAAATGAGGTGCCCCTGAGTTTTTCATGGGAAGTGCACATCATGAGACACGAGGGAAAAGAACCCCTTCCAAGGTCACTTTCAGAGGGATGACCTTATGTAAAAAAAAAAAAAACTTAAAGCGCACGTGCACACACACACACATACACACACACACACACACACGTGCAGCCCAGAGGCATGGAATAAATATTTGCTTGCAGAAGCTCTTTCTCCTATCAGAAGACCTAGCTTGGGGGCCTTGACACTGTTAGATCTCAGGAAGTTATATTACCAGGAAAATGTTAACAGGAAAAAAAAAAGTTCCAAACCAAGAAGGATAATTTTAGCTCGCTCCTACACATCTTCGTGCCAGTACAGCAAGTGTTGCATACGTGTAGTTAGACCTGTGTCTAGCTTGCCCTGATTAAACAGAAGGAAAAGCCCATAAAAGTCAGGAATCTTGTCTGCATTAAACTTTTACCTTTTTCTCTCAAACATCTGTAGGCTTATGTTTGAAAAGGAAACCCAAATAAAACTATAAATAGTTCAAAAGACTGTTTTATTGGCTGGGCAGCTCCCGCTGGCTCTCTTAAGTATGCACCCCTTTTGAACATCACAGGGCATAAACCTTTTCCGGCATGTAGCACTTCCCTACGTCATCCTTTCCTGTGGGTTGTAAAACAGGAACAGCATGCTTCATTAGTATATTTGTCACATGAGGGAGTGGCTGCCCGTTTGGTAGAATGAAAACAGATTCAGCAAGTGATGGAATTAATTTTGGAGGCAGTGGAGAACCCTGGCTGCTAATCATGCCTCAGGGCATAGCGTGAAGGCGCAGGGAATAGTGGCCAGGGCTTGGCCAAGATGTTTTACTATCTGAAAGAGAGCAGTGAATGTTATCACCCTGAGTAAAGGTGTATCGTACCCAAAGACAGACAGGTTAGTTTAGTACATGAGGCAGGAAATCCTCTAAGCATTTCTTTCCATCTCCCTGGCAGTAAAAATACAATGACAGCGAACAACTTCTTGCCCTCTTATGAGAACTCAAAACCTCCAGCCTGAGGTGCCTAGAACTGGCCCTGATAGCAACCATATTGAAACTAATACGGTCAACATCTGAATGGGAAACTGACAGTTAATTGCAGATAGGAGTGAATTTCATCCAGTTCACAAAGTATTGTATTGTATTGTATTGTATTGTATTGTATTGTATTGTATTGTATTGTATTGTATGTATTGATTTAAGTATTTATTGCCTCACAGCATGCCACAGTTCCCAAGGAGATGAATGGCAAATAAAAACAGATAAAATGTTCTTTTAAAACAGGTCAGAACAATTTTTGAAAAAGAGTTTTGAAAAGCACAGACAGTCAAAAGGATCAGAACAGGACTAAAGATTGTATGAAACAGTACAGTTTCAGCTACCTGGCCGGAGCTCAGGCAAGATGGAGCCAGCCTGACATCCCTTGGAGGAAGTTCCACTGCTGGGGTGCCACTACAGAAAAAGCCCTGTCTCGTAGACTTACCAACCTAGCCTCTCAAGGTGGTGGGGCACACAACAGAGTGCTTGCTGATGGTCTCACATTCCAGACAGGTTCACATGGGAGGAGGCAATATTTCAGATAGCCCAGCCCCAAACCGTTCAGTTTTGATAAGGATTGATCAGATTTGCACTTCCTGAATTAGTATGCAAACCTGAATGCAGTTATCTTTTAGCATTTGCACAGCTCAGAATTCTGTAGTGTACTTCTCTCAACCAAAAATATATGAAAATGTATTTGTTAGGGGGAAATGTGCGCACAAAATTTGTATACTAGTGAAAGTGCTAAACTCCAAATGGCTAAATTTAAAAAAAATTCTTTGTCTTTGTACTTTGTGTGCAAAATCTTGGTATTTGGGGTTGCACTGAGCAAAGACATCTGATGAAGTAGACCCAGTCTATGAAAGTTTATGCTATATACTTCTTTCTCGGGGTTTTCACAAAGATACTACAATGACCCTTTGCATACTGATCCAGACTAACACAGTTATGTCTTATAAATGAGCTAAATGGCAAAACAGACTTGGATGAACTCTAAGATCTGGAATGGAAGAACACATTTGTGTTCACAGTGCTGAACGGTTAAGGGACAGTCCATGTCTATTTGTGTCCTCTGATGGTTTGAAGTAACCTCACTGGAGAAGACACAACACTGTCAGAGATTTCACAAAATGATTTTAAAATCATTATTAGTTGATGTATAAAGCAAAATTCTTTTGAGAAGAAACTGCGTAAATTTCATTCAGCATCACAAAGCTGGCAGAGTGAGGATGGGGCAGATAGCCGGGGTAAATGAATGGATCATGTTGTTACTAGCAATTCATTTCTTGCTCTGCGGACAGGTTGCTGAACGTATGATCCTATAAAGGAAAATTTGGCTGAAAAGCTTAGCCAGGTTTGTCCTACGTATAAAGACATTCACAAATTTTGGCAAATTCCTCAAAAACAACAAAACAAAATTCTTCTGCGTCTGCACCAGCCAAATGCAAGAGATACACCAGTTCTCAGTCTGGAGAAGGCTGCTTTGTATCTGCATGCCAGATAGGTATGTTAAAGATGAGGTGCCTTTGGGGGGGGAGGAGAGAGAGAGAATGAGATGGCAGTTGTAATTCAATACTTTGCTGTTTTTATGTGCCTTCATGTTGACTGTGACCCATAACAATCCTGTCCTAGGGTTTTTTTGGCAAGATTTGTTCAGAGGAGGTTTGCCCTTGCCTTCGTCTGAGTCTGAGAGTGTGTGACTGGCCCAAGGTTACACAGTGAGTTTCCTTGATTAAGCAGAGATTTGAACCCTGGTCTGCTGGAGTCCTAGTGCAACGCTCTAACTCCTACACCATACCGGCTCTAAACAATTCAACACTACATGGCTGTAAATATATCACTGAAAAGCCCTGTAAATTCTGGTTAATATTGTGTTTGTTTTCCATTAAATTGCAACTTTTTAGCATTCTAAATATCATGGGTTGTTTTTTTTGCGGGGGGGTAAGTGTTAAACAACAAATAAACTGGGAGAAAAAGGTTCCAACCATTTCTACTGCAGATCATGGAAGAAGTTGCTTTTTAAGACTACAAGAGCTAGAATCTCCAACCAGCATGGCCACTGTCCATGGTGGCAGGGAAATTCTAGAAGCAATATGAAAGCAGTTGTATTCTGGGAATTATATTACAATGGCAGTACAGGATCTCACAGAGGATGTGTGAGTAAATGTCCTTTGGAAAAGAACATTGCCTTTTTTTTTTTAACCACTTCAGTGCTGAAAGCATGAAGTCAACCATGCTAGTGCCACATCCAGTCCCAATCCCATAACAGCCCAAAATACTATTCTGGGCTTTTCCCGATGGCTCTGGTTTGCTGTACCAAGCACCCAAGTAAATGTTAGAGAGAAAAAAGGGGAGAAGAGAGAGTGAGATAGTTTGGTGAGGGATGAGAGTAGGAGGACTGTGGAGAAATTCTCTGTGCTGCTGACTCCCAGTGCGTGCATAATTATAGCTGTGTGGATTTTTCCCCTCATGTTTTTCCGATCGTGCTGTGTGCCTCTGTTTACGCAGCAGTAATTGAAGGGAGCTATAAGAGCTGGCTCCTCTTGTAAGCAGCTCTTAATGAGTTGTTTGGAAGGACTGAGATTTAGCAATGCAGGAGATGATGAAGTCAGGCCACAGTTCTCTTGATGTGTGTTCAAAGCAAGAAAAAAAAATTAATCTTTTGAGAAAGATTTGCTCCTTTTAGAATCTGAGGCATCACATTCTGATGCCCATTTGCTCTCTTTCCATCTCTGATTCCATAGGATTAGTTTTTACAATCCCTTATAGAGATCAGGAATATACATCCCCACCTCCGCCAGGTGTTGGGCATTAACCTCAGGCCATTTCCACACTAGCCTGTTATAGTGCTATTATTCCACTTTCAACATCCTATGGAATCCTGGGGTTTGCAGTTTAGAGAGGGGCCTCAAAGGCCCCCAGGATTCCATAGGATGTTGAAAGTGGAATAACAGCACTATAACAGATTAGTGCAGAAATGGCCACACTCTTACTGTGTGTAGCTGGTACATATTGTACTTTCAGCAGATTTGTGGGATTGCAATGCAAGCATGTGATGAAACAATCATCTTACTGTGTTATCCTTCGGTGTACATCATAAACTTGGATTTTGGACATGCCAAATGAATTCCCAATTTAACCTTCATAAATTATCACATGAAATTTTGCAAGAAAATTGTTTAAGAGAGAAATAATTGTTAAAGATAAATGGTTAACATAAAGAGATCTGTTATGGATTGAAAAATACTATTTTCAAATGAAAACAAGTAAGAAACTGATTTGAGAAGGTTATGATATTAGGTGGTTTGCATATAGACAGCTATCTGAATGTTTTAAAATGGATAAAAAATTGTTTCGTTTTCAAAGATCTGCATCAGAATTTGAAAAGTAACTGTGTAATGATGAGGAATACCTGACAGCTTAAATGCATAAGTTATTACTAAGATTTGAGACAGAGGATGAACAAGTAAAAGACTGCATGACTGCACAACATGTGGCTCATAAGATACAGAAGGAACAATGAGAAAAATGTGGACAAGAGATTTAAAGTTGATGTCAAACTATAACCTTAGAGAGAACTTTATAAAAAGATGTACAGATGGTACTTAAAACCAAAAAGATTATCTAAAAAATGTATAAGGGATCCACTAATATTTGTTAGAAATGTAAAAAAAAGGGGGGGGACCTTTTTTCAATTGAGGTGGACATATGAGAAAGCAAAGAAATTTTGGGTTTTGAGACATCGATTAATAGAAGATATTTTGAAGATAAAGATCCAATTAAACCCTAAGTTCTTCGTATTGGTACTGGTAGATGATCAGATAGGTAAGAAGTCTGGAACAATATGATCATGGCTGCAAAACTATTCTTTGCCCAGAGATGGAAAGATTCAGTTATTTCATTTCAAGAAGATTGGATGATGAAATTGCTTGACTTGGCAGAAATGAACAAATTGAGTATTTTGACTATTTTGATTAAAGAAGGATCACTGAGTAGATTTAAAAATGGTTGTAGTATGTTGATTGCATATTTGAGAAAACACTGAAATACTTCAATTTTGGATTTTGAATATTAGTAAACTGCAATACATATAGCAGAGGTATTTATGATTCTTATAATATTCAGGCAGTATATCTGCTTCTATATTTTATAACCATCAGTTGGTGGGCTGGAAGTCATGTGTATACCTTTCTAGACCCATTTTGTGTACAACGCAATGAAACTTGACCTGGCAAAGAATTTTTCCACTCTAGATGATTCTACTGTAGTGGTGTGTGCTTACATATAACAGGTGAGGTGAACAGCTGCCTTCAGAATCACCTACTGAGCATGTGTGAAGAGCAAAATGGAAAGAAAAGTGGAAGAAGATTAGCCTGCATCACTAGCTACCCTGGCATATTGAAAAAATAAAGATCAGTAAGTTTTGACACTGAAATGGAAATCATAAATGGGAGCTATTGAAAGAAAGAAAAAATCATCCTAGGATGCATTTTGGAAAAGGTTTCAAGGTGGTCTCTAGAAGATTCAAAATATTTTTGTTTACTTTGCAAGTCTTACCTGACCTGGGCCATTTCTACATGTTACCTCTTTCTTTTGTAGTCCTGGTGTCATCCTGGCAGTGCCTTTGCTGGGATGGGAGTGTGACATGAACCTCTCCGCACTTGGCTGGCTCCCTGCGGAAGAAAGTGCAAGCGATGCGCACCTTGCTTCTGCAGTGGAGCCGGCCTCTTTCCTGTGCTGCACAGGGGGAGGAAGTGCCTACATGGGGCTTCTGCCCCACTTCTGCATGGCTGCTGGTGACAGGGACATCACGTTATCACGGGCCATTAACGGATTTTTTCTGTTAATGAAATATCCCGCATTCAGGATAGGCGGGAGCATGTTGGCAGCAGGACCACAATGACATTGTGCGAAAGCACAATTCGTGGGCCACTGCCAATGTGTCTCCATCGCGCAACAGCAGCGCCATGCAAATTTGGCCCTAGTTGTTTCATTATACATGTGCATAATATTAGTTTTGAATAAAAAGTTTGCTGAAACATGTTGGACTGCTCTTCTTTTTGTGGTATTGGAATCTGTCCCTAGTCTTTTTATGTTAGTTCTATCTCTGACAGCAAAGTTTCTGTTAAAGAAGTAAAGCCCTGGAACACATCTACTTTTTAAACTGAAACCTATGTGGACATTAATTATTTCTGGAACAACAGGTCTCCTTTCCAGAGTATCTCAGCTCTCACAGGTCCAACGCAGACTCCAGTGTCAGTATGCTTGGACTTCAGAGGGTTGATTTAATGAAATGCATCATTGTCTGTTAACAATGAGGTGCTCTGGGAGGAGGGGTTGGGTTTCCTTTCTCTTGAATGTCACATAAAGGTCAGTTGCCTATCTTGAATGTTGATCTCCCTGTTTACATGACCTGTTGGAATGTAATATAATCATTTCTAGAGCAGGGCTGTCTTTGATTCTTTACTGTGGGGACATCTATGTGTCTGCAAAGTTTAGGAAAATGACTGTCTATGCTGGCTGGGGAATTCTGGGAGTTACAGTCCTGTTACCACCGTGAACTGGCCTGGCCTTTGGTAAACTTTAGATATCATTTTTGATATCACAATTCGGCTCTGTTCTGCCACCCTCAGCCACGTGTTTGTAAGGTCTCCGAACAAGCACCGAGCTAGGCATGGCTATTATATGCTGACTCATACTTGTTTACACCAAGGCAAGCCAGAAACTGCCAGATTTGCTTCAGGAGACTTCCCGAAACAAACACCTTCATTATAGATGCGCATCAAAACAAAGAGACCTCTGCCCCGAGCGGGTATCCTGGCGAGCTGAGAGCTCCACTGCCAAGCTAGCCGCATCTGCATATTGGCTATCCTATTGTCAATTCGGTCCTTAACTCAATCATGTAAATTCTGACCTTTCGGCGACATTGTCTCCAGCCCAAACCCCATTATTTTCGCCCAAGACCAGACTAGCCCACGATCATTCCTTCCCTGATAAAAACTCCCCAGTTCCGAGAGTTCCTCAGACTGCTCCGGAGTTTCATCCAGCCTTGCCGCCGCTTCGTTTTGCGAGCTCCCCTCGGCCACCACACCGAGTTTCCTCTCTTCAATTGGATCTCTTCAGGACTACGAGAAAGGTGTATCACCCATTTTCCCCCAAAACTCTCATTTTCTATTTCTAGTTAGCTGTGTGGTTGTGTTTTCGTAATAATTTGTCTGCTTGTTAATAAATATTATTGTTGCCATTTAAACTGTCTGGCTGCTCACTGACCTGAACCTGTATACATAGGGTAAAAGATTCCCGCTAAGCTACCCTGCCTCTCGCTAGCTTAAGAGAGTGCTCCAGCTAATTTCCCCATCTTTGCTTGGTTTGTTTGGTCATCTGGGCACCCCTCACGGGACCCCCAGTTAAGAGGGTAACAGTCCAAACAAGTCATTTTTCCAGGCTCTGAGCTCCAGTGCCACCAGGTTTTACTTGTCCAGGATGCGTGAGTCCAGAGGCAAGGTGTTTCAAAAGTATTCCAGTCACCATTCATTACAATATTTGATGGACGAGATCAGTCCTGGGCATATGATTCTTTACTTATTTTGTTCTCAAAGAAAGCAATGAGTAGTTTTAGCAGTTTTCTTCACACCATGAGAAAATCTATGAAAGCTGCAGCGGATGAAAACAATTTGCTGTTGGAGAATTATTCTGTGTGAAATTGGCACATGCTATTTCTTTCCCTAAAAACCATCTGATCTTGAAAGCTAAGCAGGGTTAGCTCTGGTCAGTACTTGAATGGGGGACCACCAATGAATATAGGTGTGGTAGGATATATTTCAGAGGAAGGAACTAGCAAAACTACCTCTGAGTATTCCTTGCATAAGAAAACCCTGTGAAATTCATGGGGTCACCACAAGTCAACAGGTGACTTGAAAGCACATACATACATGCACATTTTTTTTTGTGCAGAAATCAGAATTTCTATGCAGAAAATAATTTCTTCTGTGCAGAAAATAATGTTTTTGTGCAGAAAATGCTGCAT
This sequence comes from Iguana delicatissima, assembly GCA_948472985.1. Taxonomy (NCBI): domain Eukaryota; kingdom Metazoa; phylum Chordata; class Lepidosauria; order Squamata; family Iguanidae; genus Iguana; species Iguana delicatissima. The sequence continues at coordinate 122,931 of CAOKZL010001496.1, read as the reverse complement.
CCTTTCTAGAAAATGCCATGGTTGGGGGCTTATAAAATTCAAACTTTTTGTGTGTTTGTGTAAAAATTATCATCGTCGTCATCGTTGTCATCATCATCATCTTTATTTGTATCTCACTTTTCCCTCAACATTGAGCCTCAAAGAGCTGAATTCTGTGTAAAAAACAAAACAAAAAAACTATGAATTTTGCATTGACTAAGTCCCAAACTGCAAAAATTCTCATGAGTACAGGCTTTTATTTGCCAAGGTTCCCTGACACTCAAGGCACACATATTTTAACCATTTGTTGTTTTTTTTAGTGCTATAGAATATTCTTTCCATCCCAAATTGGATTCTTCGGTCCTGTGTTAATGGAAACAACAGCAAATGTGAAAGATACTTGCTAGGCCCTGTCATGCTATGTGATAGCACATTTGCCAATGCTCATGAGATTTTGTTTTTTCATGATGCATAATGTGGAGAAGTGCTACAGCTTGAAAAAGTAGATTCCAGAGACCAGGCTGGGTGGCCTATCACAGTGACTCACGCCTAAAGGTTGCCCCATTCATATGGCGTATGTAGGATGAACAAGGCAAACCAATACTATAAAAATTAAAAGAAGACAGCTGGGTATATGATGCTACAATCACAGCACTCTGGAGGTTAAGAAGGAGAGAAGACATGAACCTCATTCAACAATTGTCGGCACATGCCACACCTGAAATATATTCCAAGTCATTTAGAGCTTTTGTATCATACGTGGGTTGATACTTATCTCTGCTGCATGAACATGGTATATTCAGTTTTAAACTAGGGGCCCTTTTACACTTTGCCATTATGATGTTATGACTCCACTGTTAATGCCAGAGCTTCAACCTATGGAATCCTTGAGTTTCTAGTCTGGTGAAGCCCTGGAGGATCTCCCTGCCTGAGAATTCTAAATCCCCGTCTCTACACTTCCAGTCCCAGGATTCCACAGAATTGGACAGGTTTTTTCTTTTACATTCCCCCAAAACAAAATAGGGTTCCCCTTTTCACAGGATTGGGGGACTGGCCAATATCAGGGAGGGTGGAAACTTTGGTCTGGCATTTCTCCAGCATTCAGCCTTAGATGGCCTTCTCATTATACATTTTTGTGTTATGCGCATGATTTGTTTTGTGCAATTTTTACTTGTCACAACATCAGTGCTATGGCATGGGGCAAATCCATGTTTGAAGAATGCAGGGTCTGTGTGCCCTTCAAAGGATTTAGGGCAGAGCTTTCCAAACTGTGTGTCACAACACATTAGTGTGTCGCCTGCAATGTGTAGGTGTGTCACACAAATGTAATGGGTGGAGAGGCTGCCTCTCCAGTCACTGCGGCAGGCCAGGCCCAGGTGAAGAGGCTGCCTCTGCTGCTGCCGCTTCCCCTGGTCAAGGAAGACCCTGGCAAGGGCAGCATCAGCAGGCCAGACCTGGGTGGAGGGCCTGCCTCTCCAGCTGCTGCTGTCCCAGACTGAGGAAGACCCTGGCAAGGACAAGGGCAGGCTAGGCTTGGGGGAGGGCTGCCTGCCTCTTCTGTTGCCACTGCAGCTGCCCCAGACCAAGGAAGATCTTGGTGAAGGCAGTGGCAGGCCAGGGCTGGGTGGAGGGGCTGCCTCTTCCACCGCCACCCTGGGCCAAGGAAGACCCTGGAAGGCTGGCAGTGGGCCAGGCTCGGGTGGAGGGACTGCCTCCACTTATTGAATTACTTACTGAATTACTGTGTCACGAAATGATACATGTCTAAAAAGTGTGCCACCAACATGAAAGCTTGGAAAGCTCTGATTTAGGGGCTTTAGTAGACCACAAGCTAAACATGGGTCAACAATGTGATGCAGCAGCCAAAAAAGCCAATACATGGCTATACATGAACATAGTGTCCAGATGAAGGGAAGTAGCAATGCCACTCTATTCTGCTATGGTCAGACCTCACCTGGAATACTGTGTCCAGTTCTGGACACCACAGTTCAAAAAGGATATTGCCAAGCTGGAAAGTATTCAAAGAAGAGCAGCCAAGATGACCCCATCCAAGATTGGAACCAAGTCTTAAGATGAACAACTTCAGGAACTGAGTATGTTTAGCTTAAGGAGCTCATGTGTTGTAGTGGTTTGAATGACTAGGACTCTGGGAGACGAGGGTTCAAATTCCCATTCAGCCATGGAAACACACTGAGTGACCTTGGGAAATTCACATTCTCAGCCTCAGAGGGAGGCAACAGCAAACCTCCTCTGAGCAAATCCTGCTTAGAAAACCCCATGATAGGTTTGTGTTAGGGTCACGTTAAGTTGGAAACAACTTGAAGGCGCACAGTAACAACATTTAACTTGGAAAAGAGAAGATTGAGAAGTGATATGATAACTATCTTTAAATATCTGAAGAGATGTCATGTAGAAAATAGTACAAGCTAGTTTTCTGCTGCTACAGAGACCAGAAGGCAAGCTAATGGATTCAAATTACAAGAAAAATGACTCCACCTAAACATCAGGAAGAACTTCCTGACAATAAGAATTATTTGACAGTGGAATAATGTTCCATGGAATGTGGTGGCTTCTCTTCTTTTGGAGGTCTTTAAACAGAGATGGGATGGCCATCTCTCAGGAGTGCTTTAGTTGTGTATTTATTCCTGTAGGGCAGAGGGTTGGACTAGATGGCTCTTGCAGTCCCGTCCAACTCTTAAAATTTCATGAATCTGTGATCCCCTCCCCCTGTCCTCTATTAGGAGTCCCCAACTTGAAGTCCCCAAGGGAACTTGAAGTTGCAGCTGACCAAGACCAGGCCCAGCTTTGGGACTCTCAAACCTCCTTAACTTTTAGGTGATTGGAAACCACAGGATTGTTCCTGAGTGGATTCCACAGCTTTCATTCTGTGGTTCTTGCCCTGTCTGGTGGGTGGGTGGGGGCTGGTGTCTGTCAGATAACAGGTAGGTAATCCAGTTCTTGGATCTATGCCTCAGGCTAGGCCAGCACTATACCGCTATAGGCAATAAAGTTGTGGATTTTTGTAAACTTGAAGGCTTTCATGGCTGGAATCCATAGGTTGTTGTGGGTTTTCTGGGCTTTGAGGCCATGTTCTGTTGGTATTTTCTCCTGACATTTTGCCTGCATCTGCGGCTGGCATCTTCAGAGGATCTGGTGGCATGGAAGTGAGACATAGTATATATACTTGTGTAGTCCACAGGTGGGAGGGAGGAATTCGCATGTGTTACAGTTGGCCTGTGTGATGGCCTATTGTTAAATGGGATATCCCCCAGGGTTGTATTGTTAGTCAGGGGATATGCATAACAGTGGGTTAATTACATTAGCCACATTAGCCGTCCATTCTATTGTTTCTTGTAGAGGGACCTCCAGAGTTTGGGTGGTGTTCATTGGCATATTTTTGAGTCTTGATTTTAGTGTTCTTCAGTACTGGTAGCCAAATCTTGTTTACTTTCTGAGTTTCTTCTTTCCTGTTGAAATTGTCCATGTGTTTATGGATTTCAATGGCCTCTCTATGTAGTTTGACATAGTAGTTGTCAGAATGGTCCAGAATTTCTGTGCTTTCAAAAAGTGTTCTGTGTCCAGGTTGGTTTATGACATGTTCTTCTACTGCTGATTTTTTTGGGCAGATCAGTCTGCAGTGTCTTTCATGTTCTTTGATTTGTGTTTGGACGCTGCGTTTTGTAGTCCCTATACAGGCCTGCCCACAGCTGCAAGGTATGCGGTAAACTCCAGCAGAAGTTAGAGGGTCCCTCTTGTCCTTTGCTGAACATAGCATTTGTTGAATTTTCTTGGTTGGTCTGTAGATTGTTTGGAGGTTATGTTTCTTCATTAGTTTCCCTATACGGTTAGTGACCCCTTTGATATATGGTAAAAACACATTCCCTTTGGTTGGCTGTTTATCTTCACTACTGTGGTTTTTCCCGGGTCTTGAGGCTCTTCTGATGTCTGAACCAGAGTAACCATTGGCTTGTAGAACCCAGTTTAGATGGGTCAGTTCGTCTTTCAGGAAGTGGTGTTCACAAATTCTTTTGGCGTGGTCTACCAGAGTTTTTATTGTGCTCTGTTTTTGTCCTGGGTGATGGTTGGAGTTTTTGTGTAGATATCTGTCAGTGTGTGTAGGTTTTCTGTAAACTGTGTGGCCTAATTGTCGGTTAGGTTTGCGGATGACCAGGACATCCAGAAATGGTAGTCTTCCTTCATTTTCTTTTTCCATGGTAAATTGGATGTCCTGGTAAATTCCATGTTAAATTGGATTCCATGCCACCAGATCCTCTGAAGATGCCAGCCACAGATACAGCCAAACGTCAGGAGAAAATACTAATAGAATATGGCCTCAAAGCCCAGAAAACCCACAACAACCTGGTGGATTTTTGTTTCCAACTGTGTCATGTATATATGTATGTTCTATCTTCCTCTACCCCTGCTACTCCTTTGCCCCTGGACCTGCAACCCCCTTTCTGCAGTATAAATTGTTTAGACAATCTGCTTCTGCTTAATTAAAATTTCAATTAAATTGGACTGACAACCCAGTAAGATATCTGAGTTTATGGATACATCTCAGTATTAATGTACTGAAAGTCTATAACTGTGATATACTTACAGCTCAGATTGATAAAGATAGGATGAGGTATTCATTACCTTGGTCAGACAGGTTTCAATAATTTCAGCAGCAGCTCTTCTGAAGATTTTGTTCTTTATCTCAATTTTTCCAATGGAAATTTGGCAAAAATATTTAAATAACAAAAAATTAGCAGATTTATTTGGAACAATAAACTGCATCTTAGCAGGGTACGGTTTGCCCAAAATTCCCAAAGCTATACTATTATACATACCGAATGCAACTGTAGATTTTTACTTACACATGATTGGTTTCTTGTAACAGCTAAAATATGTACTGCTTAGTTCTAACAGACCAAAAACAGTCCAACAAGTTATCCAGTCAACTGAATAAGAAGGGCTGAGTGGATTTAATATTTAAATTTACTTAGTATAAGTGAGAACTCAATCACCAGTTCCAAAAAATGGGCCTTACTCATTCATTTGTGAAATGGAAGAGTTAACAAAAATATCTTTCCTCTTAACTTATTTAATTTAATTTGAGGACATATTTGTTTGCCTTCCTGCTTTGCTATCTATCATTTAATCACATCAGCTTAGACTTGTATTTTAGGAAAATAAGTTTTTTTCTTTAAAAAAAAAAGGCTATGATGAAAACTTTACCCCCTTTCATTACTGAATATAAACAAACAAGAAAGCTGTATTCTAAGCAGTGAAAAACAAAACAAAAAATCATACACACATAAAGAAAACATGCTCCTACCTTATAGTGATGCATGCTGATCTAATGTATATCTGCAAGTTCATAAGATTTTTCAACAGGCAGAAAATTCCTCTTAGCAGACATGTATTGCCCTATTTGGATCTCCTTTTTTATTCATCAGGCATGCACTTAAATAAAGGCTATTAATTGTTTTAAGTATTTGATCATTGTAAATTTACATCTATGACAACTTCCAAAAAGTTACCTGTGTCTGTCACAATAAAAACAACAAGAGTCCCATGATGTCTCAACCATTTATTTCAGTATGAACTTTCATGGACTGTAGTCCGCTTCATCAGATGCATAAAGCGTTAGCCAGAATTTTAGGTATATATACAGTACTTGAGGCTGAGGAAAGGATAGGTGACAGAGGGGCTAGAGGGGAATTAAATACATGACATAATGACATTAATATTGGCCATGCACAAAATTGTTGTTGATAATACAAACATTCTGTCATCTGATGAAGTAGAGTGTCTTCTGATGAAAGCTTATGTGACAAACTTCCTTCTATCAGTTCGTTTCTGCTACAAGATTCCCTTGTATAATGATACAGATTAACACGGCTACATCTTTGAATATCACCATTCTAGCACTATTTAAGGCATTAGCTAGCAGGGCTGACAGGTCAGGACTATCCTAGACTGTGAGATTTTAGAGCCAGAACCCAAGACCAGGAGCAATCTTTTCTAATGTCACAAGGGACACCTCTGGTGATGTTGAAAGTGACAAATTATGGTGATATGTTTAAGCATGATGCATTGAGCATCAACCACAGTTGCCCAGAGTATGTCATTTGGGTAAAAAACTTCAAGTCTAACAAATGAGGGACACACACATCTTTTTCAAGGCAGCATTTTCATCCTGAGATTCCTCCCCCTTGTCCTATGGACCAGAGAAGCAGATCTAAGTCCTGAGATCTGGGAACCCTAGGCTGAATACAACTTCTCTTTCTTTCCCTCACTATACAGTTCCTAAACAACTGTTAGAATCAATATGTATAGCTAGAGTTGCCGGTGGTGTTGAGAAGTGGGAGGCAGGACATCTAGTGATCTGACTCTGAAGTGTCTGGTGGGAAGGCTACCAGCACTGACATAACAGTGGGCAGCTTCAAAACCATTAATAATAAGAGGTAGCTGAGCACATTTGGGGCCTTGCCCTCATTATCTCCTATCTGTGGGAATCCATTCACAGCCTCTACTGCACATCTCCAGCTGTGGAAATAATCAAGATTAATGAATCCAAACTCCCAGGAAATTATCATTTGCATTTTCTTTCTTATGGTTTGAATGTTACTGCTGTACTTAGCATGCTGCTGGGTTTCTTTTGTTGAGCCTGACTTAACAAGCTGGGCGAAATACTGTTCAGGGAGTGATAATTTACACAATGGACTGAGATGGCAGCCCCCTCTTTTAAAGGACACGTTACTTAGAGTCTCCTGCTGATCAGGAAATCGCTCAAAGTCAATTGGCTGTGAAGGCTTCTTGTTGTCCCTCTGTGCATAGTGTGATGGATGGGTAGTTGTCCCTGCTTCTTTGCTGGTGGCTTAAACAGATACGGTTGACATGGTTACAGGGCTATAGTACTGAGATGTATGCTACGACCCTCTTAGGCAGCTTTCCTCATCCTGGCACCTTGCAGATGTCTTGGGCTACAATACTCTTCACTCGAACTACAATAAAGTTCTTGGTGCTCAATACTAGTCCCAAATAAGGTCTCATTTCTACTCATTCACAATCTATTTTGAGGCTTTTTCACACGACAGAGTGTTAATGCTATGATTCCGCTTTAACTGCCATGGCAACATCTTACAGGATCCTGGGATATGCAGATTGGTGAGGCACTAGAGGTCTCTGGCTGAGATTTCTAGATATCCTATCTTGACTTACATTGTGGAGCAGTGATTACAGTACTGGACTGAAACTTGAAAAGTTCAGGTTTGATCCCTGCCTAAGCCATGAAACCAGCTGGATGAGCCAGTCATGTGAGGCCCCTTCACACTTCACAATTATAGCGCTATGATTCCACCTTTACTTCCATGGTCCCTTCCTATGGAATTTTGGGATTTGCAGTTCAGGGAAAGGCATTTAGAATCCTTAGCCAGACAGCTCGAATATCTCTAGCCAAACATGAAAATCTAGGATTCCACAGAATGCAGGCATGTCTGTTAACGTGGAATTGTAGTATTATAACTGTGTGGTGTAAAAGACATGACTGCTAGAATAGAAATTAATGAATAAATTGGCTTTCTGGAGCAGATATGAAACCAGAACAAGTGCCCATCCTTCCTTTACCTCTTCAATGTCACCTTCAGCTTTCTTCAAATGTATTTACTATTCCCAGCCTGCCTACCCTAATGTAGCACTACATGTTATGCCTAGTCCACAATAAACTGCCTACTAGGTGTGTTGAACTACAACTTTCATCATACTTTCTTGGATGATGACTGTTACCTCAAGACATCTGGAAGCTGGGAAGGCAGGACTAATGAAAAGGAACTGTCAAAGCTGTCAGTGGGGCCTTTTCCTGGGAAAAATGTTATAGGGCTGCCGTATAGGTAGGGACGCAGTGAAAGTGCTGAGCATTCTTCTCCCACCTCTTGGTTTGAAAAATGTACCATTCCTAGGCTGCTGAATAGTGCACAGCTGTATGTAGCTAGAGCTTTAAGAGCAGGTTTTGTTCTCTTTGAAGAGCCGCTCGATTGCATTGGAGCAGGCTCATTTCCCTGAAACGTTCCAACTGAGTCATTCTCCTGATCCCATTCACTTGGTTCCCTTTGGCTTTAATTTGCCCTTCTCATTTGCCGCATTGTTTCTTTTCTGAAAAGAGCATCAGGAGGTTGTTTTGCACTCTGTCAGCTGTACAAAACAATGCTTCCCCTTCCTATTCAAACTGTGCTCTTTATTTCGGGGCGGGGGGCAAAGGCTATGATATTCTCATAATTAATTACCATAGCCATGTTGTTCTCATGGGAGAATGGAAATATTTTCCCCATGGTGAGTGTGTGGAGGAAGCTGAGCAAAGAGGCTAAAAATAGAGTCCTTCAAGCTGTCATCCATATAATTGTGGAGAACAAGGTTGTTATATAACAGCATTAGCGGGAGGGGGCCTCATTCAGAGCGGAACTAGAAAGATCTTAGCATCAGTACTGCTATCATCTGCTCAGTGCGGCATCCCAGCGTGGTCATTAATAATTTGTCAGCCAACGAGGCATCACAATGGTAAATATAACAGCACTAGAGGAAAAGCTAATGTTCTGTGGCAGCATCAGTGGATGCAGGGCCCTCCAGATGTTATTGAATTACAGCTGCTTCTGTCTCTTACCACTGACTGCACTATATAATTCTTGGGAGTCCATCTTCCATCAGCCTCAACTGGAGAGGGAGGGTGTGCCCCAGCACAGTTTCTCCATAAAGCCAGCAATGGAGAATTTAGTTGCCAGCTGAGAGGCCCCTCCCTAAACTGCAAACCCCAGGATTCCATAGAATGTTGAAAGTGGAATGATAGCACTGTAACAGTCTAGTGCAGAACTGGCCTGAGTATTCTCTGCTATATCATCAGTTCTTGCTATATCATCAGTTATCATGTTATAGCAGTAATGGGTGCTAAAAGAACTCTTGGGCATGCCTGGAACTACACCTGTGTCTTCCACAGAAGACCATGTTCTGAGATCTGTCATTGCCTTCTGACATACAGCTACTCCCTTAGGATGCTTTTGAGTTGTAATACCTAATTGACCTGATTCTCTCTAAGCCCTTTGGAAACAGATAGCAGGCCTAACAACTTTTGCACCAGCACTGACTTCCATCAAAATTATAATTCTGTAAGGCACTCCAACCCAATTTTTAAAGAGCAAACCTAAGCAAAGATCTGGCGCCATATACCACTGAATTAAAAAGCCTTCTCTGGAGACAGAGAGGCTGACCTGTAAACTGCATTACTCCATTTTTTTTCTCCTCCTCCTTCTTTACTCTTTCCCCAGTCCTCTCATCATCTCCCTGGAGTAGGTTTATTTATGGAGAATTATAGATAGCATTTTCCCCCCAATTATGTATGCCTCACTGCTGCTACGCCATGACGTGAGTTGATAGCTTCATGATCTGCTTTCTTAGCATATCATTATTACTGCTTTGACTGAAGTGGTTTGTTTGTCTCATTCCGTAGTTTTAATTTTTACATGTAATACTGGGTGAGATTTCTGACTCAGCTTGAGCCTGATCGACTGTGCTTCCAGTGCACAGGCACTCCTCCTACGCATAGTTTTGCTGATGTTTCAGTCCATCAGCACCCAGAAGAAAGCTGTTTCTATTCTGAGCCCACATCATTTTTCAAATGCAAGGGTGATCAGGTTCCCAGGGTTAGGGGACAGGTTATTGAACTTCATTGGAAGCCAACTGGAACTTCATTGCCAACAGGTTTGTGGCTGCTGAAATTTGGTGTTAATTGAAGTATATCTCTATGGTCCAAAAGGCTGCCTCAGTGCCAGACCACAGGGCAGAGTGTTTATTTCCTTTTCTGAAGTGACAGGAAGAGAAAGGAGGAAAATATGTTGGGGCCTTTCTGCACTACACAGTTATAGTGCTGCTATTCCACTTTCACCATCCTGTGGAATTTTAGGGTTTGTTGTTGACTGAGGCCAAAGAGCTCTCTGGTTGAGAATTCTGAATGCCCTCCCTAAACTGCAGTTAATCTCAGGACTCCACAGGATGTTGAAACTGGAATAATAGCACTATAACAGTGTAGTGTGGAAAGGCCCTTGATGTTGGCAAGATGGATGGATGGATGGATGGATAGGTGGTATAGGCAGTAGTAGTGGCAGCCAATTCTACAATAACAAGAGTCCTGTGATGGCTGCAAAACAGGAATGTGAGGGCTGAAAACAGCCTGCACAACACTTGTGGCCTGACTCAGTTCAAATATACCTGAAGCACAATGCTAGACCCAAAGCCATCTTATCAAAGCTTGAACAAATAACATTTCAGACTACAGCTCCCAGAATTCCCTAGTCAGCACAGCTACTGGCCCTTCTTGGGGCTATACCACTGTAGAGAGGGTAGGATGAATTAACAATACAGGAAGAGATCTTTCTCTTTCTGCATAGCCAGCTTGTGATGTTCCCCAGCCGTGCTCTGAGAAAGGGGCTGACTTTTCATGGTCAGGAATGGCACAGGAATACACCACTCTCACAATGCAAAAAGAAAGCAATCTCGTCCTTCATAGTCATGCTCTCCACCCCAGCCCCATTCCTCACTCTCCAGCTATGTTTTAGAGACCAGCTTAAGCAATGGGAGGAAGGAGATTATGGGGAGAGGGAGATGATATCTCCCTGTCCCCATGGTCTCCCTCCAAGCACAGCTGCACTGCTCTGGAGAAGACAGATGAGAACTGGGAGCAGCAGAGACAAGGAAAGTGGGAAGGATTCGGGGAAAAGGTGGCTGGCTAGGTGGAGAAGCTTAATGGGCCAAATTTGTCCCATGGGCTAGATGCTCCCTTCCCTTGGGTTAAAGCTTCTAAAAGGAAAGACTTGTGCACATGAATGTGTCTCTGCCCATAGATACTGGTATGATGATCCTAACTGTGATTCAGGTCGTAGCCCTTTGCTTCGTTAGCTTCATGTGTAAGAAATGCTGTGCATCTTGGATGTGCAGCCACAAGAAAATTATGCCCAAAGCCAAATGAAAGATTTTGGTGGCACAGCCCAGGTTATAAAAATAGCATTAATTGCACAGTGCTAGATTACAGGTCTCTACTTACTGTATACTGGATGGAAAACAAGAAAGCAGTCATGAAAAAACAACCTGAGTGAGGAATTCCCTGCCATCCTGCAGGCCTTTTGGTTTCTAAAACTGCTGACATCCAGTCTCTCTGTGTTCTCTGGCAAGCCCCTGCCTATCTCTAAAAGCTCCCTCTCTCTTTTCTCTGCAATCCATGCTAGAGAACAGTTTTTGAAATATTAGGAAAGATTTAGTAGAGCTCAGTGGTGAGAGAACACAGTTGTCAGCTTTCAAATAACAAAGCTGGTGGCAAAGGCCAAGGGTCCAGGGAACATGCTGTGTGTATATTCACATGTGTTTTGTGTGAGAAAACAACAAAAGGAGATTGCTTTAAAAAGAACAGAAGACTCAGGCTCAGTACAGATTCAAGTGCAAAGGGAAAGTCAGATCTTTTTATAAATTGGATGCAGGTGGAAATTCCTGCCATGCTGTGACTGTGGACTCTTAACAGTAGGAACATGGCAGCCAGGTCATTGGTTCATGCCAGCATGAGGTTAGGTTCAAATTCTGAGTGGAAAATTAATGATGTCTCTAAAATCAACCACCCAAATTGAAAAGAAAAGGAATGTTATAAAAAACAAAACTGGAGATTACTAGAGCAAAGATTTTAGGTCAGTTCCTCATGAAAATATCTATTTTTCATATTTCATCATACTATATATTGCAATTCATGTGGTGCGATGGTTTGAGTGTTGGACTACGGACCCTGGAAACCAGGGTTCGATTGCCTGCTCAGCCATGGAAACCCATTGGGTGACCATGGGTGCATCATACGCCTTAGAGTTGCCATAAGTCAGAAAAGACTTGAAGGTACAAAACAACAACAAGAACAGTAACATATTGCAGTAATAGTCTCTCTTTATATGCCATTTCTACCCACTAGGCAGCACTGAGCACAATAACCTGGCTGGTGTCAGTGCACTACAGTCAGTGTACTCTTCGTATGATCCTTTTTTTTTTTTAGTAAGACAATCAATGCATTCATCAGCACTGCTGTGTGCTTTTGATGGAAGCTGTGATCCTACATCCACCTATATGGGTGTGAGTCCCACTTGAGCTCTTTGAAAGTTATGTCTGCATAGACACATTTAGAAGCATATTGGCTGCAGGGCCACCTTGTTTCGTTTCTCATATGCTACAATTAACTGAATACCCACAAATAAGTACAGCCTTCTACTTTGCAACCAACACCAGGAGAATGTCAGTGTGAAAATTCACAATATAACCAGCCGAAGATGATGGATTGAAATCAGACATGCGAGGGTTCAAGCATTTCCAATCATTTGCACATCACTGGTCAAACCCACAAAACAAAGACAGCCTTATGTGGCAATAAAAAATACTTTTAATTGCTCAGCCTGGGATATGGTTATGGACATTTACTTGCCATGACGGATATATATCACCCCCAGCATCTCATAAAGTATCTCTCTGAATATTGGTTGCTGGGGAATATGAGTGAACAGGTGTAATGCACTCATGTCCTCCTCCTGGGCTTCCCATTGAGGCCTTTACTTGCCCACTTTGGGTACAGAATGTGTAGGGTTGTCACACCACCCAGCCAGGCTTTGCCCAGTTTCTGAGTATGCCACACAAGGCTTGTTTGACCTTCATTTGACCTGGATTGCAAGCTTGCTTGCTTGCTTGCTTGCTTGCTTGCTTGCTTGCTTGCTTGCTTTCTTTCTTTCTTTCTTTCTTTCTTTCTTTCTTTCTTTCTTTCTTTCTTTCTTTCTTTGTAAGTTCTCTGCTGCTTTAAAAGCTGAGCTACAGGCAAAATGTGGAGACACTCGTCTGTTAACAAGTTCTGCAAGAAACAAGTCCACTTGGGATTTTCAGTAGTGAGGGGAGTGAGAGCAAGAGGTGTGAGCGGCAGAGTACAAGAAACAAGGGAAGGGTGTACTGCAAGGGTGCAACGTGCAATGATGTAGACTCGAGTCAATTGATTTGGACTCAAGTTAGACTTAAGTCGCTTCAATGACTTGGCTCAAACTTGACTTGGCAATAAATGATGCACTGACTCAACTTGAGTCATGACTTCTATCTATATTTTTAGTCACCAACTTGCTACCCTTGTTTCAGTAAAGTAACACATTCAACGTTATGACTTTGAACAACACTTCCATCTCTTTTTGCCTACTGGTCACATGATCTTCTGTCTCAAGCCCAAAGTGTGGGCACATTTCTCAGAAGAGAAAAGCAAGATTAGGCAACAGGCTTGAGGCAGGGTTGAGGTCTCCTTAGCAGCCTTTTCTTGCTGCATATACATTCTAAAACTTTTCCTAAGCGCAGAAGGCAAGACTTGCCTCCAGAGCACAGGCGTGTATCTCAGAGGGGAACAGCAAATGTGTTAAGCAATGGGCTTGAGGAGGAAGGATCCTTCCTTCTAAAGCTTTTAGAGCTTCAATGATGGGGAGTAAGAAGGATCCTATTCCTCATGTCTGAAAAAGCCTTCAACTTGGCAAATGGGAAGTATGAAGGAGCCTATTCCCCACTTCCAAAGCTGCAGATTCTTTTACGCCCATTGACACAAAAGCGTCCAGCTTCAGGAGGGAGGAGTAAGAAGGATCCTACTCCTCACTTCTGAAGCTGCCAGTGGCCAAATCACAAATGTCAAGGGCTGATTCTACTTAAATTGTTAAAACCGACTTTATTTGACTCTGTCCAGAAATTCTGAAATATAGGTTGGAGTATAAAGTTGGGTCCCAGACTTGAGACTTGACTGGAAACTTGGAGTAAAAGATTAAATACATCACTGACAAGATGAGACAGGGAGTAGGAGACATGAGAGAGCAAGTGGTGTGAGCGGTGAAACCCAAGAAGTGAATGAGGGACACATTGTGAGGATACAAAGTGAAGTGAGGAGAGAATGAGAGGAAAGGGAGAGGGAAGCAAAAGAGGGAAGGGAAGGTGAGAGGTGCAGTGGCAGGGTGTAAGGAGCAAGAAGGAGGGAGGCATGATGAGAGGCTGAGTGAGAGGGAGGGAGATGTGATGACAAAAGGTAAGGAAAGGGGTGAGAGATGCAGCATCAGAGTGGAAAGAACTAAAGGGGCATGGAAGATGCATGAACTAAGCACATGAGGGAGGGGTAATGAGGGTGCAGCAATTTAGGAGTGCAGTGAGGGAGACAAGGCAGCAGCGGCTGAGGCCCTCCAACAGCAAGGGAGGGAGCAATGTAAGGTGTTGCTCCAGCGCTCTGCCCCTTTGGCGCCCACCTCATGATGCACTCTGGGGCAAAAAAAGGAGTTGCAAAAAGGAAAGAGAAGGTGGCTAAAAACTTTTTAAGATGAATGCTCAATGTTAAATCTTCAGATTTGGTGGAAATGGATCCAATCAATGGTAAAGAAAAGGTAAAGCCTTTTTTGATGGATATACTGTTCTTCTTTGTTTGCCTTGGGAGTATGGTGTGGGCATTTGGATTGTTTACTCACACACTGTTGTTGTTAACTGCCATCAAGTCAACTTTGATTTATAGCAATCCTATGATTAGGAGACTTCTGAGTCATGCTATCATCGACCGCCCTGCTCAGGTCTTGCAGACTCAAGACTGTGGCTTCCTTGATTCAGTCCATCCATCTGTAATATATTCTTCCTCTTCCTACTGTCTTTTGCCTTATCAAGCACTGTTTTCTTTTCCAGTGAGTCAAGTCTTCTCATGATATGTCCAAAGTACAACAGTCTCAGTTTAGCCATCTTGGCTTTTAGGAAGAATTTAAGCTTGATTTTCTCTAAAGCCCATTTATTTGTCTTCTTAGCAGTCCATTGTATCCATAGAATGCTCCCTCAGCACATTTCAAAGGAGTTGATTTTCTTCCCATCAGCTTTTGTCACTGTCCAGCTTTCACAGCCAGCCAGAGAAACTTGAAATACAATGATATGGACAATCCTAACTTCAGTATTCAATTATGTATCTTGACACTTCAGGATTTTGTCTGGTTCCTTCATAGCTACCCTTGCAAGTCCTAGTCTTCTTCTCATTTCTTGATTGCGATCTCCAATCTGATGAGCGACTGAGCCAAAGTAGGGACAATCTTAAACTATTTCAGTGTCTTCATCCTCTACTTTAAAGTTATGTAAATCATCTGTGGTCATTATTTTTGCTTTCTTTTGTTTTTGTTTTCCACTGTATATCTGCCTTTACACTTTCTTCCTTGACTTTCTTCAGTAAGTCTATTTTCTGCCAGTAGTATGATGTCACCTGCATATCTTAAACTGTTAATGTTCCTTCCAACAATTTTCACACCTCCTTTCTCTAGTTCTACTTTGTGTGTAATATGTTTAGCGTACAAGTTAAACAGATAAGCTGATAAAAATGCTGCCTTTCCTGAGCCTGACTCCCTTGCTAATTGGTAAGCATTCCTTTTCTCTGCATTTTGCCTTTTGTCCTAGGTACATGTTATACATCAGGACAATGAAATGTTGTGGTACAACCCATTTCTTTAAAAGCAATCCACAGTTTTTCATGATCTACACCATCAAAGGCTTCACTATAAACTATAAATTACAGGCTGATTTTCTTCAGAAAGTCTTTGGTGCATTGCATTATGCAATACATGTTTGCAATATGATCCCTAGTGCCTCTTCCTTTCCTGAGCCCAGTTTGGACAGCTGGCATTTCTCACCCCAGATATGGTAAAAGTCTTTGTTGTTAAATATTAAGCATTACTTTGCTTGCCTGGGAAATTAATGCAATGGTCCTGTGGTTACTGCAATCCCTGGTCTCTCCGCTCTTGGGGACTGGAATGTTTACTGAGCTTTTCCAGTGTGGGCCATTCTTTTCCATATTTATTGACAAATTTTAATTAGAATTAGAGCATATTCTGCCTCTGTAGCCTGAAGCAACTCTACTGCTATGCCATCTGTTCCTGATTATTTATTTCTCTTATTCCTTTTGATATATCTCTCCTCACTATTAATGTCACCCTGCTTATTCTTAGATTTGCAATTCCTGAGTAAAATACTATGTAATTATCAGATGCAAAATGCCCAATTTCTGTCCAGTTTAATTCACTCACTCCAAATATTGCAATGTTTATACATTCTATTTCTTGCTTCCCCTGATTCATACTTCTCACATTCCATTTTCCTATAATCTGTGTTGTGCAGCTTTGGACTTTCCTTTCACCTCTGAGCAGGTCAACAGTTGAACATCCTTTCAGTTTGAGTCCAACTGAGTCTTTAGCCACAGCACTATATGTACTTATCCTCTGCTCGACTCTGTAGCTCTGTTCTGTAGCCATCCGACCTGGGAATGTCACCTTATGGTACAATCTCTTGTTTCATTTTTGATTGTCTCATCATAGAGTTTTCATGGTAAAAGACATTCAGAAGGGATTTAGCATGCCTCCTTCTGTGCAGTACTAACACGCATTGGCTATGGTGTCACTGCGATTGTCTGTGAGAGATCCTCCACCAGTGTTACCTCCCTCCAACACACATATGCTACTGCTGCCGCCTAGTAGCTGTTTGGCACATTCATTCTTGCTCCTCAGCAAAAGCCTGTCTGACTTGGAAGGTCCTACCAGCAGCACGGCTACTATCAGCATAGCCTCTTGCCTCACAGGAGCATGCTTTCTCACCACCACAGATAGTTAGTGCCATGGTGATGCTTTGTCCATTCTCTCAGAGGGAGAAAGGGTGCACAGCAGAGTGCATAGAGACAGACTGTCAGCATACATACATGAATACCAGCCCATGACTGAATCTAGAACAACCACAAAACTTGTAGTCACACATACAACAGTATTGTTAAAAGGAGAAAAAAAGAAGAAAATAAAATTCATTCATGGATTCCTGCTAAACCTAATGTTTATCTCTAGGTGTTAAATGTTGCGTATCAGTTGCACAATAATGATGCCAATTTAGCACTGAGAAACTGAAAATGTGCATGTTTCCTATAGTTCCCATCCAGCCTTTAATATATTAGGAATGCAGCTTCCTCAGTGATTATGATGAGCTGCTCATTAGTGCCAGTTTTTACAACAGAGTGTTTCAGCATGCACTAATTGTTTTATGAGATCAAGTGCTACAATAGATGATGCTAGAATTAACAATGGTAGGAGCATAAAGGCATATGAAGGGATTTCTGTGTAAGGTCAGAGATCAGCTGTAAGTAGCCATTGATGGTCATACCATTGGCCAAAGCAGCCCAGGCAGCTGTTCTTGTGGGACTTCACCTCTTCACAAAGTCAGTTTTACTGGGTGGGTGGGTAATCAGTGCATTCCCTGCCTAAGAAAAACCTATGAAATTCATGAGGTCGCTGTAAGTCAACAGGCGGCTTGAAGGCACATACACAGACATTGTGGCCATTTCCGCACTACACTCTTATTGTGCAATTATTCCACTTTCGGCATCCTATGGAATCCTGGGGTTTGCAGTTTAGGGAGGGGCCAGCTGGTCCCTCTCTAAACTGCAAACCCCAGGATTCCATAGGATGTTGAAAGTGGAATAATCGCCCTATACGAGTGTAGTGTGGAAATGGCCATACAGACAACATCAGAGTTGTCCTTGTCAACAGATGGAGGCTTAAGCTATTTATGTAGTTGCTTTGATATCTGAAACCTTTACATCTTCATAGATAAAGAGGGGTTTATAAAAGGGAAAGTATAACTTTCTGTTACTCTGAAGTTACATTTCTTCAGGCCAGCTATTGCTGAAGCACCATCAAGGGAGAAAAACCAGCTAAACTTCTGTAAATAACATTTTGCTGTTTTTATGACAGAGTTAGCTTTTTTTAAACTTTGTTGCTTCTGTTGTCATTTCAGAATAGATAAAAGTGTTCCCCCCCCCCAAGAGTGATCTAAAGACCAGTAACATAAGAAAATGCTGAAAGGATGAATCAAAGAGTTGGATTTACTTTGACTATTAAAATTTTTCTAGAGAGTTCATGGAGTTCCAGAGAGCAAAGCCTGTTGGATCTTTATCTCTTGCAGCCTAACCCAGGCCTGGCATCTTCCAGGCATTGAACTACAACTCCGAAAACACCAAGAGAGAATGAGCAATGTGAAAGTTACTCATGAATTTTTGAGAATGAAGTGTAAAGTTGTGTGCACTGTAAAAGAAAAAAGAAAAATCTCAGCACGATGAGAAAACTGGATGGAGCAGGCTTATGATTTAGTCTGTGGAAAACTGACACAGACTGGGTATCGACTGATTTGTAAATTCTGTCTTTTCTGTATCATTTAAGATTGGGAAGGGGGGCTCATGTGATCACATGCTCCTCCTTTTTATCTGCCCAGAAAATTAAACATTTGAGAGAAGAGTCATTTCCAGCCAAGCCTTTTTTCTAACATGCTAACTCTCTCAAAGGATGAAAGATTAATTTCTGAGAGCTTTCTATCCATGACTGCCCCCCACCCATCCACTGCCTGTAGTGGTACAATAAAGACAGAGTTTCATCCTGTTCATTAAGACGTGGTTCATACATCCAGATAGTTTCAGATACTTCATTAAAATCAGTGAGAGTTCTGTGGCTAAAAGGAGCAGAACATCCCGTTTACAGTTTCTTGACATGATTTTACAGCAGAGCTCAGAAACACATGCTGCCTGTGGACATGCTTGATTAAAGCATGAATCTGTTGCTATGGCTGTGTGAAGCTGGTGTTCCCTGAACAATCCTTCAGGTACACTGGCAGAAACTCACTTCAGAGTTTTCACAAGAAGAAGTGGATTTTATACTGTCTCTGTGCTATTAGAGTTGCTGCTTCAGGCTTCAGTTTTGCAATCCCACGATTGCAGTAATCATTCATGTTATAGCTTTCCTGCTCAGAGGCAGTTTTGAATAGCTACCCAGTATCTCCCCCAATCATCTCCCCAGCCCTCATCTTTATTTCACTGTTTCTCAGGAGTTTGTCATCACTTTTCCCCTCCTCAGGTTTTCCACTTCTAGGGTTTTTTCCTCATTATTGTAATTGTGCTAATGCAACCTTCCTTCAACACATTCCAATATAGCAGCAGGGCAACATTCCTTCAATATGTTCCAATGGACTCCCTAGCCACTCTGCTGCCATAGACTCTTTCCACACCTTACCTGGTCATGGAGACGTCCGGTGTGGGTCCCAGTATCTGGTCTACTGAGAAGGGAGCATGACAGGAACACTCCCCTCTGCACTGGCTGCCTCCATATTCCAGGAAGTGCAGCCATTGTGCTTCCAGGACCTCCACAGACAAGGTAAGTCCATGATGTGGCGCAATTGCCAGTCATTGATGGAGAAAACCCGTCAATGATTTGTGGCATGATTGTGCCACCTGGAGAAGGGACAAGGATGGGACTGCAATGGCATTGTGCATAAGCGTTGTCGCAGTCTGTCCTTCTCCTGTCCCTGTGGCAGGTTGGGAGGGTGGAGTGGAAAGGGCCATAGTCATAGGACACAACAGATTCTTCTTTTTTTTTTAAAAGGAAAGATCAGTGAGACTGTGGCAACTGCCAAGTAAGGTTTCAGCCATGGCATGCCCAGTATTTCCTTCCATTTCCCTTACAGGAAAGAAATTGAGAATGGAGGCTAGGGCCAGTCTTAGGTAACTATGCCAACTACATGCCTCAAACACACTCACTTGATCATTAAATAGGGATACTTGCAAAAAGGATCTGCTTCATTAGTAAAACACAGGGGGTGGGGACAATACTGTGACTAAGAAATTGAATGATTTGTGTAGCAAAAAAAATAACAATGGGATTACACGGGGAGGAAAATGGAACAGCAGCGATGTCATGCAAAAAGATTCCCTGCTTGCTGATGCTAACCCACCTCTGCTCCACTATAACAGCCTGGTGTGAAAACATCCTCTTTCTTCTGAGCAGTGACTCAAAAGTGGAGCTCAGGAATTCTTGCACAAACCAAGCTCCAATGAAAATAAATAGGGCCCTTCATCTGAAAATAAAATCTCCAGTTTGTCGTCATTGCTTCTCTTGAAACCTCACAGCTCAACAGAACAATTAATAAAAGGTTCAGATATTTGAGGAAGGGCAGATAAGACTAAAAATAAATAAATAAAGTTTTACTTCCTTTCATTCTCTTACGCACATGCTGCTTGGTGTATATATAAATATATATTTATACTGGATATGACTTCTAACATTCACAGGGCTAACTGATATTAACAGGAGATTCAGATAAACAAATTGTAGATTACGACAGCTGAAATTTTACACAGCCCCTGCGCACATCAGTGAAAAATATCATAGGATCTGGCTGCCATTTCATAAGCTAATTTTTGTTCTCTGACAAAATATTTGCTTGGGCTACAGAACAATAGATGATGATGATGATGATGATTTAAAATATGTTACCTTTCCTAATCTTGAAGAAATAATTTTGAAATAATTTTCAAAAATAAGAAAGTTTGTGTTAAAGTAAATAACTCTGAATAAAGAGATTGCTAGAAGACCATAATAAAACAAATTCCTGAATTGTAAGGATCTATCATTGACTATTCAAGTTAGGACTGCCCATGTCATTTCCAGTTCTGTGTATGGTTGTGAAAGCTGGGCGGTGAAGAAAGCTGATAGAAAATAATCAACTCCTTTGAAATGTGGTGCTGGAGAAGAGTTCTAAGGATATCATGGACTCCTAAAAAGACCAATAAATGGATCATAGAGAAAATCAAATCTGAACTCTTCCTAGAAGCCAAGATTACTAAACTAATACTGTTGTGCTTTGGCCATACCATGAGAAGACTTGACTCACTAGAAAACACAATGGTGGGAGGGAGAAGGCAGTAGGAAAAGAAGAAGACCACATTACAGATGGAGAGACTCAGTCAAGGAGACCGCAGCCCTGAGCCTTCAAGACTGGATCCTGGCTTTTGATGATAGGGTGTCTTGGAGTCTCTCATGCATAGGACCACCATAAGTCTAAGTCAACTTGATATCAATTAACAACAAAGGCCTGATGGGTAGACATCAGGATTGCCATTAGATATTAGGCCTGAAAGTAGACATCAGTCGTGACATTAACACAGTAACTTCAGTTGGCAGGTGTTGGGGGACAGTAATAGAAATCCCTTGGCTTTTCCTTCTGAGCCCCCTAATCTTTCCTCTTCCTTGGGGAACAAACCTGTATATACCCACACTGTTGAGAAATGTGAAAGACAGTAGTGAATCTTTCAAGCAGAGCAATCACTTGTTCACTGTGAAATATATTGAGCTTGCAAGATTTGAGCAGGGTGTTGATAAAAGGGAGACTTGGAGATCTCTTATTCATATGATTGCCATAAATCAACTTGATGGCAATTAACAACAACAATTAAGCAAATAGTTTAATGGAGAAGATGGATGAGAAAAATGGCTGCTAGTTAGAGCAATGCAGGAAGGGGTTGGTGGGGCAATGCAAACAAATAGGACATCTGCAAACATGCAAACCAGCAATCAATGAGTGTAGGCATGAAAACATCATACTCACAGACACAGAGTGTCTGTCCTATTCCCTGAAACTGGTCTGCTACCCTCTGGCTTGATTGAGGATGCTACTGTATTGATGACCTTCAATTCCCAGTCCAGTCAGTGCCTGTGTGTGACGTGGGAGAGGCACCTCCATCTTGTCCATCTCCTCAGGCAGTGAAATGTCTCGTACCTGCCTGATCTCTCATGCCATGGCATGCTAAAATAAATCTATTTTGTATTTTCTACCTTATTGTTTCTTTTTTGCTTGGTTGCTCCTTATTTGTCTGCAAACATTAAGTGGAGGATCTATCATGTTGTTTCATCGTGGCCAGAGAATGTGTAACCAAGCTTTTCTCTGAACATTACCTGCAAAGGACAATTACAAAGGAGGCCAAACAAAGGCCATATATTTATCCTGCATAAACCTGTAGTATACTTAAATGCAAGTGAACTATAAGCAGTGGATCAGAACTGCATCATAATACAACATATATGCACATGGCCTTTGAAAATGATTGGTATCATGACACTTTGCTGCATTTTTAATTGTAGCCCATTTGTAACTCAGTCTCTCTCTTTTCTATGTTCTGGGATATTATCATTCAAAAACACAGAGGACACAGGGGATCATGACTAGTAATAATCTCTTAAGCATCTTCCATTGAGGAACAACATGTGCTTTATAACTATGAATGAGCTAAGCCCCTTGAATCCCTGTGATGAAGGAGAAATACAACATGAGCCCTTCTCCATCTGCTGTAAGAACATGTGCGTATGTGGCAGCTGCCTTGTCCAGTCCTTGTTGACATGACACAGTTTCTCACATGTCCTTCACTGCTGTGCATTGTAGGTTTCCCATTTAACCTTGGCCACAGGGCAATGAAACTGCTGAGTTCATAATCATATCATGACTGGCCCAGATTTTGAGGATGCCTGCTGACAGAGCAGGGGGAAAGCAATCTCCTGGCGTGTTTCTAAAACTCTCTCCGCAATTTTGTTGGAGGGACTTAATGAAATAAAGACAACAGCTGGCATGTGCTGCCTCTCTATTGAAAGCTGCTAGCCTAGCAGCATTGCCCTATTTGAATTTTGTACCCGAGAGTTACTCTTTCTTTACCATCTGCCTCTACTGCCCACCTTCTTCTGTCTTTAAGTTACTTGAAGATTTACTTTAAAGTCAATGGAAGTGGTTGGAATTCCATTAGGTTCTATTGTTTCTGTCATGCATCACAGGCTGCTACTCAGAACGAACCTTAAAGATGTGTTTATTAGTTAAAGTTAATACTTGTTTAAGGTTCTAACTGGTTTACAGGACATGTAAACTTAGATTTCACACTGAAGTTGAAATGCATTAGCTGCACTCACATGTCTCTTTCTTTATGTGCAACTAGGTGGGGCTCTCTGGATGTTCTTGAACAGGACAGAATGGTTCAGGTCAACAAATAGCTTTGTTGGTATATATAGATAGTTTCTGCATTTTAACCCACTGCCAGCCCCTCAGTTGTATCTCACAATCAGGTTTATGGACAAAGCCAAAAGCCTAGCATTGTGATGTCTCAGGCAGAGCAGCAAATGCTGTCCTTCTCTGCCATTTTTCAATGGACAACATCCAAGCTGTTCAAGTTATTTGGGCACTTGCAACAGAAAATCCCACAGATGCCCTCCCCTGGCAGTATCTTGCCTTTTCTTGACACCCAAAATCTGCTGCCACATTACCTTGCCTACTGCTAGGGCCAGACTTGTCTATAGATGACAATGCTTCAGATATCTTAGGGCTGTTAAGCAAAAGAATGATTTAGCATAGAAACCATAATTTCACTCAAATACAAAGAAGTGTAAAATATCCCTGCATGCCATACTAAGTAAATATTCAGTGCTAGTGTTTTGGAATTAGCTGAAAAGAGTGCTTGCTTAGTGTGTGAGAAGTAGTTGTTCTGATGACCATATTCTCCAGAAGTTCTGTATTCTTCATAACTTTCTGAGGGTAACAGATGTTCAACAGTGGAATGGACTATCTTGGAATCTCCTTCTTTGGAATGTTTTAAACAGAAGTTGGATAGCCATCTCTTAGGGATGCTTTTGTTTTGGACGCCTGGATGGAGGTTGGCTAGATCAGTGCTACATCAAATGTTGGACCCTGGAGCAGTATCCTAGAACAGTACCAGTCTACAAGCCATCAGCTGCTGGTCCCTGGGGAGTTTCTGGGAAGGGAAGAAATAATTTTGGCCCATAGATATAACTATGCCATTAGTCCCTGGCTTATTGGGGAAAAAGTTGCTGGTCACCACATCAGATAGCTTAAGAGGTCCTTGGCTAGATGACCCTAGGATTCCTTTCCAACTCCAAAATTCTATGATTCTGTGAAATACCTGAACATGCAGCACCTCCAGTCAAGACAGAATATCTCCCTCAATTGATTCTACCTCTGTTGTCCATATTCTTTCACTTTCTCTCATGTATGTTACCAAAGGTCCTGGACATTTTGCTGCCTGAAGACAGCCATGCCACCACAAGCTAAGATATACAATAAAAGACCACTGAAATTATTTTAGCATCTAGAGCAGAAAATGCCACATATGCTTCTTCTCTTTGGTGGTAAAAATGAAATAATAAAAATTTTTAAGAAACCAACATTTTGCTGCCTTTTCATGATATCAGACTCGTCTGACTGAAGTATCCACTTCTCTTTGCCTAATGCTAGGTCTGGCCTCAATCCTAATCTTCAACCCATTTTTCTTTATCCTCCTAATCGCAGACCCCACTTCTCTCTCACGTCTGTCCCTTTAGCCTCCTTCCCATTAGTCTCCAGTGAGATTCTTGCCCCCCATTTCTTTGCTCTCTCACCTGCCTTTCATCTCTGTCCTTCACTTATTCTCTCCTCCCTTTCCTTTGACACAGCAAAAGATTAGAATCCAGAATATTATTTACATCATTCCTAAACATTTAATTTAGTCCTTGATAGAGTTGTTTTGCTGAACCCTTAACTATGATCTGCTTAACTCTGTATTTACACATAATCCAAATTCCCAAACCTGGGCTGTCAGTTCAGCAGCCTGCCCTGTTTAGCTGCAGTAATCCAGATCTGTGAGAGAGAAGAATGCCAGGGCAGCTTTTCTGTTGTCTTTGTATTACGTGGAGCACTCGTTGCAATATAAGAAGGCTGTCTCTTCTGACAGAGGTCTAGATGATGAAAAATGAATCTGCCTTATGCTGCTGGTCTATCTAGCCATTATGGCGTGCTGAGACTGGCAGTAATGTCCAAATCCTCAGGCAGAGGTCTTTCTCACCTTTGAACTGGATTCTACCTCAGCAATATTTTCAAAAAGATGTTAGCCATATTTGCTTTTTTCAATATAAAAAGGGGAGGGAGAGCAAAAGGAATCTTAGGGCACCTTTAAGACTAACCAGTTTGTTTCACCATAAATTTTTATGGTTGACTGTTCATTTCTCCAGATGTATGGTGTTCATCCTTGATAGACAAACATTGGTGGCGGGAATGCAAAATATAACAGAAATACAAAATGTGCCAGTATGTTGATGGAGTGGTAAGTGTAGATCTTAATGGTAGTTATCTTCTCTATCCTCTTTCCTTCTCATGCATTTGGTGATACATGATATATGACAACAATCCTTCAAGCCCCATGGCATGTCTTAATGTCTGTATCCTAGGCCATTTCTGCACTACATTGATTATTCCACTTTCAACATCCTATGGAATTCTGGGGTTTGCAGTCTAGGAAGAGGCCTTTGGAATTCTCTGCCAGAGAGCTCTTTGGCTTCAGGAAACTACAAACCCCAGAATTCCACAGGATGTTGAAAGTGGAACAGTAGCACTTTAACCATTTAGTGCGGAAATGGCCAATGACAGAGTTATTACTTACACACAGAGGTCTAAATTCTAACTATAGTAGACCCACTAAATTAAATTATTATTTAGATAACAGATGACTTACGAAGTTCCTATTGGTTTGGTAGGGCTAACAGTTTGGATTTTCTTGTAGGGTTATGTATTTATGATGATGAAATATGGGAGGAGTAAGTGCAGGCATTTAATTTTAAAAGGGAAAGAAAAAACTTTAAAAGAAAACATGGTGTTGATGGTGGAGAGTGGTGGGTAGTGCAAAGGGAAAGGACTGCCTTGCTCTCCTTAGTCCACACTGAGTTCTAAAAATGTCTTTGAGACATTTTGAAATACCCCTTCCTTTAAATAGAGTATACAACGGCAGAGGGAGACACAGTGGGTTCCTAGCAAACCAGTTCCAATGAAAACAAGCCTGGAAAAGTCACACGGATTATGCGAGTGACTGTGAGGGGATTACGGCAACTGGTGAGGAATTCTGAACATTCCCAGACCTACAGCCTTCTCCTGCACTGGTGCCTCTGAGCTGAGGTTAAGCAGCCCCAGCTCTCTTCAGCTAGGAAATAGTATCTTTTACAAGCACCGCATGCTGCCGCCACAAAAACTGTCCAAACATGAGGGATGTGGCCATCAGTTAACAGCTGACTGACTGGATTTCCAGGCATGCAGACACGTTGCTCACCGAGACCAAGCAGCTGATATTCTGCAGTGACCTCAGGTGACAATGATGAAAACCAGAAAATTATTTTCATTATTTTGCCTCTCCTTCCATTGTGGTTCTTTAAAAAGACAGTAAATAACACGTTAAGAATATGACATCAGTTAATTGGCCTCTTCAGCACAGGACTGCCATGTGCACACAGCTCTGTAGTAAAACAAGAATTGGCCCACATTATTGTGCTGCCTGAGGTGAGGCAGCAAATGGAGGCCTACCCCATCACCAGAGTAATGGCACATAATACCTTAGGCCAACTAATTTGACATTTTTGGGCATAAAACTCAATAAAAACACGACACTGATAGATTGAATAATATTACCACAAATCTTTTGACTGAGGTGGCTGCCTCACTCTGCCTAATGTAAGGGCTGGCCCTGGGTAGAAGGCATGCTTTGCATGCAAAAAATCTCTAGTTTAATTCCTGGAACCTCCAGAGAAGGCTGGGAAAGACCCCTGCCTGAAATTCTGGAGAGCGGTTACCAGTCAATAGGTAACTCTGAGCAAAATGGACCAATGGTCATTTGATATAGGGCAGCTTCCCATGAAAACAGTCTGTGAGCAGTAAGAGCCCGACTCAATCCAGCCCTACCATTAGGCCAAAAGAGACAGCTGCCTCAGGTTGTAAAAAGACACCAAACTATGAGTGACTAAATTAATCCATTTTGTATTTTTACTGCCACAAAGTAGAAGAGATATCTGTGATATTTTCTGCCTGATGTCCCAAACAACCCAACTAGGCTTGGATACTATGCACTTTGACTTAGGTGGGTGATCATTTGCCCTGTCTCAGGCAGCAAAATGCCTTTGACTTGATTCAACCATTCAACTATTAGGAAGGGGAATCTATTGTGAGTTTTATTGACTGAGACTGGTGACTATAATGTTTTCTATACATGAATGGGTAAGATACAGTATGGGTAAGAATGCAATTCAGATAATGCATTTTAATTACAGAGAGAGAGATAAAGATGTAAAGCAACTGAAACAAGAAAGCTCTGAGCTCTAAACTGCATCAGCAAGATGGTCTTTGCCAGCTATGAGCCTTAAGGATAACAATCCGGATGTAGAATAGGTTTAAGGGATACAGAATGTATTGTCCTGGTTTCTTTATGTCACACAGCAACAAACAGGCTCCTATTTCATCTTCTGCTGCCAGCCTCTGGGGCGGATTAGCCTGTGAGTAATGAGACATTGAGAAATATTGCTTTGGATCAAGGGAATAGCTTTGTCACAAATAGTGCAGGCACTGTCAGTCCCTTTGCAGGAGGACTGGTAATTGCAAGTGGAGAACCTAACTTTAGAGAGCAATCAGTAGCAATCTGACTGATTAAAGAAATATTTTTTGAATGAAGAGAATAGTGCTTCAGTGATACTAGAAACACAACTCATGTGTCTTGGGACCTTTCTGCACTACATGGTTATAGTGCTATTATTCCACTTTCAGTATCCTGTGGAATTCTGGGGCTTGTAGTTTCCTGAGGCCAAAGAGCTCTCTGGCTGAGAATTCTAAAGGCCCCTCCCTAAACTGCAAGCCCCAGGATTCCATAGGATGCTGAAAGTGGAATAACAGCACTATGACAGTGTAGTGCAGAAAGGCCCTTGGTCTGTGAATGGTGCAATAGATGCAGGACACACAGGGGTTGAAACAATGGGACTTTTTTAGAATAACATATTCCTGTAAATACTCCTGTCATGCCCCTTGGTTGTCCCTATTCCCTTTGAACTAAGCTGGAGCTGTCACAGTATCCAGGTATGGATTTTCCAATTCATAAATGTATTGTTGTGAGTTATTTCTGCTGTAATGTTGATTGTTTTGGGACAGCAGTTATAACTCACTAACTTTACAAAAGATCTGATCCTCCTGCAAATGAAAACTGATACAGCTGGGTTATTGGACTTAACATAAAAGGCTTATCCCTTGTGCTAGGAAATGAAATTCCTGGGAAATCTTGTGCTAGTGTTCTGTCAGTGCTTCAGAGTTATGTCTTTCCTTTTCTCATGAAGTCTCAGGTCTCTCTCCAGACAAAGGACAACACATTAACCATTATACTGTCTGCTAATATAAATAGATTGGGTATTATGCTACTAATGCTGCTCTTAGAGCAATGAGCGCATACGCGTGCGTGCGTGTGTGTGTGTGAGAGAGAGAGTAAACATAATGCACACATACCTAGATGTGGATCATCACAACTGCTTGCTGCTCATTAGGGTATTTCACTATAGGGACTGTCATAAAGAGTGCTTGCAGATTAACATTTACAGTAGAACCACTGATCTGGGACCAAGTGATCTCAGGGATCTCTTTGTAAAATGGTTTTATGATCTCTAGTGGTTTGTGTTCAGCACAAGAAAAACTGGGGCTGAGTTCCTACATCACTATAAAGATAAATGGATTAATCTGGACTATTCTCAGGCTAATCTGCATACTGAAATGTAGGGCCCTTCACCCTACAGAATTATAGTGCTATGATTATTCTTTAACTGACAATGAAACATCCTATACAAACATCCTATGTTTGTACTTTAGGGAAGTACTAGAAAATTTGGCAGAGAATTCTAAATGCTCCTCTTTGAAGTACAAAACTCAGAACTCCATGGGATGTTGTCACAGCAGTTAAAGTGATATCATAGTGCTATAATTCTGTAGTGTGTAAGGGTCCTTGGTGCTCCACCAGCTTTTGCACTTCCTGAATTTCCTTTCCTAGTTTTAATCTTTTTTTTTTAAAGTAACACTCACACACTCCCCTCCCTCTCTCCCTCTCTATATATAAATGTGCATTTAAATGTAACTTTTTGGGGTGCAGATTTTAAAAAATAGTACAAATTAGTGCATAAACAGGATGAAATTGACTTTTCAGAAAAAAAATAACAGGACCAAGAAATATACTGGGTTGGATCCAGACTCAAACATACTTAGAGCAGACATATGGAAATCAATAGGACTTATATTAGTTTGATTTTGATTTTAGTGGATCTATTTTAAGTATATCTACTGTTTTCTTCATCCTTACTTCTAGCATAAACTCATAGGTGTCACAAAAACTAAACAGAATTTTGCACACATGTATAACTGTTGGGCCTAAATGTATGTTTATCTAATTCTAAACCTTGGAAGTTCATCAACCATCTTTATTAAACAGAAAAGTGACCCATAGTCCTTTCCTAAGGGATGGCAATTGCCTGCATTTTTTAAACTTTTGTTTAATTGACAATAAAATAAAATTAAATGAACATATTTGGAGTTTATATTAATTCTGTGTCAAATTTGCCTGGCCTTTTTCAAGTAATTGTTCATCTTTTTTCCAAATAGGTATCACCAAAATTTTGTCTGAGGCCTCATGAAGACTGTGATTTATTGCAATGTAAAATAAGAGGATACCATACTTCCTGTATCTTAATACACAAGTATGTGCATCAGTGACAATGTGATGTTGAAGTAAGCTTTAGCATTATTTCTTCTCAAGATGGATCAATGTAAAGTAGTTATGGGAAAAATAATAGGAGAGGAGATCCATTTATTGACTTCTCTGTGTCAGCAAGTGAAGATGGCTGCTTTTTAAAATAAACATGCAAACAGTACCAAATTCTTTTCTTAAAGTAGTACTTTTCATTCCTGTACTCTCTTTACACTAACCACTGAGTAGCACTTCTTTTTTCCTTTGTGATCAAGAGAATGAACATTTATTACTGTTCCTGTTCCATTGCTGATTTTATGTGTAGAGCTCTGTTATTATTCTGGGTGATTTTTTGAATTCCTCTTTATTTAGCATTCCAGTTCCATCTGGCACACGCCTGGATATTTGTACCAAATGACTATATGCAAGTCAGAGTGATTGGTCTGGTTATATAACAAAAGCATTCATATACTATGAATAGAACACAGAAGGAAGCCTGAAGCGGGAAGAGCTGCTGAGAAGCAACAGATCAAGCAACTGAAATGCACAAGAAAATGTCATTCTTGGTTAATGGTGACAGCTTTCACCATGGCCTGTTAGCATTTCCCTGAGCACTTGCGTCAGTTCCCAGAAGGATGCATGTTAAAGTGTATCCTCAGGCATTTCCGATCCTACGGTGATGAGGTCCAAATGTCACACACGGGGGAACAAAGTTCCATTTATCTTGGTTAGTTTGTTTACGTGCTGAATTCATTCAAGAAGTAGTCGCCATGTTAACTTGCATGTTGATTTGTAGACAGTGCAGTAAGCACAACTAATATTGAAAATTATCAGTCATACAAGTGAATATAGGATTGGAGCACAGCGCTGTCCCTATTTTTTACCTTCTATTCTGACCCAAAACAAGTTATTGCTTGAGGTGAAGTCCTCATCTCGCTCCTTGTACAAAAACCAGCTGGCATACTAGTTCAATCTTTCTTCAACACAACTGGCAGGACAACATTCTTGTAGTGTGCACCTGAAAGCAGCAGGCTTGCTTAGATGATACAGGCTGTGTGCAATACAACTTTCACCTCCAACACCTTGCTGCCACCTCATTGTGTCTGCCCTCTGATCACTGCCTAGTGGAAGGGCTGGTTCTGTCTTCTGTCTTTTCCAATACAGCTTGTAATATCTAGGGGAGCAGTGTATACATAAAGCCATTTGAATGTTATTGGTCCTTGTTTGATCTGGCATGTTTGAGAGAGTTAGGGTCTGATCAGATAGGCCACTGACTTGAGCCAGTTCCAGTACATGGCTAGGGCGAACTACCTGACCACAGCTGCGGCTTAAACTGTCTGGCTTCGGATGTCCCTCCCTCATCCTGTAACATTTAGAGAGACATATCTGTTCTATAATATTGTTATATTTCTCTGCCAGCAACCATTCTACACTGCTGAGGGAAGAGAAAAAAGAAGGGAAATGTTTAATGTGATATTAATATGTCTAACTTATCAAGGGTGGAGACCTTGGCATAGTGAGTCTGTCAACAGTACCTATTAAAAAATAGCAACAAATGTGTTCCTAGGACATGGAAATATACTTGCAACTTTCGCCATTTCCACACTAGACTGTCATAGTGCTATTGTTCCACTTTCAACATCCTATGGAATCCTGGGGTTTGCAGGTTAGGGAGGGGCCTTTAGAAGTCTCAGCCAGAGAGCTCTTTGGCCTCAGTAGACTACAAACCCCTGAATTCCACAGGATGTTGAAAGTGGAATAATGGCACTTCTGGCTCCTAGGAGGAAGATGTGGCAGCTGCCCCCGCTGTCCCTTCACTGGCCACTTTCATGCATGGATGAGCCCTTCTAGAAAGAGATGGAACACTTTGACCATCCTTGTGTGGCAAAGAGTGGCATTTGTATAGGCTAAACATTTTGCAGTGTAGGTAGTGGCTTCTCTGCTTTGACCTACTTTTCTTGCATGTGAATGGCTTAGAAAGAGAGAGAGAAAACCTATATCTGTGTAAAAATTTGTTTGGACTAAATGTATTTAATGCAAATGTGGAAGTATGTAATATTTCAGGTGTAAAAACACTCACTGACCTGCTCCAATACAACATGCTGGGCCAGCTAAAAAATAAATAAAAAATAAAAATAAAATGTTCTCTGGTTTATATATGCATTGATACTGTAAGATCTTTGTTGATTTAAGTAAAATGATGTTTTAAAATGCTTATTGTTATTTTTATTGTTATTGTTATATGAATTCTTTTCATTTTAGTGGATTTTGTATGCTGCCACAAGTGTCTGCATTTTAGAAATAAAGACATTAAATTGTAAAAATGTCCAGATTAATAACCAAGGAGATTTGAGTCTGGCAATAGTTCAAAAAGTCTGAGAATATTCCTGCTATCGTTTTTTCCCCCAGTGGTAGCAGTTATTGGTTAATAATGAAAGCTAAAGAAGAAATTAACTGGGCTACATCCAGTACTTAAAAGCGATTGTTTGTGCAGTTTTCATACAATTCACTCTGTGTGCTTCCATTGGTGAAATCTGGATTAATCCAGAGCACAGCAGCCTAAAGCTGTGTAGGAGATTTGGGAAATAATTTCATACCAGCACAGATTACATAGAAAATATGCTATGTAATTCACATCATGATGTGCTTTGCAATTTACATAATTATGTAATTTATCCTCTAATTTGGATTGTAAGAAGATGTTAAGGGAGAACAGCAGATTTTCTTTTTTAAAAAATAACAGAAAAAAATCACAAAGGCAATGTTCTCATCCACATTTTAGATGGGGGGCAATGGGGGGCAATGAAACATGAAGAAGAGAAGATGCTTTCCAAGTTGGGCTGAGTCAGAAGAACTGATGTTTCAGATATACCAAATTGCCCTGCATATCACCAGTTTGCTGAGGTAACCAATCATTGTGTAAGTGATATCACCCAGAGTATGCATTTCAAGCCTCTCTGCCTTTTCTGGATGGCAATTTACAAAACAAATGCTTCTTAAATTGCATATTACAGATTAATTAGGGTTTTGCTGGATATGACCAGCCAATTAAAAGGAGCTTAGACTCAGGGAGTGATCATCCATTAATGACAGCTGTAGGCAAAAAAAAAAAAAAAAAAAAGTACAAATTCAACATCTGTGATTCACCCACCTCTAGCTCGTGGGAAATGACCACTGTCCCACCTCCACCCGGATCACCCGCCCATCTAACTCATCTGAAGCTTTTAAGAGAATCTCAATGCAGAATTTTAGCTCCAGTAAATAACAATCTGGTACATCCAGACTTGAAAACTTGCTCTTTTGCCACAGTGCCCTACCATGAGGCTGAGTAAGGTGGCTGCTTCAGGCATCTGATTTAGGATGTTATGTGAGGGCAGCAAATTATTAGTTATTCCTGTATTTTCACTATTTGAGAGAAAAAGAGACAGGAACCTGCAGGATGTTCTGCCTTTTGTACCAAAATAATTGTTGTGGGTGCATTTTATGGTATCCTGGTGTTTGTAGTGTGTTGAAGGACTTGGACTTCTCTGCTAGAAGTCTGTAGCCCACTCCCCTGTACTACTGTACTAGAGCTCTCTAGCAAAGAACTTCCAACGCTGTCATCAAACTACAAATCCCAGGATTCTGAGGTATGGAGCTATGCCAATTGGGGTGGTATGAAACTAATATAACTCTGTAGTGTAGATATAGTCTACACTGGTTTTAGGTAGTATGTACATGGACTGGAAGGTGTGGTCAATGGTAGCTAGCAGACCCATTGTAAGTGGGGCAGTGAAACTATTTGAGGATGTAGTCTGACTTTGAAAGAAACTATTCAAGGTGCAGAACCTATTTTAGGGTTCAGGACCTTGAGAGCCAGTATGGTCTAGTGCAGTGGTTCTCAACCTGTGGGTCCCCAGATGTTCATGGACTTCAGCTCCCAGAAGCCCTGAGCATTGACCATAGTGGCTGGGGCTTCTGGGAGCTGAAGTCCACGAACATCTGGGGACCCACAGGTTGAGAACCACTGGTCTAGTGGTTTGGGCAGTGGACTATAACTCTGAAGACCAGGGTTCAAATCCCTGCTCAGCCACAGAAACCCACTGGGTGACCAAGTCACATTCTCTCAGTCTCAGAGGAAGGCAAAGGAAAATCCCTTCTGAACAAATCTTGCCAAGAAAAACCCCATGATAGGTTCACCTCAGGGTTGCCATAAATCACATAATAAGAAGCAGTAATCAGGTCCTTGGATATTTCCTTTAAAGTTCATGTGAAAAGCAGGAATGGATATAGCACTTCACTGACATCAGAGCACATGGCTGGCACCAGGTGGGATACATTTGCTGCTCTGCCTCAGTCAGCAGAATGTCTGGCACCTGCCCTTCCAGAGTGGCACATCACAGGGCTACTGAAACGACTGATATGTCAACAGAATTCGTCATCATCATCATCATCATCATCATCTTTATTTATATCCCACTTTTTTCCAAGTTGTGACTCAAAGCAGCTTACAATAATTAAAAAGATATAGTTAAAACTACAGAGTACAAAAGTTAAAACACAATTTAACAGTCAAAAAGATTTAAAACAAAGTTAAAATACATAGTTAAAAACTCACACACACATACACATCAGCCATAAAATTAATAAAATACCCAGCATCTTTTAGCAGAAATACCATATATAATCACGCATCAGATACCTGTTGGAATAGAAATGTCTTTACTTGACTGCGGAAAGATAGTAGGGAGAGTGCCAGTCTGACCTCTCTGGGAGGGGAATTCCAGAGCCTGGGGGCAGCCACTGAGAAGGCCCTCTCCTGAGTTCTCACCAGATGCACCTGTGAAGGTGGTGGGACAGAGAGAGGGGGCTTCCCAGGAGATCTCAAAGCCTGGGTTGGTTTGTAGGGGAGAATACAATCTTTCAAATAACTTGGACCTGAACTGTGTAGGGCTTTAGAGGTCATCACCATCAGTTTTGAATTGTGCCTGGAAACAGACCAGCAGCCAGTGGAGCTGTTACAACAGGGGAGTTGTGTGATCCTTGTAGCCAGCCCCAGTTAACAAGCTGGCTGTCACTCTTTGGACTGGCTGAAGTTTCTGAACGCTCTTCAACGGCAGCCCAATGTGTAGCGCATGTTATGATAATCCAGCCGGGATGTAACCAAGGCATGTGACACTCTTGCTTTTCAAGTGCTTTCGTTTTAATTCTTATTTCAGGGGGCTTGATGGAAACTAAAGGAATTTCAGGGTACATTTTTTGGTAATAGTCAGTCCCAAAGTGTCCTTTTCAGCAGATCACTGTTAATGGCATATTGTATCCCTGAAATCCATTAAATGAGAAGCACTTAACTCTTTCCTCACTCTAAGAAGTGTTTTTTAAAGAAACATTATCATCGGTTCAAATTCCCTCCAGGGACCACAGCCCATTATGCACTTTGCATGGACGGAGATAAAAGAATTAGAAAGGACTCATATTACTGCAGGGTATCAAGTGACAGAGCAGCATAGATTGGTGTGCGAGTACTTAAAAAAGAAAAAAGAATGGAAGCTCGCGTTCAATGTCATTTCAAAACCAAAAATCATTGTATCTCCATAGTGACAAAAGATGACCTTCAAACCGCAAAGCTAATCCCCCGTAATGCACAAGGTGTGTTTTCAGATTAACTACTGGGTAGTACCTTCTAATCATGAATTCTGCAAGTCCACTGTCTTCTATCCCTTTACTGCATCTGCTGAAATTATTCCTTTGGCATTGCTATGAAAAGCCCAGGAGGATCATGTGAACAAAAGTGCCTCAAGCGATGGAGTTCATAGAGTCATAATCATAGAAACAGCATCATAGAGTCGTAAGGCCCTTCATGGGCTATTTAGTCCAACCCTTTCTCAATGCAGGATCTCCAGCTGTACTGCAAGAGATGTAATTACAAGACATATCTGAGAGTTTCCAGTTTAAACTCCTCTCCCCAAAGACCCCCTGATAGGAAAATAATAACTGGAGGCTTGTCTGCTGGTCTCCCTGGGGAGGGAGTTTTTGTCAGCTGCTCCCCCTGAAGAGGGAAATTTTGTTCACTAAGTAGTTGGTAGTGAATTCCAACCTCTGCAAGAATTTTTTAAAAAGTGATTTGCAATGGTGTAACTCCATCTGATATGATCATAATTCACCAACAGGATGCCAGTCTGAATTTTAAAATGCCCCATCAGACACTTTCCCCGGTCAAAGCGAAACACAAAGCATACTTTGCTCCTTTCTTACACCCTGTATCAGCAGTGGTTCCTCCATATTATCTGCTTTGCAGTGGTAATTAATTTATCACCCTAATTTCAATAATAAAATTATCTATTTTTCTGCCTCATCAGACTTAAGCTGCTAGAATGGGTACATCTCAAACACTACTCTCCCTCCCCTGCCCCCGCCTGCATCTGGTTCACAATCTTTTATTTTTATTTTTTTAAAAAGTCTTTTGCTAGGGTTACTGCATACACATGCTGTTAAAAATGTCCATGCTGGTGCCCTGTCCCCAGTGCATATGTGTCTATCCTCACACCTGCATTTTTCCAACTGCACATCTATTAGCTTTTCAACTGCACAATCTTTCTTCCCCCTGCCTTTTTTCTTTCATTTTTGTCTACCTACAAAGCCCAAACCACACCAAACCAATAAAGGGACTTCTTGTTCATTGAAAGTTACATGGAAATTCAGTCTCTTAGCTGTTAAAATTGTGGAAGTATTCACATATTAGCAAAGTTGCTTAAGCTGTGGAGAATTTTTTTTTTAAAAAAACAAACTAATATTAGCTATGACTCCATAAAACCAAATTAATTGCTAGCAATAGGAAACAACTCTGCAAAGAGCAAAGCAGTTCGGAGAAATCCTTTAATTAAAGATTATTGCCAAAGCCACAGATATTCAAAAATTCTTTCCACAAAAAGGAGAGTAATGTGCCTTGGGTTTTGTAGTAGCTGCCAGTACAGAATTGGAAAGCTGATAATAACTGAGATGAGGAGGAGGAGGAGGAGGAGGAGGAGGAGGAGGAGGAGGAAGAGGAGGAATGTATTTTTTCCCCCAGCCCAGGCAAGTTGCAGTTTCTATCCAATAAGATAAAAAAATGTAAGCTAAAGATACAACTCTTATTATTCATAAAATAGCAATAGTAAGATGGCATATCAAAAGCAGAACATTAAACACATTAGATTGTATTTTTTATTATTTATTTGAAGGACAATACAAAGTAAAAAAGATACAAAGACAATACAAAGTGAAAAAAGGGTACAACAAAAATCACTCCCATGGGGTGTTCAACCAGAGTTTTAAACTGCATAAGAGCCCCAGTGTACATATGGTGTGTCGTTCATAAAATCAACGCAAGGGTGCCATATTTTTTCAAAGTTATCCTGTATAGTACAACCTTTTGTTGCCCTTCCATTATGCGACAGCTTTTCCAACAGCCATGTATCCCAGATTCTTCCCCACCATCTGCTGACAGAGAAATTGCCTACTTTCCAATTGAAGGCAATTTCTAATCTAGCATCTATAAGAAAGAAATTAATCAGGTCCTTGAGGTTCAATTGTTTACATTGGGAGTCATATATTGAAAACAGCAGGAGGCTAGGACAAGCAGTTACTGTTTGCTTTGCAACCATACTAACAATTTTCAAAACCTCCAACCAAAAATGGGCTACAGCAGGGCAGGATATCCACATATGGAGGTAAGTACCCTTAGAACCACAGCCCCTCCAACAGTTAGATGATGCTGTTTTCATGATGTAACTCAGTTGAACAGGTGTAAGATACCACTTATGGACCAGTTTAAGAGTATACTCTTTAAATTTGGTTGTGGAAGATTTATATGGGGGCAATGTCCAAATTTTCAACCAGTTTGCATCCAATATCTGAATATCAAGTTCAGCTTCCCATCCTGATTTACTCAAAAGACTTCAACCATAGGTCTCATCGATTAACCGTTTATTAATTTTTGATGCCAACCCTTTCAAAGAGAGATCTTTTGAAACACATATATTCTCAAATAGGGACAAACTGCGTGGAAGTTCCCCTGTGTGGACCAGTCTGGTAATGAAACTAAGTATTTGATACAAGGGGGACCATCTGTATCAGTTCATCTCTTGATTTTGGTTTGGAATTGTGAAATAGATCATGAATTGTAAACAACGCTTTGTCTTTCCAATCTCTGAATTGAGAAAATTTGTAATTGTAATAGAAATTTGGGTGGAGAAGGAAAGGCATGATTGGTGATGGATAAGGTGCAAGAACACGTTGCCATTTTTTCCATGTCAGCAATGTGGTTTGTAAACATGGGTTTGAGACCTTTTTAACATCTCTGTTGGTAAACTTGGAGAATATAATTCTCAATCCTTCAGAAAGATCATGTTGTAATTCTAATGCTACCCACTTAGTAGACTGATCATTTCTAATTAGTTGAACAAGCTGGCAAATCTGGAAAGCTTCAAAGTATAGCTGTACATTTGGAATGGCAAGACCACCGTTCTGAGATTGTGAGTATTTAACTGTCTGTGGAAACCGAGGCCTCACATTAGATTGTATTAATATTAAATTATATAATAAAAGCTTGAAGGGATTTCAGTAAGTGTTTAAAAGCAGACAGAGAAAGAGCTGGGCAAAAACACACAGAGAATAATTAGAGGATAAGGAAGTGCTAAGTGTTGTCACTGTGATCATGCTTCCAAGTGTTCAAAGCATAGTTCAAAATAGTGTTCAAAATAGACCAGTATTATTTTCACCAAATTGCAAATAAGAGGTGATTCAAAACAGCGGTATGCCTAAGGCAGAAGTCCTTTGTGTCTTCAGGTGTTTTGGACTACAGCCTTTTCCGCATTCCGCTGTTACCGCCGTGAACTGGCCTGGCCTTTAGATATCATTTTGATATCATAATTCGGCCCCGCTCTGCTACCAGCCAAGTGTTTGTGAGGCCACCGAACAAGCACAACGCTAGGCATGGCTACTATTTGTTGCTCCCACCAAACCAAGCCAGAAATAGCCAGATCTGCTTTAGGGGATCTCCTGAAACAAACACCCTCATTCAATAAACAAAGAGACCCTTTAACCTGAGAAGGCACCCTGGCGAGCTAGGTGCTTAACTGCATTTACATACCAGCTATATTATTGTCAATTTGGAACATAATTCAATCATGTAAATTCTGACCTTTCGGAGGCTTTGTCTCCAACCCAAAACTTACTGTTTTTGCCCAAAACCAGACTAGTCTGCGGTCATTCTTTCCCCAATAACTATCCCCCGCTCTGAGAGCTCTTTGGAACTCTCGCCAGATCGCTTGGACTTCTACTCTGCCTTGCTGCCGCTCGGTTCAGCAGATTCCCTTCGGCCGCCACGCCAGGTTTCCTCTTCTACAATTGGCTTCCTCAGGACTGCAGGACAGGTGGCGTATCACCCATTCCCCCTTGAACTCTATTTTCCTTTTCTAGTTAGGGGTGTGTTTGTGCTTTTCTTTAATAACTGTTTAATAAATCTAATTGCTATTTTGAACCATTTGCATCCTCACTGACCTGACGCTGTATACACTGGGTAAAAGATCCCCGCTAAGTTACCCTGCCTCTCGTTAGTCAAGAGAGTGCTCCAGCTAATTTCCCCATCTTTGCTTGTTGTTGTTGGTTGTTTGGACGCCCCTCCCGGGACCCCCAATTCACAGGGTAACACCGCCCTCAACTTGCAATGATGATGGGATTGTGACAGGATTGCGATGATGGTTCTGCTTGACATTGCTGCAATCCTGTGGCCATCCATCACAATTGTGGAATAAATAATTCATGGGTTTTCCCTGTCAATGAACTGTGATTGGGTAGTCCTCCCACCTCCCTTCTGCACTTACCTATTGTGCAGAACGTCAGGAATTGCAATGGCTGCACTTCCTCCCCCAGCACAGCCTGGAAAAGTGTTGGGCTGCACTGTGGAAGGGAGGGGTGGAGCCATTGTGCTTCCTCTTGTCCAGCAGGGAGCCTGTGTGGAAGGGAGCATTTCTGTCATGCTCCCCTCCTGGGAGAGGTTTTCCCAGATCCCCACCTGATAGATTGGACAAAAGGTAAGATGCAGAAAGGACCTCCAACTCCACAGCCCCTGACTGTGGTAATTCTGATGGGACTTGTACACCATAACATCTGGCGGAACAAATTTTATACTCAACACCTCTGGCCTAAGGCTACCCAGTGAGTTCAGGTTGTGATCTTTAATTTATTAGTGAGTAACTATCACTGAAATAGTAGAACTTACTTCTCAGTAAACAAGTATAGTATTGAACTCAGTCTCTTAACTACAACATGCTATGCCAATTCCAGGAGCAATATAATATATATTCCCATATTTGTGCACAAAGTCATATGTACAAGACCATTTGGGCAGTTACTTTCTGAACTACAACTCCTAGAATCCCCAGACAATAAGATCACTCACTATGCTGGATGGATGACACTGGAAGATATGTCTCCAAAATTGAATATCTCCAAGCTCTCTCTCCCTCTCCCTCTGTCTCTGTCTCTGTCTCTGTCTCTGTCTCTCTCTCTGTATCTCTACATGGTGAACTAACTTTTTGCTTGCTTTATTACCTTTCCTTGGCAAGAAAACTCTGGCTCCCAGTTTCCATTTTTTTTTTTTTTTTTGGGCAGAGCTAATGTACCTCATATTCACTGACAAGCCCCAGAAAAGACAAAGGGCTCAAACTGAGGACTTTGAGAGAATACTGCATTACCAAGGTATCAGCCTACACCCTAGGGACTCAGATGAAATCAAATATGGAATTGCTTAGTAATGACAGACTCACAGATTCTTGGAAAAGGAGCAACTGTTCAGAAAGAGAGAGGGAGAGGCCTGTGGAGTCAGGGCAAAAGGGTGCTTGCTGAGAACTAAGAGATGAAGATGGAGAGGTGAGCCAGAACATCACGCCCGGGGCACAGGGTCTGATCTAAGCCTCTCATTACAGCCCTCAGCTACAGCCACTTGTAAGCTGATCATTGGTAAGTGTGGGAGGTCAAAGCTTCAAAATGACCTGAGTGAGCTGGAACTGAATCCCACCTCACTAATTAGGAAAGGGTGGGGGAGGGAGGCAGCAAGCTCTGAAGAAACCTGATACAACCATAATAATGGGGTCATTATCCTAAACCATATGGGAGTGTAAGATGATCCCACATCTTTCAATAATGACTTCAAAGTGCTGTACTGTTCAGTACTCACCCTTCGCTAATTGTGGAACACAAACAAAATGAGAAGGCTGTGGGCAATTACATAATTTATAGTTTTCTGAAGAAGTTTCATAGATTGGGACTGACGGCTTAAATGGCACATCAGTGAATGTGTGTTATGGCTGTATTTTGGCTTTTGCTCACTCGTTCCACAACTCCAAATTCAAAAAGCACTGGGGGCTAGCTCAAGACATTTTGCTGCCTGAGGCAGAGCAGCAAATACAACCCCCACCCATTCATACAAATTAACATGGGTAGCAATCAAAGGCCATTTCTGCACTAGCCTGTTATAGTGCTATTATTTCACTTTCAACCTCCTATGGAATCCTGGCATTTGAGGCTCCTCCCTAAACTGCAAACCCCAGGATTCCATAGGACGTTGAAAATGGAATAATAGTGCTATAACAGACTAGTGCGGAAATGGCCAAACCCAGAGAAGTCAGTTTGACACATGGGGCAGGAAAGCCCACAGGCATCTCCCCCTCTCCTATCAAGTAATAATACAGTAACAATTTTAAAAGCAAAGAACAATTGGCTGGCTTTTCACAGCAACAAATATCTATTGCCTTCCTATTGCCTAATGGCAGGGCCAGCCCTAACTCCAAATATCACCTATTGGGAGAGGGAGGCAAATTACTGGACATTTTTAAGGGCTGAAAGAGGGATTGATGTGAAATCCAGAGCTAGAGTTTACAGTTTTCTGATTCAATAATTATACAAAATTGAATTAAAGAAAAGTAAAAGCATAACCTCCAACATTTTACAAAAGAGAATCAGGACATGTGTGGCCACCAACAGCACTATGTGGTGAAGATGGCAAAAAGGTATTAATGAAAAATAATACACAACCTGTGTGAGAGTTCAGCAGTTTGCTTTTGTCTGAGCTGCCTCCTCTTTCCTTTCCTCCCAAGTTAATTGCGTTCAAACTGCTTCTGCACTTTAGGCTCTAGGCCATTTCCGCACTAGCCTGTTATAGTGCAATGATTCCACTTTCAACATCCTCTGGAATCCTGGGGTTTGCCGTTTCAGGAGGGACCGGCCGGCCCCTCCTGAAACGGCAAACCCCAGGATTCCAGAGGATGTTGAAAGTGGAATCATTGCGCTATAACAGGCTAGTGCAGAAATGGCCTCAGTTTAGAGCAACTGAAGTAAGCTAAAAGGCAAAGGGAGAAAGTGGGGGTAGGTCAGAGAAAGTGGGATATTTTAAAAACAGCTGAAAAAGAGGGTCAGTAAAGGATTAATAAGACTGTCTCTGCCAAATCAGGACCTTTGAAGGATATGAATTTCTCACATTGGGAGCTGTTTGGGATGCCCACCTGGTTTTCCCCTAATATCTCTCCCCACACATTTCCCCACCCCTCACGTATATTTGGCTGTAGCCCTGGAAGTTGTCATCACCTCTCCCTGGCCCTCTCTTCCCACTCTGTTTTTCTTTTTAATGGTATTACCACAGTTCCACAATCAGGTGGTATGGAACAAGTGTCTTTCCTCTGCTCTGCATAGGTACTTGATTCCTTTCTCTATTAATTTTTGATTTAATATTTCTCTCTTCATCTTGTCCTTCCCATCTCTCTTCCTGTCATCCTCTTTCTCATTCTCCCCTTGTGGCTTCTGCTGTACTTGTCTTCTCCTTCCTTCTCTAGTCCTTCTATTTCCTTCTTTCTTGTTCTCTTTCCTTTCATCCTTTCGGTCCATGTCCCCTCCCTCACCTATAAGTCCTGGCTAAACATCATTTTCCTCCCTTCCTACTTCTCTCTTTCTTCTTCTCTCTCCACATCTCCTAGTTAAACTAATCTTCTCCCTCTTTCCTTTATCCTCTTTTCCACTGCTCATCTTCTTTCTCCTTCTTTTCTGCAATTTTCTTGCCTACATGTGTATGCTCCCTCCATTCCCATCGATCTTTTTCAGTCTCATCCTCCTTCTCCTTACATTCTCACTTCTCCTAGCTATGCTTTTAGCTTCTTCCTTCTCTATCTCACTAATTGTTTCTCCCGTGCTCCTGCACCAAAAAACCTTGAAAGTCTTACAACAATGGCCAGTTCCACATGGGGGACTTAAAACGGCACAGTACGTCCTCTCATGGAGGTCGTCTGCACCTTGGAGCAGGCTACGTCTGGACTACTTACCTCAGATCTGCACCTCCATCTGCTCCAAAACGCCCCCAACTGGTCCTCCAGTGCGCTTTTTAAAGAACAGTAGAAAACCGTTCTTTAATTTTTTGGAGCGCATCATTGAGTACCTGCTCCCTTGTGCAGATTCGCAGGCTCACACCAATGCGAGCCTGCAATCTGCAGAGGGCGAGCTTTAGGCATGGCGAGCTTCGCGGTTGGTCGGTACCCACGAACAACTGGAAGCCGCCATTTTGGAAGCCGGAGCAGTGCGGATCTAAGACCTCGCACTGCTCCGATTCACCCTGGACGAGACGAGGAGCCCTGCGGAGGGGCTTAAGGGACAGTCTGCGTTGGTCCATGCCCAGAAGATCCTGTAAGTACCGGCATGGAGCGATTCCCTCGCCTCTTGTGGAAATGGCCAATATGTGAGATGCTCAACATTGTAAAGTTCTGAGTCCCATTAAGCTCAAATGGGCTTACTTCTGAATAGACATGCACAGACAGAACTGCCCTGCTGGTCTCTATCACACTGTTTGTCTACCATCATTATCATTATCACCATTATCATTACCTTGTTCATAATCTCCCCTTCCCTCAAATTATCTAGTAATTATTAGTTGTGTTATTATTTTGGGAATGAGAGAAGATTCCACAACCTGATTGCAAAAGAACAACTAAGAGGTTGGTGAGAAGCACTGGTTAATGGGACCAACCAATTAATAGTTTTCCCAGAGGAGAGAGCAGAGGGAGCAGAGCAGAGGGTCTGTGAAGACATCCTTAATCAGATGTGTTTACAGGCTTGAGGGCCTGTGCTTGCTTGTCTGTTTGTTGCTTCTGTTTGTTTGGCCTTGCTTGTCTTGTTTGGCCTTGCTTGTGTTTGTTTGGACTTGCTTGTGTTTGTTTAGTCTCTTTGCGCTGGCCATGTGCTCTCCCTGAGCACATGGTCTGACTAACGAGGGGGAGGAGCCAGCTAGGGGGAGGAGCTTTATTAGGAGCATCCAGTGGCCCTCTAGCTCATTTCCCAGAGGAGAGAGCAGAGGGTCTGTGAAGACATCCTTAATCGGGTGTGTTTACAGGCTTGAGGGCCTGTGCTTGCTTGTCTGTTTGTTGCTTCTGTTTGTTTGGCCTTGCTTGTGTTTGTTTGGACTTGCTTGTGTTTATTTAGTCTCTTTGTGCTGGCCATGTGCTCTCCCTGAGCACATGGTCTGACTAACGAGGGGGAGGAGCCAGCTAGGGGGGAGGAGCTTTATTAGGAGCATCCAGTGGCGCGCACCTTTGGCGGGAGCACTTAAAGTACTCTATTTCAATCTTCCAACTTTAACTCTTGGCATTCGGTAGAGCAGACGTAGCTTGTAAACCCAGTTATTCTTTCTAGAATTACGTACTGTACTGCTCTCTCTAGTTTCAAGAATGGAAGGTGAGGGAGCTACTGCAGTCACCTGTCACACTTGTGCAATGTTCCTTTTCTTGCCACAAGATGTTCTCGGGTACACCTGCACCAAGTGCAAACTGGTCACCCTCTTGGAAGAGAAGGTGCGCCAGCTGGAGGCACGAGTTTCTGATCTTCATCTTATTAGGGAAGGGGAGGCGTTTTTGGATAGGGCAGAGAGGACCTACTGGAAGACTGAATGCACGGAGGAGCTGCTAGATCAGCAAGTCAGCACGCTGTGCCAGGAAATGGAGGCTTGGGCGAATGTCACACAGAGGAGTA
This sequence comes from Iguana delicatissima, assembly GCA_948472985.1. Classification (NCBI taxonomy): domain Eukaryota; kingdom Metazoa; phylum Chordata; class Lepidosauria; order Squamata; family Iguanidae; genus Iguana; species Iguana delicatissima. The sequence goes on along the minus strand of CAOKZL010001496.1, from coordinate 78,479 downwards.
GAAGGACCAGGAAGGCAACAGAGACTCTTCACCTGCACAATCGCTTCAGAGTTCTTGGCCTTACGAACAATGAGGAGCCCCATGCAGAGGGAACAGAATGTCAACAAGAAGAAATCCAACTTTGGCAACAGGAACTAGGTCAACGCTCCCAGCCTCAACAGAATGCCCAGGCAGTCCTAGTGGAACATGCTCGTCGAGGAGACCAGGACAAGCCGCAGAGGAGGCGAGTTCTGGTTGCTGGGGTCTCTTTGCTCAGAGGAACCGAAACGGCAATTTGCAAACCGGACAAGCTCAATCGAGAGGTCTGCTGTCTGCCTGGGGATCAACCACGTAACGGAGAGGCTAACCAGGCTGGTCAAACCCACTGACCATAAGCCCCTCATTTTGGTTCATGTCGGAACCAATGACACTGCGAGGAGCAGCTTTTACCACATCGCAAAGGACTATGAGCTTATGGGGACGAAGCTTAAGGACCTTGGGGCACAGGTGGTCATTTCGTCTCTCCTCCCTGTTTAAGGATATGGCGCACGTCGGGAAAGGACAATAGCAGAGGTCAACAACTGGCTCCGCACGTGGTGCCGCTGGCAATGGTTTGGGTTTTTGGAACATGGCCTGAATTTCCATGAACGTGGGCTTCTGGCGAGGGATGGGCTGCACCTCACAAAACTTGGCAGGAATGTTTTTGCAAACAGTCTCGCAAGGAGGATTAAGAGGTCTTTAAACTAAGTTCCGCTGGGGAAAGAGACAGTATTATTCAGGGCAGGGACTTGTCGAGCGCAGGGGGGAAAGGCCCAATTGATACTGCACAAGTAGTACAAGAGGCCAATGGCGGGAGGAGTAGAAACAATAGTACAGGACTTGCAGGAAGGGCCCGGGGACTTAAGTGTCTCTACACTAACGCACGGAGTATGGGAAACAAGCAGGATGAACTTGAACTCCTAGTACAACAAAATAAATACGAATTGATAGGCATCACTGAGACCTGGTGGGATAAGTCTCATGATTGGAATATAGGAATAGAGGGGTATAGCCTATTTTATAAAAATAGACCAAACAAGAAAGGAGGAGGAGTAGCCTTGTATGTCAAGGATGTTTTCACCTGTGAAGAGATCCTTGACTTAAACCCAGTAAGCCAAGTCGAGAGCATTTGGGTAAGAATTAAGGGAGCGAGAAACAATAGGGATATTCTGGTGGGGGTTTGCTACAGACATCCAACCCAGGCTGAGGACTTTGATGACGCCTTCCTCAACCAAATGACTGCACGTTCAAGGATGAGAGATACAGTAATAATGGGAGATTTCAATTACTCAGATATATGCTGGCAGTCAAACTCTGCCAAGACAGCAAGGTCCAGCAAGTTTCTTGCTTGTCTTGCAGACAACTTCATGGTCCAGAAGGTGGAAGAGGCCACAAGGGGATCAAATATTCTAGATCTGATCCTGACCAACAGGGATGACCTTGTTAATGAGGTAGAAGTGGTTGGATCTTTAGGGGGGAGTGACCATGCTCTATTGGAATTTGGCATTCAGTGGGAAGGAGAAGATAAGGGTAGCCAAACACTCATCTTAGATTTTAAAAAAGCGGACTTCGGTAAACTTAGGGAGCTGCTGGCTGGAATTCCGTGATCAAGAATAGTGAAAGAGAAAGGAGTTCAGGAGGCATGGGAGTTCCTTAAAAAGGAGATACTGAAGGCACAGTCTAAAACTGTGCCAATAAGGAGGAAAAATGGAAGGTATCTGAGGAAACCAGAATGGTTGACTAAAGAATTCTCAGCTGAGCTAAGTGTTAAAAGAAACATGTATAGGAAATGGAAGAAGGGGGAAACCACCAAAGAAGAATTTAAGCAAGTGGCCCGGAGATGTAGGGAGGAGGTCAGAAAGGCTAAAGCACAGAACGAACTTAGGCTGGCCAGAGACATTAAAAACAATGAAAAGGGCTTTTTTAAATACGTCCACAGCAAAAGGAAAAAGAAGGAGACGATAGGGTCGCTGCGCAAGGAAGATGGAGAATTACTCACAGGGGGAAGAGAAAAGGCAGAACTACTTAACACCTTCTTTGTCTCAGTTTTTCCCCAGAAGGATACAAGCACTCAACCTGGCGGTTGGGGAGCAGGTGAGGAAGCAGGGGAAATGAGGCACGTAATAGGTAGAGGAGTGGTACAGGAATACCTGGCCACACTGGATGAATTCAAGTCTCCAGGGCCAGATGAATTTGCATCCTAGGATATTAAAAGAGCTGGCAGAGGTCATTTCGGAACCGCTTGCTATAATCTTTGAGAAATCTTGGAGGACAGGAGACGTTCCAGCAGACTGCAAGAGAGCAAATGTTGTCCCCATCTTCAAGAAGGGAAAAAGAGGACCCAAATAATTATCGCCCAGTCAGCCTGACATCAGTACCTGGAAAGATCCTGGAGCAGATCGTTAAGCAGTCAGTTTCTAATCACTTAGAAAGCAAGGCGATAATCACGAGAAGTCAACATGGATTTCTCAAAAATAAGTCATGCCAGACTAATCTTATCTCTTTTTATGATAGAGTTACTAGCTTGATAGATGAAGGGAATGCTGTGGATGTAGCATACCTCGATTTCAGTAAGGCCTTTGACAAAGTTCCCCATGACATTCTTGCAAAGAAACTAGTAAAATGCGGGCTGGACAGGGCTACTGTTAGTTGGATTTGTAATTGGTTGACCAACCGAACCGAAAGAGTGATCACAAATGGCTGCTTCTCATCCTGGAGAGAAGTGACTAGCGGGGTGCCACAGGGTTCTGTCCTGGGCCCAGTGCTGTTCAATATTTTTATCAATGACTTGGATGAAGGAATAGAGGGCACGCTCATCAAATTCGCAGATGACACCAAATTGGGAGGGGTTGCTAATACGTCAGAGGACAGGATCAAAATTCAAAATGACCTGGATAGATTGGAGAGCTGGGCCAAGGCTAACAAAATGAAATTCAACATAGGTAAGTGTAAGGTCCTACACTTAGGTAGAAAAAATGGAATATAGAAATATAGGATGAGGGACACGTGGCTGGATAGCAGTACATGTGAAAGGGATCTAGGAGTCTTAATAGACCACAAGCTGAACATGAGTCAGCAGTGTGATGCGGCAGCCAAGAAAGCCAATGCAATTCTCGGCTGCATCAATAGGAGTATGGTGTCTAGATCGAGGGAGGTACTGGTACCACTCTACTCTGCTTTGGTTAGACCTCATCTTGAATACTGTGTCCAGTTCTGGGCACCCCAATTCAAGAAGGACATGGTCAAGCTGGAGCAAGTCCAGAGAAGGGCGACCAAAATGGTGAGAGGCCTGGAAGACATGCCCTATGAGGATAGACTTAGAGAGCTGGGTATGTTTAGTCTGCAGAAGAGAAGGTTAAGAGGGGACATGATAGCTATGTTTAAATATTTGAAGGGATGCCACGTAGAGGAAGGAGAGGGCTTGTTTTCTGCTGCTCCAGAGACCAGGACAAGGAGCAATGGATTCAAGCTGCAGGAAAGGAGATTCCACCTGAGCCTCAGGAAGAACTTTCTGACAGTCAGGGCTGTCCGGCAGTGGAACATGCTGCCTTGGAGTGTAGTGGAGTCTCCTTCCTTGGAGGTTTTCAAGCAGAAGCTGGATGGCCATCTGTCGGGAGTGCTTTGAGGGTGTTCCTGCATAGCAGAGGTTGGACTGGATGGCCCGTGTGGTCTCTTCCAACTCTACATTTCTATGATTCTATGATTCTATAGTTTAAGAAACTTCTCTTTTTGCTTGCAAGATTCTTTGGATGAACTACAAATCCCATGGCTTCCCATGACTGTGGCCATTTCTGCACTGGACTGTTATAGCGCTATTATTCCACTTTCAACATCCTATGGAACATCGTTGAGGCCCATTCCTAAACTGCAAACCCCAGGATTCCATAGGATGTTGAAAGTGGAATAATAGTGCTATAACAGTCCAGTGTGGAAATGGCCTGTTTGGGAAGGAGTTAAAAACATAGCTGGAAAAAGGAGTTTTGTTTGTTTGTTGTTCAAAGCAGAATTTGGGAAACTTACTTACTTTCTTTTCTTTCTTTCTTTCTTTCTTTCTTTCTTTCTTTTCTTTCTCTCTTTCTTTCTCTCTTTCTTTCTTTCTTCTCCTTTTTTTTTAAAGCAATGTTTGCAAAAGGGTTTAAAAGGAAGTTGAGGAAAGCTAGGCTTTTCAATGCTGAATGCAGAAAACGTTCTCATACTTCTTAGATTTTGTCGGGTTTTACAGTCAGAATTAACTGCTCTGGGCAACTGCTATTAATGCTTAATATATCATGGTCAGTCACATCACCACCATACTTATGTAAAATCACTAGGGGTCATCCCTAAGACTGATTTTAGCCCCCTATCTCTCAGCACTTGGAGTGCACCTGAACTGCCTGCTCTAAATGTCTTGCAGGCTCTATTTTTAAATGAGGTCAAAGCCCTTTCTGGAAGCACGTGTTTCCTCTAAATCAGAGTTTGGAACTACATTTTACACATAACATTGTTACTGATAATTTGTTGCATTAAATGTTAAAAGCAATTTAACAAGTAAGAGCTGAGTTACTTTGCTATTGTAAAGAATAATAATTTCTAATTATTCCCAAAAGTTACTTTTGCCAAAATTTACAAAAGTTACTTTTTACAAAATTCAGAGGAATTTTGACAGGATGTTGTGAAGTTTTAAGACATACTCTTATCAATCCTGAGATTCTGCCCCCTAAAAAAGTGACAGCAAGTAATGGAAAAGCAATGAGTAGAGCCACAGGTAACATAATGAGTTAATTTGTTTGAGCTTTGTAATGAGTAACTTGATAAGTGTGGGTTACTTTATAAACACTGTAATGAGTAATGGAATGGATTATTTTTGAAAATTAACATTCCAGCTCTGCTGAGAATCCTGCGAGACAGAGTGGAGGGTTTCTTACTGAAGGAATCCTGTATTCCTCCATGTTAGAAACCATGAGCCAAGTTTCAAAGTCTTTATTCTTTTAGAGTTGAAATGTGAAGTAAGTGTGGCTTTTACTTTTGAAAAAGTGATCTGCATTTTTCCCCCAAAGCCATACCTATATGTGAAATATACAAACCAGGTTGAACTTCCAAGATAATGATAGAGTTCTTTTTATAAAATCACACGGTAGTTGGGCAGCCTGACTAAATAGCCAGATGGTGGCAATCGAACAAGGTTTTTATAGGTTTTTGTTCCACTGAGAGCAGATAAATGGGCAGAGTAGAGGGCAAGAGGCTAAAGAGAAAAATGTAAATGCTCTGTGTCCATTACAGAGGTCTTGTCTTAGGGGAAGGACAATTATATGCTCAGAAACATGTCATAATGTGTCACCCGGGAGAAACTGTCTGTATCCTGCACAACGAATGAGTAGCAACAATTCACTATTTATTGTGCAAAAGCAAAAAGGTGTAGAAAGACTAGGCAAGGCTCACTGAATACTAATAACCAACATCACAAATTAGCAGTCTCATAATGAGCTGTGTTTGTCTCTTGCATTGCACAACCTATGCTAAAAGAACAGAAAGATCTTACATATTTCGAATTGTGGTGGATTATGAGAAAGTGACAGATGGAGAGATGGGGGAGCAGGCTGTGAATACCAGAATCTCTTCTTGAAAATAATCTGATCAGTGAACAGACTCATCTGAGAACTTGGGAGAACAAGCCTCAGGTTTGTCTTACTGTAACAAATGTAACAAAATGTCTGGATTCAATGCATACATGTTACAATCTCAAAGTGATATGATTGCAAATAGTTTCAAAACCATGCTCACAATTATACCACCAAGCCATTCTGAACACACACAACCTCATTGCATTTTGGAAGAAAGGCATGGCTGGGGCTGGTCAGTGCTTGCGAGGAAAGCACCAGGGCATTAGAATGGCTGGGTGCCAACCAGAACCAAAACAAAACCACTATGGGCAATTTCACAGTACACAATTATAATGCTATGATTCCACTTTAACTCCCATGTTGGAGCTGGAATCCTTGGAGAGACACTAGAGCTCTCTGCTTAAGAATTCTGAAGATCTCTTCCTAAAATGTAAATCCTAAGATTCCATAGACTGCTGCCATGGCAGTTAAAGTAGCATCATAGTGCTACAGTTGTTTACTGTAAAAGGACCCTGTGAAACATGAAGGAGATATCAACTTGCTGGGATGAACCATGAGGCATGCGCTAGTGTAAAATATTTCCAAACCACCACTGTCCCAAGGGACTGAGCATGTTCCTTGTTCTCTTGCAAAATTAAAATGGAAAACCTGAGGTGGGATAAAAGAATAACTGGGCCTGCTTGATGCCTTATGTTTTCACAGATGGCTCATTATACAAAAACACATATATGAAATATCTCAGGCCTTTCAACTTATAAACAAATCATCTTTTGAGCATCTCAAAGGATGTCTTTTGGCGAGTTTATTGGATGATTCCCATTTTTTGCTTGCTATGACGGGAGCATTACACCCATTAGCCTATCCTCTCCTTCTCATTTGATGTTGAAAGAACAAAACAAAACCCCTGACTGGAACCTTTGCTTGCCTATGTTCCAAGATATAACCGTGCAAGCTTTCTGGAAATTCGTTTTGTTGATGAGCTGCCCCTACCCTTTCTTAATATTTCATAATGTAAACCCATTCAACCCATTCCATCATTTTGTGCTACATTTTGCAGAGGTTCACAGCTAGTCTGTCTCATCCTTTTGACAGCCCTTTGAAATATCTGAATGCTGCCCATGGACCTGTCCGCACTACACTGTTATAATGTTATTATTTCTCCCTCAACATCCTTATGGAATCCTGGGGTTTGCAGTTTAGGGAGGGGCCTTTAGAATTCTCAGCCAGAGAGCTCTTTGGCCTCAGGAAACTCCAAACCCCAGAACTGCACAAGAAGTTGAAAGTGGAATCATGTTATAACAGTGTAGGGCCAAAAGGCCCCACCTTTCTAATCTTTCCTCATTTCTTTTACCCCTGCTGTTCTTAAAGAGGTCCCTGCTTCTCTACTGTTCCCTAAACAACGTTGTCTTTTTGATCCATTCTTTTCCCTGCAGCTTTTCTCTGAATTGTTTTCAGCTCATTTGCAAATCTTCTTGAAGTATGGTTTCCAGTGTTAGTGATTACAGGTAAGCAGAGATATAATATTCTCTTTTTGGTCTTCATTGGTCTTCTGTTAACACAACTGAAATGTGCTTAAAGCAGCATCTCCCTGTTCATTCTTACTGTTCTCTAGGAATGCTTAAAAAGGTCTGAGTACTGTTGTGGAATGCACATCATTCTGTATTATACATGTAAAATAGGAGAAATGTTTTTGCTTTGTCCTGACTGACCTTTAAGATGTTTAATATTAGCACAAAATGTTAGCAATTCAGGCCTAAGCAACCTTCTCATTCCAGGAATGTGATTAATTGCATGACTATGTTAATTATCCCAAATCCCATCACTTGGTAAACATACCAGCAACAATTCTGCAACTGCCATTCTTTGCAGCTGCGATTTGTCTTCCAGAGCTGACAGTTCTATTAAGGTAGCTTCAGTAAGGGTATCGTCCTTACATTTTCATATACAGTATTCCTGGACTAAAGCGCTAGTTGCAATGCAGATTCATCTGGAATACTTTATAGCACTATGTAAAGTACAGAATTTTAGCATTACAACATTAAAAAAAAATGAAATGGGTAAGGCAGGGAACGTGAGTGCTAGGGGAGAAGCATGAGGAAAGGGGTTGAATTTATGGAGCAAATTGCAGGGAGGCTGCTTATATCATGGTTAGCCATCTCTCAAGCAAGCAGGGAAACAAGAGTGGACAAAACCCTGATGTATTTAGAGCATGAATGGATATAGAAACAAGAATGATCATTACATAACATGAGACGCAGCAACAGTATAGCCCAACATTTACTGGAACAACAGCCCACCTGGAGATGGGTTACCACAACGTTTTACTCTGTACCTAAATGATACTCTTTTTCTTGTCCTAGTACACTGTAGTACACTTTTGAATTCTAAATCCATGTCTGCACCTATTAATATGGCCTTGCTTTATTTTGGGCACTGTTTTTTGTTATGGCCTTGCTTTATTTTGGGCAGTGCTTTTTGTGTGCAACATGGGGTGTGGATGTTAACTTTTTATGTTTCTTCACTCCATCTGAGAATTTCTGCTTTCCTACTTTCAAAAACCAATTCCCCCCACTTCTCTCTGTTTTTTTTTTCTCTCTGCATGGTTAGTCTAGCATTAGAGTACTAAATTGCCTTAAAATGTTCTTAAAATGCGTCCCTCTTATGCTAGAGCACTCAAAGTTTATGAAAAAAACCCCTCCATATTTCCAGATAGGGAGCTTGGAAGCAAAGGAGGAGAGAAGAGGCCATTAAGGGTAGATTCTGCCCTTGGCTCTCCAAAAATGCTGCAACCAGCAAGTATTTGTGCCTTTGGAAGAAAGCAGATTCACTTATTTGCTGATCACAAAACTCCACAAAAACTGGAGAGAAAGCAGTTCACACCCTCATGGAACAATAAATAAATATTCTTGATGAACCATAACTCAAAAACTTACTTATTTAATTATTGCACTCAGACAACAAATGGCTTGTAACTACCACAAATATGACAGCTCCTGCCCACTGGACAAGGACATGGCACAGAATAGCTAAACGATGCAGAATAGAAAAAAGGACTGACATTACTACTTTTAGTTCATAAAGGAGATAATGGAGATAACTGGGTGCATTTACAGGAAAAAGAGAAAATATAGAAGAATGATTTCCAACCAATGCAGTCTGGATAAGCGGAATGAAAATAATGGTCGGGCAAAAGCTTTTTCTTAGGTGAAATGAACACCCTCTTGGACCATCTTTGGTAGAAAGGATTGACTTACAGATGAGCTTTTGCAAGCCATAAGAAAGTCAAGTGTAATGGAAAATTAATTATCAATGCCCTGTCTTAAATGACAGAGATATTTTTGTGAGATAACAATTAAGTGTGCCATTGGTATGTAATCAACCACCCCGCATGATCACCAATTTTCTCCAGTAATTTTTTTTAAAGAGGGACTTTTTAACCAGTCATGCTTTGGAACAACAGTACCTTAGTTCTGTTCTAATAAACAAGTTTACCATTACTTTTAAGAGTGATATTTAAAGGGCTTTCAAAGGCATTTTAGACTATTTGTGCGCTGATTTTTTTAGGTTTTATCAATGTTAAGTGCCCCCTTCAGCTAATTAAGCCTAACATAAAAGCAACGGAGTCACCCTTTTTGGCAATTCCTTTGTTATTCCAACTATTCCCTCCCTCCCTTTCAGCACTACTAATACAGCACTTAGGATACCCTCATTTCTTAGCCATGACCGGGGTAGTGATTTGGAAACATTCTCCCTGTGCCAGAGAAATCTTGAGAAACAATAGCTAAATTTTCCTCATCCCCAAAACAAGATCTTTCTTTGCATGGAAGTGATACCTGTATCGCAAATTACTTTTCTCCCAAAGAGCACTTAGCTAGAGCAGCCAGCCCCTTTCAGTTCTGCCCAGGGGCCTGGAACAAACTCTGTCCCACTCAAAGCCTCATTTCTGGATAAAGGACGTTCTGTCTGGGCGGCACAAAAGCAGCATTAGTACGATTCCTAAACAAAAATGGGACACCCTGAGGGAGCCAGAAGACTGTTCCTGTTGTGGCCGGCCTAAGGCGGTCCCAGCTCCAAGGAGCCATCCTCACCAAGGCCATCTCCACACTAGACTGTTATAGCGCTATTATTCCACTTTCAACATCCTATGGAATCCTGGGGTTGACAGTTTAGAGAGGGGCCTCTAAGGGGCCTTTAAGGCCCCTCCCTAAACTGCCAACCCCAGGATTCCATAGGATGCTGAAAGTGGAATAATAGCGCTACAACAGTCTAGTGCGGACTGAGAGCAGGTAATTGACTGTTGTGTTTTGGTGGATGATCACCATGACGAGGGAGCAGCCCTCCCCAGGCACACGTCAAGCTCGCCATGCACATCTTTTCCACGTTAAAATTAAGGGCAACCACCGCCTGGGGCTGCAGGTTGTCGGATCAAAATTTCACAAATAAAAGGCAGATGTTAAGTTTTGTGATGTTCTGAAGAGAGGGGGTGTTTTCAGCAACTCAGCCAGCCTAGCACATGGCTCCAGCATCCTTCCTTTACCACCACCACCGCCTCTCCCTTTCCCTCTCCCTCTCCCTTGGGTCCCCCGGGGGCGCATCTGCCCGCTCCCCTCTCCCCCCTCCCCCCTCCCCTCCCCTCCTGTTCCCAACCGGCTCACCCCCCTCCTCACGCGGCGCACGATGCCCTGCCGCCCGCGATGGCTCCCCTAGCAACAAAGCCTAGCTCCCTTACCCCCCAATCAGGGGAGACTTGCTCCGTCAGAACCAATGGAGGCGCAGGGGGCGGGGCCAAGCCTATGCCCTCGGGGGAAGGGCCGCCCCACTCGGCGCCGCCATTTTGGCTGGTGAGAAACAAAAGAGTGGAAGGCGCCGCTGGTGTGGACCTGATTGGTAGGTAGTGGAATGTTGCTTAATTCTTTCCTTGGGGGTTCCAGATTTAGGTGGTGGAGTCGGGGTATCCTAGCCTGTCCCGGCATCTCTAAAGGATGCGCTCTGGGCACCAAAGTGGTCGCAGCCCGTGACGGAGAGGCGTTGCTTCCGTGTGGGCTGGAATAGCCGGCAGCGGCATCGAAAGCCACCATTTCTCTCACCAGCTCTCTCTGCGGAGACGAGGACGTGACGGGGAGGGAGCCGAACGGAACCGGCTCGGTTAGCCGCCACTGTCTCATTGTCATCTTCCTACTCGGGCTTGTGAGGCGGTCCCTTTGAGAGAAGGGGGTCCTTCCTCTCTAGCAGACCGCCAAGAGCCCACGGTTCCCGTAATGCTGCTGTTGTTCCCGGGGTGGCGGGTTGATGGTTTCTCAAGGAAGACGTATTCCCATCCCGCTTGAAAGATTACACCTTTGATCTCATCTGCAAAACACTCTTGGTATCTGTATGAGTCTGTGTCCCCTTTCTTTTAATCGCTATATTGTCGTTCGTGTCCCCCCCCCACATCCGTTAGTCAGGATCGCTTTGCGTGTTAAATAGCTGAGAGCATTGCTCACAGAATTTGAGATAATTGCTCTCTCTGTGTGTATGTGTGTGTGTGCTCTTTTATTGTGATGGGAAATACATGACTCATTGTTGTTTGGCAATAATGAAACAGCACTGGTTGGCCTTTCAAATCCTTATATGTCATTCTTTTTTTCTCCGCTACCCTCCCCCACTGCTGTGTTTATGTTAGGTTTATATCACAACTTTTGGAGTATCTTGATCTTACTTTAATTTAAGCCATTTCTTATCAAGTTGAACTTCTAAATAACTAATTCCCTGGTAGCGTTCCATCTTGCAAAGTATCTTCATCACCATGAAATAAAAAAAAAATTGTACTTTTGATCACTCTAGAAAAAATAGCTTTTTGTAGTGGTGTTTATTTGTGCTGTAATTTTTTTATTAATAATATTTGAACTTGCTTTTATAGGCCATCCTTTCCTACAGATTTGCTGTGGATAGTGCATCATTAATATGGCAGAAAACAAATAATCACTGTGAATACCACCCACCATTTATTAAGGATCTGTTAAAAGAGGAGGGGAAATAAAATTTGGAGAATTCTCACAGTTCTTAAAACACGCTCTAGCAGGCACCCATTAAACTAAGATCTATTAAACTCTATGGAGTAGCTATTGAATATGTGTGACTTGACATCTTTGTGTACAAATGGTTGTTAGCAGGATTAGGATCATGACTGTTTAGCAGTAGTATTTATCAGCTGTATTTTCAAAGCAGGTTGTTCAAACTGATGTACAACAGATGGTAATACAACAATATACATACAGTAAAATGAACAATAATAAAAACTTGTACTGAGCACAGAATGGGAACAGTGGTTGCACTGAAAGTTAGTTGAAGTCCTTTGGTAAATAAAGCTTGTACAAGAAAGCAGAAGGCAAACAGTGAAATGACCTTACAAGAGCCTACAGGAGGTTCTGGAATGTTAGTATTTTTTTGATGGTGGGGGAGAATCTTCCATCCCTTTGTGAACAGTTGCTGGGCTCTTTTCTTCATTATCTCCATCTTAATAGGTTTCAAAGGCATCACGTTCTACAATATATCCCTTCTGAAATGTGACAGAGGTGTGGAGATGGCTGCCAAATATGAATGAACAAGATGTCAAAAACTTTTCACCAGGAAGTGATAGTTAAAAGCATCCCTAATCACTGTTGCCACTTGATACTACAGGAATTCCATAAGGCTCTATTTTGCAGTGAGCATGGGTGACTGATTACTATTACAAATGAGTCTGTCTGCTTTCTCTGTCTACACTACAGGATTACATTGTTGTGTGGGCTTTATGTTTTTTTTTTATTCTCCACTTTTACCCTCTGTGACGAATGAACAAAAAGACACAAGTTGATCTGAACTATTGGTTTATTTAGGGCTTACAAATTAAATGGAAATGCATTGTATTCAATTAAAATCAATGCCATTGATATTTCAGTTAAGCTGGAGTATTTACACCAGTGATAGCAATTGTGCAGCCCTCCAGATGTTACTGAATTGCAACTCCAGGCATTCTTCATTATTGACTAAGTTGACTGGGACTGCTGGAAGTTGCAGTTCAGCAGCCTGTTGGGGATGCATAATTCTCACCCTGGCTTTACATATCCGAAGTGTTATCCTGTTGCTCCATGTGAACTGTTTACCTCAGGGATGAGAATCATGCAGCCCTGAAGACCATAAACACATTCTTTGGAATCCCCACCATTCTTAAAATAGTACAGGGGAGCAAAATGGCGAGCTGCCCTTCTGAAGCCGCAGGAGTGTCTGATTCTGGCCTAAGGCAAGATGTGCTTCCCTTGTGCTTTGTGTTCAGCCAGAACCCTGATTTTGGCAGTAAAAAGTTGAAGTGACCTGGTTTCCCTGAGATAGGCAAGAGCAGGCCGCTAAAGTTTAGAGGTCTGGCAGTAAATCTGACTCCCTTCTGAACTTCAGCAGTTAGCTGAAAAAGAGCCAGTGTGGTGTAGTGGTTTGAGCACTGGACCATGAGCTTGGAGACCAAGGTTCAGTTAATGCCAGGAACAAATGAGTAAACATGCAGCTGAAACAGACTTCAGTAATCAAAGCAGGTAATTATAAGACTGGACTTGTGATTTCAGAGGCCTTTGATGATCCTGAAATCTTTTATCATAGTGGACAGGGCACTGGTTTTCTCTGAAACAGCAGATACAGTGCCTAGGAGGACTCCTGAATATAGCCTAACCTTTGGATGTTCAGGTATTTATGCGTGGCATTTTTATCATTTAATATTTTACATACCAACTGCAGCCCATTTTGGAGATCAGAGTCATGATTCATACCTGTGCTTTGATAGTAGGAACAGGGAGCTGTCTTCTACTGCATCAGACCATTTATCCATCTAAGCCAGTGCTGACGCCTTTGTCTTGTGATGGTTCTGCAGAGTCTTGGGCAGAAATCTCCATCACCCAGAATACATGGTTTGTGGTGTTTTGAAAACTAGGATCCCCAGGGACCGAATCAGCTCTTCAGTCAAAATATGTGCTTTATTGTTTCCTTCCCCAGCAAAGATTGTTTACTCTATTGGTCTGCCTTTGAACACTGTTTGCACCAAATAGCGATAATTATTTATATTTTGTTTTAAAGTATTCACAGTGCTTCATGATATTTTTTTTGTCAACAGGCCTTAAAACAGCCCCATAAAGTGGATTAGTGTTATATGTCCAGTAATGTAGATGAAGGACTGAGGCTGAAAGAGAGTAATTTGTCTAAGGCTATCTAGTCAGTTTAGACTGGTGCAATTTGAACTTGAAACTAATTCATCATAGATGAAATCCAGTCATTCAGCACAACTATTGTGGAATGCAGCTGCTTTCTCTACTAACCATATTGCATTGCTGCAGACTATTACTTTCTCCGCTGAATTCATTAGGTTTCTCTAATTTCTGAACATAGCTATAGGTGCTGATGAATAAATTCCCTCATAGGTTAGGCCTATTACACATGGAGCAGCATCTCCTTTATAAAATTCCCCAGCGTTGAAATAAGCTGGTAAGAGGGCTGCTTTGCATTTCATCTAGGTCAGAGTTAAGCCCTAATAGCACATTATCATGTAATTAAAATTCATTTGCGGGGAGGGGAAACAGGACTGCTAGCACTGCACATATGCTAGATCTTGGGAAAGAATACTGTGTAAACAGGTTTCCCCCTTACAGGAGGAGTGTACCTGAGTCAAGCATGCACCCCTTGATGGTTTTCTCCTAACATGGTGAAAGGATGATGTCCTGCTAGGATGGGGCCATCCACTCAGCAATGTCTTGTTTTTTGGTCTTTGTTCTGCTCTTCTGAAGGACAAGAACAGTCAACTCGGGTGCTAAAATCTGTCATTGAATTAGGCTTTCTTTTGGAGTGCCCATCCTAAGGAAGCTTAACAAAGTTACACATAGCTTATGGTATTTTTCTCAGTGAGACTAAGGCTTTCTTTTGAAGTTTTATAGTTATGGTGTTAAAAGCCACTTCCACACTCTGTGTTAACTGTACAGATCAATCTGTTAATGGTATATAAATGAGAGTATACTAGATTGACAATAGAGTCACTATTTAGATGCTAATAGGAAAGGATTAAAAATAGGCTTGGAAGTGAGTAAAAGGAGGGCACATAGGGGCATTTTCAAGAGGCATAAATAAGGGTAAGCATATGTTTTCTCTGAGGTCTTAAAATTGGTAGTGAGAGTAAGATTTATGTGAGAGTAACTGATGTGTAGGTGAAATGAGAGTCAGTGTGGTATAGCGGTTTGAGCATTGGACTATGACCCTGGAAACCGGGATTCGATTCCCTGGTTGACCATGGAAACCATCCACTGCATGACCTTAGGTGATTTACACACACACAGCCCCAGAAAATCTCATGATGGGTTTGCCTTAGGGTTACTGTAAGTCTAAATGAATTGAAGGCACACAACATCATCGTCATCAGATGAAATGTGTCTGGCTCCTCTGTGAATGGCATTCTTACAAAAGTAACTGAAAACATGAAGACCCTATATTTTCAGATTTGCCAGGGAACAACTGTTTTTATGTTATATTCTATTGAATGGGGCTTCATTTGAATTTTGAAATCATTTTCATATATGATAAGGCAGGGACTGGCAGTTATAGGGAGACGGGTGCACTTTTTGATCTGCTTAGTGCTTAAGAACTTCACTAATTTGTTTTTTGGTTTATTTTTAAAGCTGAAAATAGTTTAATATTTAATATTGAAGACATTAAAATGAATTACTCAGTAAGTATTGTTAATCTCAGTAAATTCCATAAAATAAATTTTCTTTCTTTTTAAAGTTACTTCCATATTAAATAACTGAAAGGTTCCTGGTAGAGGAGTCTGACAAGCTCCTTTGGTTCTATTGCTTTGCAGCTCAGTGAAATTTCCTTTATTTTTCTCCTGGTATCGCCAGCCCTTAGTAGTGAAAGTGTAGAGAAGGGAGGGCATCAGTAGTCAGGTTTAGGTGTCTTTTTACAGTGACAATGAAATATAAAAAAGCAGAGCTTTTCATTCGTTGAGCTAGATGGTAAACATACACAGTTGAGGATAGTGAGGAAGGAGGAGAAACTTGGTTGGTGCTGAAGTCATGGAATCTTCATTTAGCCACAATCCTGAAACAGGATGTGGGGAGGAGGCTAGAACTCTTCTAGGTACTGCGATGGTTTCCAGTTGCCTAGTTTCTAAGACTTGGCTTGAAGAAACAAATTGTTGTGCCCCTATTTTCTAGAATCTCAAATCTAGCTATTATCCAAAATTGACTCAAAAGCAGTCCATATGAAAGTCATAGTAGACCACACACTAAACGTGAATCAACAGTATGATGCAGTGGCCAAAGCAGCCAATACAATTCTAAGCTGCATCATCATCGATATAGTGTCTAGATGAAGGGAAGCAGTAGTGCCGCTGTATTCTACTTTGGTTAGACCTCACTTGGAATTCTGAGTCTAGTTCAGGGCATCACAGCTCAAGAAGAATATTGACAAGCTGGAAAGTGTCCAAAGAAGGGCAGTCAAGATTCTCACAGATCTGAGAATCAAGCATTATGAGGAACAACTTAGGGAGCTGGGTGTACTTAACTTTGAGAAGACTTAGAGGTGACATGGTAACCATCTTTAAATACCTAAGGGGTGTCATCTAGAAGATGGAGCCAGCTTTGCTGCTGCTCCAGAGAATAGAATACAAACCTGTGGATTCAAATAACAAAAAATATTTCACCTAAACAAAAAGGAAAAACTTTGCTATAAGAACTGTTCAACAGATGGTGGTGAGCCTCAGATGGTGGTCAGCTGTTCCAGAACTGCGTTAGTCTTATATTCCTACAGAGCAGGGGTTGGACTAGATGGCCTTGGCAGTCCCTTCCAACTCTTTTTTTTTAGCATTTAAGTTCTTTTTATTGTTAAAAAAAGAAAAGACTACACACACACACACACACACACACACACACATAAGGAACTTCAAACAAAAGATATATCCATCTGTGATTTCTTTTATAGACAGATCTGTAGATATTCTGGTGATACTGATATCTTCAGTTTAATGTCCTGATCCTTCCAAATGCTGTTTATTTTCCAGGATTACTTTGCTGAAGTTGGTGCATGCATTGTCAAGTAGTTCATGGTGCAAGGTACAAAAGAGATCTATATGCAGCACTCAGGGTTGCATGTTCAGTATCCCTCATTAGATCACGAGTGTGTGCACCTGCTGAACAGATGGCTGACACAGCTTTGGCAGATCTCATCACCTGTTGGAAGGACTGAATCCAGCATTCTTCCCCCTTACCATGCCACAGGAATAACTGGCAGTAACACGGTGCTGGCCATCTGTTCTGCTGGGAGATCCATGCATGTAGCAGCATATGAATAGTCCACTATTGCAAGTATGGATTTGTGAACTCACAAGCAACTTGTGATGGGGAGTGTGCGGTGCTGCTGTCTTAAGACATAGGACAAAGCTGACACACAATGATTGTTTTGTTTGATAAGTGCAGTAAATATTTAGGATAATGGAGTACATACAAACAAAAAGTGCTAACTGGAACTGTTTAGCTATTACTTCACATCATATTATTAAAAACTATTATAATTTCCTGGCATTATAGATGCATAGCTGATAACAATCATAAAGAAGGAATCAGGAAATTGCAAGCAAACAGTTTCTGTGTTTCGTTCATGTAGTCTTCTTTGTGGAGACAGCACATAGTGTCGTACTAGAACCTTTTAAGGAAAAGTATTATTTTGTTTGAATAATTCTGCAGAAACCTTAATTTTCTTTTAGGATCTTCAGTCTATGTTAGGTATATCACTTTGATTCTTGGTATAATTTGTGAAAAATGGGAAGACAAATTTTTGAAGATGTGCAGAGAAATCCCAAAACTGACCAGACATTTCTAAACAGAGATACTCTTGCATATTTTAATGTGTATTATTTATTCAAAACCAAAGCGCTGTATACAACAATATACTTCTTGTGATTTCAGAATGGTGACCTTTTAAAGGCAAGAAAGTCAAAGTGAACTTGGAAACAGTGGAAAAATCCTCACCCAGTAATGGAAAATTTTAATCTCTTTAAGCAAGCTTCAGAGATGGTGAACTGGATCTGAGACAGCTAGATATAATATTGTGGGGCTGACAGAAAAGTATTAGAATGCAAAGCAATTAAGAAATTGGCTTAATCTTAGAGGGGTCATTACTTTATTTTTCCTTGATCCTGTGCAGATAATTTAATGACTATAGTACACACAGAGATGTATGTGAAATAGTTAAAATTTCATCATAACACTATGGGATTCAGTGGAGTTATGGAAACGGGCAGCATTTACAATTTGAAACCCCCCGGAACAGAGATGGGGATCTCTGGCTTTCTCCCCCTGCCTGAGTCCTCCTTTTCTGAGAAAGGCAAGGAGGAGAGGCAATTCAGTTGCATCAGGAGTTACTGCACCTCAAAGCAAAGGCTCTGCTCATTTCTTGGCTTTCTCGGTAGGTAAGCAAGAGGTTAGCTGAAGACATTTCTGTTGCCTGGAGCATCTTGCCTAGGGGGTCCTTTAAGAAGTAGTTCCCTGGTGAGATGTTCCTGTAGATGTGACATAAGGGTGTGTGTGTGGAGAGAAGTAGCCCTGTGCACTGCTAACATCTAGCTCTGACATATCTCCTGTGTGCCAGTGTGACCCTCAGAAGAAAGAGAATCTCCCCTCCCACCCTGAAATACTCTGCAGTTTAGGATTGGCTTTTGCTGTAGTAGTGTTCCCCAAATAACCTTGTGGATTCAGACCTCATAATTTCTGTCATATTCCACTTTTTAATTGTGAAGCAATGTAGATAGCTGCTGTCTAACTAGTGACTATCCCTGAGGTTAATGTGAGAGCAGAGGGGATCAGCTGTTCTTCTGTGGTAGCTCACAAGGGAAATGGAAATGTTTTCCTGTGCCAGTGCTGCAAGGCTAGAAATGTTTTAGTGTTTCTGAACACCAGCCAAGAGTTTTAGCAAAAGTTCACTGATTATGTATTGTTAAATACAACATTATTGCTGAAGTTACCTTGTATTTGTTTAAAGTAATATTGTCTCAAATCTTGACTCTGAAATTCTGTTCAGACTCTGTCTGGAAAACTTAATACATAGGATGTAACCAACTGTCATTCAATTTTGGTGGAATTGTGTATTAGTGCGAAACTTCTTATCAGCCATTTACAAGTTGCTGCCTGGTGGGTGTACTTTGTTATCATTGGGCAAGCTGTCAAATGCAAACTCACATGAATTTAGTAGTTCAGTGTAGTAGTGTCACCTCATAAAGCATCTGCTTCAAGGCACGCAAGCCTCTTCTAGGTTTCAGGTCCACTCAGACAGTCTGTATGAACTTGGAAGTGATCAAAAGTCATAACCAATCTGCGAAGGCGGTGAGGGGAGGCACCTACCAGTTCTTTTATAAGATGATTTGGTGCTAGGAGCATAAGAATGCACATCTCGTTCTACTAAAGAATCACCACTTTTGAGTGTTTACAGGAACAGTAGTTCTCATTTTTGAGAAAAAAGGGGGAATATACAAGAGTCTGAGGGTTATGTACTGTCTGCAGTCTTCATGGTTCCCACACTTGATCTGCTTCATGACCACTTTGGCAGGTTGGTTACTTCAAGAAAAGATACACATTGTATAATCATTCACATGAATACTGTATTTGCTGGCGTACAATACTCACTTTTTTCCGGAAAAAATTGTTTGAAACTGATGTGCGTCTTGTATACTGGTGTGTCTTATACTCTGGCAAATAGTATAGTGTGTCTTATACCATGGGTGCATCTTATATGCTGGCAAATACGGTATTTCAGAAAGTTGGCACAAATCTGTTGTTGAACTTCAGTAAAAATTAATCTTCAGTTGAAATGAATGTTGATGTGTAACCAAATTTGAACCGTCTCTGCAGTATTTAAGTGTAGCTTCAGCTATTAGCTATTAGAGCAGGAACTACCCATTTACATGTTGTGGGATCTAGTTTTACTGGCCATGTTATTTGCATGCCCCTTGTTGTTGGAAGCTGCCCCATGAGTGGACAGTGGAA
This sequence comes from Iguana delicatissima, assembly GCA_948472985.1. Classification (NCBI taxonomy): domain Eukaryota; kingdom Metazoa; phylum Chordata; class Lepidosauria; order Squamata; family Iguanidae; genus Iguana; species Iguana delicatissima. The sequence goes on along the minus strand of CAOKZL010001496.1, from coordinate 58,834 downwards.
GTATGAGCTGAGCTGCATAATCATGATATTGTCATAGATCTTCTGAAAATACTTTTAGAGTTCCATTGTGGAAAATGTGTGGCTGCTTTTGTTAACATTTTTGATAATTCATTTATTTCACTTTATGAAAGAGGGATAATTCTAGAGTTAAAGTATATTGCTAGTACTGTTTTTGCATAAGTGAGGAGTCTGACTTATTATTGAATGCTATGCTATTATTGGCCCACAGAGCTGAAAATGAGGGATGAAAGTAGAATGAAGAAGCTCCCTCTTTCTGCAGTCCCTCCCCTCATCTTTCTCACTGATAGCACACAGGCAGACTTTTTAAATCTTGCTTGAACAGGGTCTGTCGTTGCTTTTCTTCTGTCTCCCTCACGCTGCCTGTTTTTTGCTTCAGATTTTAAAGTCTCTGATTTAAAAGTGACGTATTACTGTATTATTGACTACTCTTTTGTTCAGTATAAATTTTAAATGGATTAGCATTGTGGCTGTTTGTTTGGTTGATGAAGTGGCTCCGTTTTTGAGAGAAAAATTAAATCTTAATCTTGCATAATTGAAATAAAAAGTTCTTTATACACTTTACACACTACATTAGGCATTGATGATTTTAAGTTAGACATTGATGATTGTGTGTAAAAATGGGGCTACTGAGGAAAAGAAATCAAGCATTTTTTATTTAAATTTGTTTATAGAAATGTGTCAGGCTAAAACTTTTCCTTGATTTTAAATGAGTCAAAGTGCATCTATGTTGTATGAGTATGTGGTATTTCCTATACCACTGTTAGTGGGCATCCTTGCTTTTAAGAAAATGATGATTGTTTTGTAAATCTGTTCTATCCTGACCAACATTTGCATTCTTTTTGCAGCCCTCTTTCAAAAATGAAGATGTTTTGAACTAGGCTATACGTAGATCATTGTGAATAAAGAGAGGGGGAGGTATGAGGTGAAAATGAAATATCAAGAAATGAAGAAAAGAGGTATACCAGGGATCTTAATGGTTGAAACTACAGGAGGAACAGGAAGCAGAGAATGAAAATGGTAGAGGTAGTTGTCAGAAGAGGGTGCTAAAGAAAGAAATGGGCAAATTTACTAATGGCAGCAAGGCCTGCAAACCCAAACTTCTCTGTAGTTATTTCTTGGTGTGTTTCAGTTGAGGCTTTGTTTGCCGTTTTCCATTTTTGTTAAGAATGGCCTGGGCATTGAGCGGCTTTGATTTTGACATCTGTCCTGCCTTTGTAGGCTCATAGTGCAGGGACATCACCTCTGGAGCTGTTCCACAGTAAGTGCTAAAATGAAGGGTATCTAGTTATCTCATAGTAATATGGTTGCACTCTTCACTTGATCAGAAGCATTGTCATATTTACTTCACAGATTCCTGGCACTGAAAATTAAGTTCTCAGGTTATACTCCAGAAAGCCTTGATTCAAATTTGGGTCTTGGCATGATATGGCAAGAATGAGAAAAAGTAGATGCAGCACCTTTAGGAAGAGTATATGAGCACCTTGTTTAGCAGTTTGAGAATCAATACAGTGAGTAACATTATGCAAAAATACTTTTTTTAAAAAAAATCTTATTCTTTTGAATTTATTGTAAACTGTCATATAATTTTCAATAATATGGTATTTTGTTTAATTTGTACATGTATATTATTGGTCAACTTAAAAATGTCAATTGTTCACTGCAGTTAAGTGTAGGAAAGAACCAGTGTGGTGTAGTGATTTGAGTGTTGAACTACAACTGTGGAGACCAGTGTTCGAGTCTCCACTCAGCCATGAAATCCGCTGGGTGATCTTAGGCACGTCACACACTCTCAGCCTCAGAGGAGGACAAACCCCTCTGAACAAATCTTGCCAAGAAGGCGCAGTGATAGCTTCACCTTAGGATTACCAGAAATGACTTGAAAGTACACAACAACAATAGAATTTAAAATTTACCTATGTCAAGGAGATTTAACAATTATTTTCTTTCCAATTGTTGAAGCACTGTTCTGTTTTGTCCACTATTCCATTTTGTCATTGTGCTCTTCTTTCACATGTTTGGATTTGGCTCCCTCCCTCCAAAAAGAAAAGAAATTGGGTGTAGTCTTGCTTCCATCCTTGACACTACTACTGTGAAATCTTACAGAAATTTCTCCGTATTAACTTCCTAAAAAATTTCCATTCATAGCTGCTACTATCTAATGTTGATATATTGGTTTTAGTCACTTTTACAGAGATAACTTGAAGTAGGATTTCCATCCAGTTTTCAAAGCCAGCTTTAGCAGTCTGTTTACACATAGCAGACACTGGGATTTTAATCTCTGATATTTTTGAAGAGTTAAACGTGCTGGAACAACTTAGACCTAGACTGTGTGGTCTTCCTCTAACTCCATATTGTCTAATTGTCCTTGTGAAGCTAGGAATGGAGATACTGTGATGTCTTCCATTATTGATACCTTGTTGCATATGGCTAGAGGTGTGTGATCAGGACTGAGGTTGAGGTTATCTGCCTTTATCCTGTACTTCTCCTTTCCCCTGTAGCATGTGGAATGATTATTATGGTAGTTGTGACACTAGATCCAAAGGATTTTCATATGAAGTAGGAAGTGATTTTATGAATATCTTCATCTTCAACAAAGATAAATTCCAAGTGTTAGAGATGAATCCAGAGTATACTAGCCAAAATAAATAGATGAATAAATAGATAATCATGATTTTAAGAAAGAGATATAGTCTATTTATCCCTTTATTGTTTGTTGTAGATATTCCATGTGCCTGGTTTATATCCCTTAACATCCAATCTCTCCTTGATGTTTTTTGAAGCCTTCTCCAGTCTAATCAAGGGGGTTGAGGTGAGCGGGGATGGACTGTTCAACCAACAAAGAAAAAAAAAAGACTGGGAGTGAATGATGTTGTTCTCTGAATATGATAAAAAGCAGTTTAAAAACAGAGCAAGTGAAAACACTGTTGCACCTTCCAAGAAGCCTCAATGAGGATGATGTCGTTTTTGCCTGTCAACATAAGGAAGGCAAGGATGGAGGGCTATTCTAGTCTCCCTCAGAAAGGAGTTCCAGAGCAACAGCCTGGAAGCCTCCAGAAGGCCCTGCCTTGTCTGCCCTCCCATGCTTGTGAAGGTGGTGAGACTTGAGAGAAGGGATTCTCCTTGGGATCGGAGTGTTTGGCTCTGTGTGGAGATATGTTCTGTTAGATAACCTACATCTAAGCCATGTAGGTCTTCTTAAGTCATAGCTAGCACTTTGAAATTTGCCTAGAAACAGAATGACAGCTGGTGGATCTGTTATCACAGGGGCTTCTGAACGGTCCCTGTAACCAGTTACAGAGAAACTCAAAATTGCATCTACCTTGAAACCTTGAAACTTTCTGAAGATAGATTGTTGAATTGTTGGGATTCTTTTATTAACAAAGTAGCTTGCAATTTAGATAAAAATGAAGTAGAAGAGATAATAGAAAAGAAGCAGAGAGAGCTGGTTATTGTGAAAAATGTAGTCTTCTAAAGAGGTTATTATCAATGGAGAAGCATTTCTTGTTGTTCACTAAACTCCTTGTTCCCAGACATGTGAGTAATTTCTCTACATCTATTTGATATTTAAGAAGGATATTCTGTTCTTGGGGAAGTTGGTTAATAATTAAAATGCTTTTCTTTTTATACTCAGGAGAATTAGTAGGAGTTAAAACTCTTTCCCTTTAGAGTTACATAAATGGTTTTATTAGGAAAAAGATAGAAGACCTTGTATGGAGTGGAACTAGGAAGAATAAAGATGCCATTGTTACCGTGAACTATAGCACCAAAGGGTCAAGTGTTTTTAAAAAAGTTGTGCAGAACAAAACTTTATCTAGGGAAATCTGGTGGCTTAGGTTAACCTGTGCTGCTTCTAGGCAGGCTTTCAGATGTCAAGTATGCAGGCACTTGCATGCCACATGGGGACTGTGACGATACCCATGCTGATCCTTCTTAATCCAAACAACAAAATAGCAGGATAAATATGTATGGCACAGCTGAAAAGTACAACTGTAGTGCAAAAGTAAATCAGAATGACATTGGTGAATTCCCCCATGAAAGCTTTGGTTAAACATATAAGATATGAGCCAAGAGGTGTCTGGTTCAGTGCTTTTTCCAGAAGATGTGGACTGTTTATTGGGCAAGACAGTGTCTCATTCTTCCTCCAAGTCTTGAAACTATAATACCAGACCGTGTTAGAGAAATGAGCAATAAATGTGCAAGTTTCAGAAAGTGTATGTGATGAGTGGCCTGTCTGTCTCCCAGCACTGAAGCTGTAGAGAAGGACACAGATTGCCTTTGCAGTTATGCAGTGATTTGCCCCATCTTAAATTTGGGAGGAAGGCTGGAGATTGTTTCTAGCTGTGTGGCAAGAGCATTCACAGAGTCTTAGGGATACCAAAGCCTGAGCACATACACCACCAGCACCAGCACTTCTGCCTTGCCTGTGCCAGCTTGCATGTGCATTACCTGTCCTTGGCAAAGCCCAGACAGGCAGGGTATTAAATGCCACTGGCTGAAGGCCCTCAGGGGCCTTTCAGAGCACAGCATTGAACAGTGGGCACTCCCAAGACCTTTCCCTCGAAGGAGATTACCAAGAGTGTGTTGACCGTTGATACCTAAAAGTACTTGCGGCGTCTTTGTCCAACCTGAAAGGAAAAAAGGAAATGACTCTTCAAAGAAAAAAAGTTGATGAGGTGGTGGTCCAGAGAAAAGAGGCTTGATGGGAAGAATAGACAGGATTACAGTTTTTGACTTGGCTAACACAGTGAGCCCCAGATTTGCAATTTCCTTTGTAGCAATGTTCTTTGAGCACTTTGTATGTGATGAATATTCTTGTGTATACTTTAAATGGTCATTAAATGAGTCATGAGGTGTTTGGGAAAATATTTCAGGATCAGAGTTCGACTGTCTTGAAGTTGCAGCTTCAGCAGTATGAGTTATGTAAACTCATTTGGTAAGGGTTTAACAAGAGGGACAGTACTACAGTTGAAGGTGAGATATTTTCCTCTACATTTATATATGGGGTGCTTAACAAATTGTAGTACCAGTAATTGCATGACTGTTAAAATGTTGTAAATCTTGAGTTTGCTGGACACATTTTCTCTGCACGTATTATTCAATATGTTGTTGTTTTGTTACTGCTACTGCTATTGTTGTGTGCCTTCAAGTTGTTTCTCATTTATGGCAACTCTAAGGCAAGACTATCATGAGGTTTGCTGGGGCCAAGTGTGTGTGATGTGCCCAGTGTCACCCAGTGGTTTCCATGGCTGAACAGGGAATCAAACCCTGGTCTCCAGGGTTGAAGTCCAATACTCAAACAACTACACCATGCTGGCCCTCTGTTATTCAATATATAGGTTCATTGAACGGTAGAAGGCCAATTTACTCTGGAACTGCACTCATTTCCATTTTTTCTGCAACATAGCCCTAATGAAGTGGCATTTACTTCTGATTAAGTTGTAAGAAAACATGAGATATGCCTGTCTGTTAATTATGAGCACTATAAGCACACAAGGAAAACTCTTATAACCTGGCAAGGACATATTTCACTGTCATTTTAGACACTATATAGAACTGGTTTTATCTCACAGGTTGGGAAGTAGTATTCCTCACATAAATTCATTTATTTATTACACTTTTAATCTTTTCCATAACTGGAATTTTCTGGCTAGTGTACAGTAAATTAAAAATGTGCAATACAATACACAATAATTGAAAAGCACACACGTTAAAAAAAATAAAGATAAAATTATCAGCAGGAGTATCATCAGTTAGTACCTAAAATGAAAATAAAATCAGCTATATAATACTTCAGTGCAAAGATTTAAAAACATACTAAAATATGAATATAATGGTGCTTCTGTTCACTGAAATATGATAGGTAACCCTTAAAAGTATGGAGAAGCTGGAATTTGTTCAGAGGAGGGCATCTAAAATTGTAAAAGGCTAGAAAACAGTTTCCTGTGAGGAGCAACTTAGGGAGTTGAGTATGTTTAGCTTGGAGAAGAGAAGGCTAATAGGTGACATGATAGCTATGTTTAAATATTTGAAGGAATGGCATATGGAAGATGGAATAAGCTTGTTTTCTGCTGCTGCAGAGACTAGGATATGGAGCAATGGCTTCAAACTTCAGGGAAAGAAATTCCATCTAAACATTAGGAAGAACTTCATGATGGTAAGAGCAATCCAACAGTGGAATCTACTGTCTCAGAGTGTGGTAGAGTCTCCTTGGAGGTTTTTAAACAGAGGCTGGTTCACCATCTGTCAGGAATGCTTTGATTGTATGTTCCTGCATGGCAGGGGGTTGGACTCAGTAGCCCTTGTGGTCTCTTCCAGCTTTGTGATTCTGTTCTAACTTGATGCATCACATACAATATAGCTGTATGGGCATTTATACATACTGCTTAACAGAGCAGTTCTAAGCACTGTAAATTTCCTGAGCAGTTAAATGCACTAAGCACTATATAAGAACTATCACATATAAATTCTAGTAAAAGAAAAGACAATCTCTAAAATCAAACAAAGTAGCATAAACAAAGCCTAAATTGGCAAATGAAAGGGTTTTTTACCTGGAGACAAACCTATAACAAGGAAGGTGGTGAGAGAAGGGCTTCCTATGCAGTAAGTGCTGTGGCAGGAACAACCCAGCTCCACAGCTTGCCAGATTTAATTGAATATAGGTGGGTGTGCCACAGGAGCCCCAATAAGGAAAGCTGCTCTGTGGCATGAAGGGGATAGGCTGTTTAGTACTTTCAGAATAAGAAGACGATGGCGACAGCACCTGGAGCTGGGTCTTGAAGCTAAAAGGCAGCCCGGGGCAGTCATGTTGGTATTGGAGTAAGGCAGGTAGCTTCAGTGATCTGGATGAATGGAAACCTCCAAACCTTTTCCAAGTTGGAAGGTTCCAAACCATTCTCAGATAAAGTGATTAAGTTTTAAATGGAAGGTTCACCATGAATAGGGAACAAATAGGAAAATTCTTTTGCAAAATATTAAAATATTACTCTTGTCTTTGTGTGTTTGGGGGTGAGGGCCTGTTGAATCATATTCTGCATAATGCCCAAGGGGCTTTTGTTCTGTAAATACACAGGGTGCAAAATTCCCTGCGGACTGCTTTGAACATGTATGAAAGAAAACAAGTTGTGAAAGTGCTTGAAAAAATTAATGAGCTCACTAGGGGATGAGGATGACTGCGAGTGGAAAGCTGTATGCTTTTGTGCTTACTGTGAAATTCACTTTGTGGCAGATACTCATTTCTGTAAGGATCAGAAGATAAAGAGGTGATTTTGACAAAATTCTTGGTGTGCACATTTGCTTTTTTTTTGTTCTAGAAATTGTGCAAAATAGTTTGAATATAGTCAAGGTATAGTTTAAATTAAGAGCAGGCTTAAAGCCCAGTTATATACGGACTCATTTTACTCACAGTTAAGTCCCAGTAATGTCAGTCTGTCTGAACCAGGAGAAAGAACCCAGGATTATACTTGTACCATTGTGTGCAAGCGTAGCTGTTAAAATAGTAAGGATGCCCTCTTCTGGATAAAAGGATATTACAGAAATGAACCAAATGTAGTATTACGGGGGGAGCTGGAATGTGTTCCATGCAGTAATCCATTCAGAGAGTAGACATTCCAGGATTTTGTTTATCTTCAGAATGAGTGTTTCTGAAGGGCAGAATATAAAGGTCTTGAGCTCCAAATATTTCTGTAAATTTGAATAGTATTGTACTTGCATCAGGTACTACTTACGGTCTGATAATGAGCATAAAAAACTCAGTTATGCTCTAATCAGATAATTATTTGTTTCTGTGATCCCTGGTACTTAGTTTGAAGAGAAGGAGCTGTATTTCTCTGCACTCTTGCTTGGAAGTAAACATAGTTTATTAACTTTGCAGCATTTACTGCTGAGTCAACATGTTTTGAAAAGCTTTAAACTGTTATCCTGTGCTTGAGTACAGTATACCTAAAAATAGGTGTGTGACCTAGAACACTTTGTGGTTCCTAGAATTAGGTGCATCATTGTTCATTTAATACTCTGTAAAGGAAAGGCAAGTGTCATGTTATTTTTAGATATATAAGCTGAAGCTCAGATTGTATCAGACTCTTCTCATTTGCTAATAAGATTTTGGCCATCTTATTGTCTGCTTTACTGTTCCAGGAGGCTCTTTCAAACAATGCAATGGAGCATTGCATTACTAAATGTATTAAATGTAATTCTGGTTAATATTTGTCCTGTGAGACAAAATAATCATTAGATTAAATGTTTACATTTATCCTCAGGTATAATTTTTCAGATAGTTCTGTCGGTAACAGAACAGAAGATGTGGACAATATGCTGAAGATATGTATAGCAGGGTTTGTGTTTTTTTAAAAAAATGATAGGAATTGTGAATTTTTTGTATACTGCTGTTATCTGTGGCCACATGGTAGTGTATGGATGGTTTTTTTTCCAGTTTTCTTTTCAAAAGGCTGTCCCCACAAGAGCTCCTAAAACAGAGTTCAAAAATCAGGTTGAGGGTGGGAGTTTTAACTGGAAAGCCTTTAGAAATAAAAAATGCTTGTGTATGTTCTAGACATTTTCCTGGCATCCTCATTTAAAATAATCAAGAAACTGAATAGCAAACTGTGATACATAAGGATACATATAAAATTGTTTTAACAGATGAGTTTTATGTATTCATGTATGCCAAAAGAAAAAAAGCATCAAATGGAAATGCTGGTTATTTTGTGGTTAGATGCTATATATGCTAGATTTTAAAAGTCTGGTTTAGTGTCTTGCAATGTGACGTAGAGAACAAAGTGAAAATGCGTAATTTATCTACAGTTTTGCCCTATGGTCTATTGTGCTGATAAGAAAATACTGCAGTAGCTAGCAAATACGAAGAGCTGAGAGAAGCAGTGTGAGCATTTTGCCCTCCCATCCACTTTCTGCATTGCCAGTCTTCCTTCTCCTTCATAATAGGCAAAGCTAGTGGCTCTGTGCTAATTCCCATTGGCTAAGACGCAGGTGGGCGTGGCCTGTAGCCTTTTGCATGACCTCACTCCTGTTTGTCTCAGTGCTTAGAGCCCGTTGGCTCTTTTCAGTTTCGGCTTCTGCGAGGAGAGTTTCACTTCTGCTTCTCTTGCTGGAGCTTACAAGAGAATCTGTTAGTGTTGCGGTTTCTGGTCCAAGTTGGTAAATGAAAAGGGATTTTCTTCTCTTTCCGTAGACCTCTGAACTGGACTAAAGATCTTCTAGGAGAGAGCAAATCTCCGTGGGAGCTGAATTCACAACTGCCACATTGGTGTGTCTAATGAGCTACAAGGATGAGCCCGGCATTTGGAGCTATGGAAGTGGAGCATTATTCCAAAGGTGTCCTGCTGGAGCCTTTTGTTCACCAAGTTGGGGGTCACTCCTGTGTCCTCCGGTTTAATGACAAGACCATCTGTAAGCCCCTTATCCAGCGAGAACACCAGTTCTATGAGACTCTTCCTGCAGAAATGCGTAAATTCACTCCCCAGTATGAAGGTATGTTACCAGCTTTAGAAGGGGGCTGGGCATTTTATTCCCATCATCAATCCAAATTTGTTGTTTTATTTGTCTCTAAAATCTCTTACACTGAAGAGATTTTAGGGAGCTTCTTTTCATGTATTTTGATATTGTCTGAGCCAGGCTGTGGAGATGCAGGGTGGAGATGCTTGCCAGTGGGTCTTTGGGCTGACTAACAGCATTAGAGTAGAACAACTCTGCTGATGATAGCCTGTAGATCGCCTTTAGGCACAGGTAGGTAAGTATATTGATAACAGCTTGTAAATGTTTTCAGTAATACTGTGCTCTTCACTCTGATTTTGTTGATGTGTGCACTTCTAAAAATTATAACTATTGAACAGTGTGAGTAAAGTTTGCTTGTCTTGTAGAAGTTTAGTGTGGATTTTTGGATTGTTCTTTACCTACATTTTGGTCATACTGCATATGTCAGTCAAATGTCATCAAAGCAGTGAAAGATAAAAAATTAATGTTAAACATACTGAACTTGTATTTGCCCTTAAGGAAATGGAAAAAAACTATGGCCATTAGATAGGCAAAAGGTGAATCATACTTGACAGAATTATCTCAAATGGAATGTGGAAGTGGATATTCCAGTTCTTAGCACTGCATTAGCCGATTCAAACGTTCAGCTGTTCACAAGGTATACTTAAGAGATTTAATTAATGATAATCCAAATTTTAAAATTCTGAGTAGCTTTTTTTATTGCACTATATTTCTTCACTAATAAAACAACCACTTGTTTCCCAATTGTATATATGAATTGGAGGACAGACTAAGGGAAGATGCCTCTTAGCTATATTGCTGTTTAATGTGCACGCTTACTGAAACATTTGAAAACCTCTCATTACAAGCTCTTGGCATGAGTAAATGCAAATGCTGTTTTAAAAAATAAATGTTTGATGTAATGTAACACATTGTATTAGCATATGTGGTTTTTCTCTTTGGGGGTGTGCGGGAGGGAATGGGGGTAAGGGGGGCCTCATTTGGTCCGTCTCTGTTGTTTTTTTCCAGGATAAAGCCAAAGGCCAGTTTCTAGCTGGCTTTCCCCTTTCCTGTAGCTCTTTCCTGTGTGGACAGCAGGACTGTCAGTCAGAGCTTCCGCACTCCCCACCCTTGCTACTGTAGGTCCCAGAGCCGCCTGCCCTGCTCAGAAGTGCCAGTCTCGCCAAGAACTCTAGTGATGAGCGGCAAGAATGTACAGATTGGTTGATTTCAGGATAAAAAAGAGAGGACTGAGGAAAAAAAAACATTCAGCCAGTTGTTACAACTTCTGCCATAACATTCCTATATGGCACAGGGAAGCACCCCTTTCAGAACTTTCCTCTAAGACTCTCAAAACATTACACAGTACTCTAGAGACTTTGAGATGAGGAGGCAAAATGCTTTCAAGGTTCACCATGTTTTGATGTATCTCAGTCAAATTTGTTTTGTACTTCATTTTGTTATTTCGTTTACAAGACTTTTGCATAAGTGAAATCAATAAAATATATTCCCCAAAGGAAAAAAAAAAAGAATTGTGAACTTAAACGTGGTGATTCTAAATGGAAGCCTTCAAATTAGTTGTCTGTTGTAATGTGTTTTGTTGTTCCTGTTTTGCTCTGCTCTTTAAAGCCTTTCCTTTCCCTGGAATCTCTTAACTCTCCTGAAAGCCTTTGTTTTGATAAATGCTTTTTGCTTTGCTGTTAAGCAAAACTTAAAGCTTTTGGTGTTTCTATGCAGGGCATTTTCCACTGCAGGATGTAAATATTCAATGTTTTACATCTCTCTTAGGGACAGATAAGTCAGATTTTTAAAAATAATAATAAAAATTTTCAATAATTGAAAACGTCTCCTGTTATTATTTGATTCTTATGTGATTCTGTTCAGGAGAAAGAGAAGAATCTCCTGTATCGTTAATGTGTTGTCTTCATGATAACTTGTCTTCTCTGTGAGGTGTCACTTTGTCTAGATGTTTTGATATTTGTTAGGTTGACAGATGAGTTTTGGCCTGTGGCAAGATAAAAAACTAAGGACTGGGGTAAGAGAAAAACCAAAGTTGCTATATTCTTAGTGTAAAATTACATTGTGTTGTAAGATTCATTTGCCTCTTATTTCTCTGATTCTTAACTAGATGTCTCATTTCTCCTTTCAAGGTGTGGTATCTGTAAGCTTTGAAGAAGATGAAGATGGAAACCTCTGTCTAATAGCATATCCGTTAAATGGCGACCATGATAATTTGGAAAGCCTAGATAACTCTGACTGTGAACCCAAAAATAAATTGCTACGATGGACTAATAAAAAGACTGTATTGCTAGAAAATGAAAAGTTGACTAAGGAATGGGTCCGGCAACACCGAAAAGAAGAAAAAATGAAAAGGTAAGTTGGGGAAGAAGTAGACAAAGCACAAACTAAGACTGTGATTTTACTTCTCATGTACATTCAAGTATCATGGATTACAAAACATCATCCTAAGAATGTTAACTCAGGACTAAGTCCCTTTGTATTTTAATATGGTTTACTTTTAAGGAGCTGCGCATAGGGTTCAGCAGTAAGCTTTAGTGCTGTATATACGTACCTGGGAATAAACTCCCATGAACAAGAATTTACTTTTGAATAAACATATTAGAATTACATCTTTAATTTGGCTTAACTGTATATATAGGTCTTCGTGATTTGTGTTGCAGTTTTTCCTTTTCCATTTGGAAAAAGAAGCCCATGAACTTAAGCTTTCTCTTACCATATACTTAATTTTCCTGTTTTCAATTTTAAGGCATGTTCTGCAAGAGAAAGAGTATCTGAAAGACTGTGATTTATAGTTCTGTCTCTAATCTTGAAAGATTTTACCGTAGCGTTAGTTAACCCCAGGGGTGACTTAACTTACGCCCATTTTCTAGAGAAGTGTAACTATGCTGGTGCAAAATTTTGCAAAACACAAAGTGGATTATATCATTTTAAATGTAAGTTTTTTTGTGGTATAAGATTATTGAGGCTAAAATCAATTCCATGAAATGGAAGACTTTTAAAAATGGAGCAGAAGGTTTGACTGAAAGAATATTGGACAAATTGCTCAGTTAATAAAAAGAACTTGTAACGTGTCTGAAAGCAGTGCACAGGTGAACTTTATCAGAATAGAACTCCAGTTTTCATATTGTTGGTAATAGGATAGTGTGCTTCCATTTGCCCGCGGTTATTAATGCTTTTTCTTATTTTTCAGTCATAAGTTAGAGGAAGAATTTGAATTGCTGAAGAAATCTGAAGTGTTATATTATAGTGTTGAGAAAAAGGGGAACGTCAGTTCACAGTTTAAACATCATAATCCTTGGAGTATGAAATGCCATCAACAGCAGCTACAGCGAATGAAGGAAAATGCAAAGCATCGGAATCAGTATAGTATCCTTTGTCCAAATATGTCATGTTCGGTAACTGAACAAAGACCACACTGTCTTAGGAACACTACAAAATTAAATACCATCGCACAAATTAAAATGCTGGGAGACTGTTAAGGCTAATTTGGGGTTTCTTGTCAATCATTAATAAAGTGACTGTAAAGGAGTCTTTTCTGTTGCTGAAATTTAGGCTCTAACACAATGCTTAGGCTGTTTCTGTGCTGGCATAAATCTGCAGACCAGTTGTCTTTGCAGCAGCATGCATTTGATGTGCAGTCTGTAGTGCTGATGGAGGATATTCATTGTAGTGTATTTGTAGTAGGGAAGGAGCTATATTGCTCATATGGCAGGCAATACCCCCTCTTTAAACCAGTGCACTGTGTTGTGAGGTGTTATACAGCAGTTGTGCTACAAGTGCAAACATGTCTTTAAACCAGGAATATATCTTAGTGCAATGCTAAGCCATGTAAAAGACTGCTTACATCATAATTAGTGGATTATTTCCAGTGCACTGAACTTCTGCATCTTTTCATGGCTCTTACCAGTGTTGCCTCTTTGAAAGATATCAGTGTAGGTTTGATTTTTGCCTTGCATTCTCACAAGATCAAGTATGTCCTTTTTTCCTTTCTGTTTTAAACTATGACAAGGAGATAACCTCGCTTTTTCTTGATAGATACATGGAAAAAAATCTATTTCTTAAGTGACAAAGTAATAATTTGCATCACTTTTTCTCCATTTTGCGTTTTCAGTGATGTTTCTGATATATTCATTTCATACTTAGCCCATATTCTTCATTTACATTAAGAAAGTAAACACTGCCTTGCTCTGATACTCTGTAAGTGTAAACACTGTGCTCTGGAGGTGATACATGAAGCATGGCTTGAAGCCGTCTTAATATTCTGGGGCTGCTAGAAGCTGCACATTGATGAAGGAGTTAGAGTGAATGTAATTATCATTAAGTGAATGTAATTTTTAAAAAAATGAAAGGTGGTTTGTGCAGTGCTTAGCAAAAGTGGACTTTCTACAAGATCCTGCTGACTGCTGTTTGAAAGGCTTTACAAAGGGATTAGACAGATTCACTATTAGTTATGATGTAGATACATCGTCTCCAGTATCAGAGGTAGTATGCCTTTCAGTATGAGTTATTGAAGAACTTGAGTAATGGGGTGCTTTGGGGCTTAGTTTCTGCTTCTGGACTTCTCATAGGCATCTGGTTGGCCACTCTAGAAACAGTATGCACAGGCCAGATAGAGCTCTGGTCTGATCCAACGGGGCTGCTCTTAGGTTCTTAATAAGAGGCAAGGCTAATGTTCTGCTAAATTTTGCCTATTGAGTAGGATATTTGCTCTGTGCTTCTGCAAATGAATTTCATCCATAAGAAATGCTAATGGTTTTCACATGAATGTTAAGCCTTCAGAATTCTGAAGAAATTACATACTTATAGTGAAATGAACTTTGTAGTAATGAATTGGGTCAATGATAGAAGTAATTTGTAATATTTTTACTAATAGGAGAAGAGCAGTTCATCAAATGCATGCCAGCAGTATGTGACATATCTGGAGACTGAACCAATATTGATGGATTCAGACATTTTTGTGCTGTCTCTTAAGTCCCTGCAATCTCACGGGACAGCAGATGTCTTTGGAAAACAAAGTACTATATTGTAGTTGACTCAAGCTCAGCCAATAAAGTTAAAAATAACTGGTGTTTATAGTAAAATCAATTCATACAAGTTCTAAATCATCAAGAGCAAGGCTCTAATGTGTGGTTAGAGCATTTATTTACTTTCTAAGTAAAAGAAGATTAAAGCAGTTCTTACAGCTTTTCCTTAACTAAACAGAATTTATTCTACTGGAAAACCTAACCTCACGATATGAGGTGCCTTGCGTGTTGGATCTCAAGATGGGAACCCGACAGCATGGAGATGATGCCTCTGAAGAAAAGAAGGCTAATCAGATCCGGAAGTGTCAGCAAAGTACTTCAGCAGTTATAGGTGTCAGGGTGTGTGGAATGCAGGTGAGTCTCAAAAAAGATAGTATCAGAATGAGGCATTCGGAATGAGTGTTCCTGCTTAAAAGAGACCGTGTGTGAAATCAACTTCTACTTGCATTTTATTGCAGTAGGAAAACTTTAGCTTTCTCCTGAATCAGGTCTTGCTGTGTTCTGAATTAGAGGAATATGAGTTTGTCATTACAGTTGTACAGTCATGGATCTAGGTGTGTTGGGGGTATAAATTTGTAACTGAACATTGCCAGGGCATTTAAAATTACAAGCCTGGTAAGTTTTTTTAGCGCTAAGCATTTCCGTTTTGTTACTAATTTCAAACAGTTCTGTAACTATACTACTTCATACTTTTCTAGCTGAGAGATTTTACATTTTATTCACCATCTTGCTGAAGACAGCTCCAGAACGTGGCAGTATCACTGTAATCAGGCGGACAGGCCACTTCAGAGCAATTGCTCTTATCAAGAGCGGAGAAAGTGAGCCATTGTGCCCTTCTCTAACTATGCATGGAATTCGCTATTTAACCCATAAGGCTGTTCTCAATTTGATTAGCGAGTCTTTCATAGGAGATAATTAGAGGAAGTTTGTTTCCACACGCATGTGCATGGAGTGAAGCATGCACACACAAGTCCTTCTTATCAAAGGATTAATTTCAACTGCCCCTTCTGGCAAAACATGCAAAATCTTCTGCAGATTTTTTCATGGAACTTTGACAGGCTGCATTTGGATGTAAAGACCTTACTTATTAAAATATCTGCTAGGATAGAGCCGTTCTAATTCAGCTTTGGATTTGAAATCATGTGGCACTGGGACTTCTGATAAGAGATGTGCCAGCTCATTTCAGTCAGAGTGAGAAAGGGTTTTGTAAGGTTGGAAAGAGAATTGCATTTGTTTTGATAGTAGTGAGAGTAAAAGAGTCTTTCTTCAATTATAGTTTTCCTCCTCTCCAAGGATCTGTGTCTTTGTAGTGTGGGCATGTCACAAAGCCACCAAAACAGCGCCCCTTCTGCAAAGAATATGACTTTAATTCTAAGGCAAGCCACCATTTCTTGATGTGATATTTGTCTTTCCTTTGATTGTGGAAGGATTCCTAAGGCAACTTAATATTTTTTTTTAAAAAAATAAGTGATTACTCTAGGACTGCTTCTATCCCAGACATTGTCCAGAGTTAGTATATCCATCTTCCAAAACCCAGTTCTCATTTGGTCATTGTGACTGTTTACATCAGCTTTCATTCCATCACATTTTTCTGAGTGCTGAAAGCCTGGCTGTGTGTTCTTTAATCTGCTTCATTCAGAACTTGAGGTGAGGGGTGTGGGGTTTAATTGCCCAAGGGCAGAGAGGGAGACGAGCCAAAGGCAGCAGTTGTGCGCTTCAAATGAGATGCTCCATGTTTGGATATGCAGTTCCAACTCCTTGTTAAGTAGGGGAAACCAACAAATATGACCACAAGGACGATAAAAATATTCATCCCTGTATTCCAACTGTCATTTTACAAGTTTTCTTTTCAAGTTAATCTGAATGCAGAACTTCAAAGATGATTTTGAATGCCTGTCACAGTCTTCATAGTCTTCCTGCACTGTGGTTAGATGAGATAATTTTGCCCTACTGCAGCTTTTTTTTTTTTTTAGGAAGAAGCATATCTCTCCTCCCCCTTTCATAGTAACACTCCATAGCAGGTAGCACTTGTTAGAAGCCTGCTGTTCATGACAACTTTACTTATTTCAAGTGACAGATTTTTTTCTGAGGTGTTTGTCAATTCATAGTTTAATTTTCAAAAGCATGCTTTCTTGTAGAAGCATGTGAAGTGCACCATTATTGGGCATTGGGTGGCTGCAGGCATTTTAGTTTGGTATACATGGACTGGTTCATTCATCTTCATTATTCTTCTGCAGATGCCTACAGAGAATGGTGGAGGATCTTTTCAAAAATCTAGTAATTTGCTGCAGGCAATATAGGCCAACATTGTAGTACTGGACTTTTTTTTTAATGTTTTTTCCTAGTCATAGGCAGGTTACTGGGCCCTACAGGCAGCAACTCCAATTGGCGGTTGTATTTCAAAGAGCGTTAACAAGCCCAAGCATGGTATTGTAGTTAATGAGCTGAGTTAGAGAGTGGTGCAAGTATGCATGTCATAACTTGACTTTGGAAATGGTGGCCAAACAAATTTTTAATCCTAAATTCTTCAGTCTTGCTTCCTAAATGGAGGAAAAAACGAATAATGTAAATCTGAAGAATTTACTTGGCAACTAAAAATCTATTGAAGAATTGTAATTGGCAGAATATGCCATCATGCCTTTCTTTTCCATCAGAAGAGCTTTTCCAAAATTTTGTCCTCTCCTGAAGCAGTTGATTTCTTGAAAGTTTTGATTGAGACACATTGTTGCATTTGATGCTAATCTTTTTTTGCCTTGATTTTTCTATAGGTTTACCAGCCAAGTTCTGGCCAGTTAATGTTCATGAACAAATATCATGGAAGGAAGCTTTCTGTCCAAGGATTTAAAGAAGCACTTTACCAGTTCTTTCATAATGGCAAATACTTGCGAAGAGAACTCTTTGAACCTGTACTCAAGAAACTGACTGAATTAAAATCAGTCTTAGAGAAACAAGAGTCATACCGTTTTTACTCCAGCTCTTTGCTCATTATTTATGATGGAAAGGAATTGCAAGATGTAACGGTGGACTCTGACCCAGAAGACCTTGAAGGTCTTTCAGAGGAGTCATCTGATGAATCTGCAGGTGCATATGCCTACAAGCCCACTGCTAGCTCTGTTGATGTTCGAATGATAGACTTTGCCCACACAACTTGCAGGTATTATGGAGAAGATAGTGTGGTGCATGAGGGCCAAGACACGGGTTATGTTTTTGGACTCCAAAACTTAATAGTTATTATTAAAGAAATAAGGGACGAAAACAGTGAATAAACGTTTAGAATGCAAAAGTATAGAAATCACTATAGTGACTCTTTGTATTCCAGAAATATTGACCACTTTCTGGTGGTAGCAGACTGTATAGACTCTGTTGGGACAGCTCAACCAGAGATGGAACTGTTCAAAAGAGGGCATTTCCTTTTAGTGGTGCTAGAGGTAGCACTGGTGCATCTGGGTATCTTTATTATTTATTTTAACTCTCTCATAAACATTCCATTTTTGATTATTCAAAGACCTCTGTTATTCCTGTGTGTATATGTATCAATAAAATTCTTTTTGTTCATTGTAAGTGGTAGCATGGTTCTAATGTCAGTCATTTACTGAAACAATCTGGATGTTATCACACAGTTGAGCCTAGACAGACTCTTCCTTCAGGCCTTCTTCCTCATAAAATACGATGTTTATTTGCAGGAAGCTGTTACAGTTTACTTGGCCACAGGCAATATGACAAGTTCACCTGTTAAGTGTTACATTGTATTGTGTCCAGATGTAGGAGGAAGGCTTCTGATCAATAGGCTAAATCCTGCATTGTTCATTCCAAAAGTGATGAGGGGCCCTTTCGGGAGATCGATAAAGCTCTGAGGAGCCTAAACAGGCCAGTGAAAAGACCCTAGTTCACCCCAGCAAGCATCAGCTATCTGTGGGATGCCTCACTCCCTTCTACAGTGGCCAGATGACAGTGTGCCTCTTCCTAACTTGGTGCTACTGATTTTCTATTTTAATGTACCATACAGCTTTGTATCTTTATTGGTCTTTCCAATCACCTCTATTGTTGGGCAGAACATTTGGTACTTTGAAGCACCTTTTCCTGTGTGTGCACATGGGTGTGTAAGTCACTGGAGCTAGATTTGAGGGAATCAACACTTAAATCTCAAAATTCTGACTCTGTGCTTCGAAACAGCTTACAGTCAGGACAAGCTGCGCAAATTTGCTCAGCTTGTTCTGACTGGGATCTTTTGCCTTTTGTCAACTTGAGGGTATGTGTTTGGACTCATGTTTATTTTTTCTGCATATTTTCAGATGATACAGTTTCATGTAAGGCCCTAAAGAAGTCAATTTGACTGCTGTGCTTTGATGCATATGCCTGTACATACAGTTCATTATGACCTGAAATAGAAGATAAATCATTGTTTGTAAGGTTAACTGAACAAAATATTGTCTGGAGAACTGATTACTGAAGAAAAGTGAAAACTATGTATTGTATCATACGCTCAGCAGATAGCCATGACGCCCTATGTTTGCCTATATGAACAACGTCACCAAGTATTTGCTCCTGTTTCTGTGTAGTGGATGAATGATTAGTTCAACCACAATAAGTGAACTCAAGAAAGCAAGTGAGTGGAGCCTGTGGCATGTATTGATGGGTTCAAGGAAACGTAAAAGTGCAATCACCAGGTTTTTCTCTCATTTTGTAATGTCCTGCTGATTTTGTGCGTGGTGTGCCCTCTGATACAGTGATGCCACTGAGACTTCCCCTTCTTTCTGTGATTGGTTTCTGTGAGCTTTTGCCTTATCATTTTTGTCATAATCCCTTCTTCACTTCTTGCTAGATTGTATTATATAAGTACTAAATGCTCTGATTTGCACCCATTGGTCCATAGGCCGTGGCAACTGAGTGTTTCCTCTGGTGCATCCTCAGAGTAAACAGGCGGGATAAAGAATGGACGACAAACAGGGTCCCTCTCAAAGCATTCCATACATAGACTGGTTTTATCTATGTATATCAGTTGCTTCCATTCCATCCATCCATTCCATCCATCCATCCATCCATCCATCCATCCATTTGGGTGTGCCATTTGTTCAACCTGTTGGTGTCAAGACAGATCTGATTCCTGGGATGAGTCTGTATTTCCCATCAAAGAGCTTTTTAGCATTAGTACTCTTAGTCCAAATACTTGTGTCTACCTTTTCTTTGACAACTCTTTAATATGTTTCTTCTTGTTACATGCCTTCAAGTTGTTTCTGATTTATGACAATCTTAAGGTGAATATATCATGGGGTTTTCTGGGGCTGAGTATGTGTGATGTGACCAATGTCACCTCGTGGGTTTCCATGCCCCAGTGGGGAATAGAACTCAGATCTCCAGGGTTGTAGTCTAATGCTCAAACTACTACACCACACTGGCTCTTAATAAATTTATAGTAGATCAATCAACTCTGAATCCTTTTGAGTAGCCCAGATGAATTAGGTGGTCAGAGACTGGTGAAATGCCTAGTAAAACTGACAAGGTAGCATTGCTTGCCTACACATTTTGTTCTGTCTTAGATTTGATTTCCTGATTTGATCCTCAGTGACTAACAAGGCTTTCCATATTCTAACCTGTTTTTGCCAACGACAGGCATTCTCCACTTGGTTTGCTACTTGTCATGATATGAATTGAAAGTGTGAAAGCTGCTTGAGAACAGAAGAAAAGAGATGCTAGGGTGATAATGGTGGTGAAGAGTGTTGCTATGAATCTGTCCATCAAACACTGTTATTTCCTTATCTTACAGTTATCAGCTACATTTGTATTATGCCTTTACTCCAGTGAGCTCAAAGCAATGTATGTGTCTCTCCCTTTCTCTGCTTTATCTTCACATCACCCACTTTGCAAGTAAGACTCAGAGAGAGGCTGGTCCAAGGCTCCCCAATAAAGTTCATGGCTCAGTGGAGGCTTGAATCTGTGTCTTCCAGATCCCAGTCCAACTCCACTACCATTACGCTGCACTGTTTCTTTATGAGAGAGTACAGTGAAAGGAAGAGACAGACTACAGGAGCTTTTGGTATTGGTGGGATTTCAGTTGCTTTCTAAATATGTCAAATATGTGCAGCATAATAATATGATGCAGTGACTCTTTCAGTACATAACGCCAGCGAGTGGATGTGGAGAACTGCTTTCTTTTTGAAGACCAGTACAATATCATTCAGGAATTTAAAATGGGGAGGGGAGATATGCACCACCAGAATAGGTCTTGGAGAGAGCTGAATGACATGATGGAATGGCTATTGTGAGAGCAAGTGTTGTTTTCCCTTCACCACTCCTTATCCTGCTGTTCTTTCTCAGAGCTCTTCTGTTTGGAGAATGCCAGTTACATAACTGCTTCTTCTGAGTCTGCCAGTGTTAAGCACCATGAACCTGTGGGTGGAAGTACAGAGTGTGATTGTTTAAACAAAGTCTGGCTTCGATTGCGCAAGTACCCAGGTGGTGCAGATTGTCTCCCGGCCGGCACTTGTTATTGGAAAGGCTTGGCAGGGGGAGGGAGAGAGAGAGAGAGACAGAGAGAGAGGTTGGTGTGAACCATAGAAGCCAGCTTCCCACAAGCTGCCAATGGTTCAGTTGAGAAACTAAAGAGAACAGGATGATTTCCTTGGGATTCTGGAAGTAACCTTGTGATTTCGTGAGCACTTTGTCTTCAAGTGCCCTCAAATGTTTTGTAGCACATGAATGTTAAGCGGGAGGTGAAAATACTTTGGGGACTGAGTATACCAGTGAAACTCTGGACTTGCTCTGCAGCATCCCAGTGAGGGGTTGGCTCAAGGAGGCAGGAGCAGCTTGCCTTGCAAATCAGGACAAGCCTTTGTTTTCTGCTGAGCTCTACCATCCCAGTTCCAGCCCAGAGGGCCAAGGTGGCAGGAATGCCTCTATGGCAGATGCTCCAGTCACGTGTTGTGCCAGTGAGGTGTATCATGTTTTGATAACGTGAGCGCTCAGAGCCTTGTTTGCTCAGACAATGATCAGAGCTGGAAGGGACGATGCAGAAGGGTAACATCACACACAAAAGAGCTTCCGAGCTGTGGTGTCCTTTGGGGTGACAGCCGCTCTCTCCAAGTCTGTTGGCATCACCATCCCCCTAACGGCATCCTCAAATGCAGGTTTCAGTTACCATCCTCCCTTTGATAATTCATGAAACAGTTGAATCTGCAGTGAGTGAGGATCAGCTGTCAGCATGTGGGCGGCTGAGAGCACAGCATGGGAAATTCCACTTCAGGGAGCAGCTCACACTTCAGCAGTGTCTGCAGAGGGTGGGGGGAATCAGGAAGGCTATGAACAAGAGAAGTTGGGGCTAGATCTGTAGCCTGGAAGGTGGTCTAGCATTGCTATTTTCTTACATCAGCCTGCTGTAGCCTGGGGTTTGACTTCCCTCCTCCTCAACCAGTGAGAGATCCAGGCTGGCTGGGGTAAAAGGGAGATATAGTCCAATCCATCTGAGAGCCACAAGGTTGGTAGAACTGCCATCATTGGTAGATGATGGAGGGTGGGTGGGAAGAATATTTGGTTTCCAAATACATCCCCAGATTTGGAATGATTGTTTCTGGGGTCCTCTTTTACTGATTGTTTTCTCCAAGAAGAGCCCAGAAGGACTGTGAGGAACATCATGGAGAAATTGCCATGTAAGATGCAGATCAGTTTGGCAAAGGGAAGTTGCAAAGACCAGCTTATCTCTGAGCCGGCAGAGGTGAAGTCAGGCAACTGCCTCAACAACAGCCTGCAGAACTGCTGTCCATTGATAAGGCTGTCTGGGAGACTGAATGGATTGTGGAGGGACTTTGGAGTGCAAAGAAGCACAAAAGGTAGAAACTCAGTTTCTGATGCCCACTGGAGCTGCTTAGCTTGGTGTCCTTTCACACTACACAATTATAGCTCTATGATTCCACTTTGACTGTTGTGGCTTCATCCTACGGAATCCAGGGGCTTGTAGTCTGGGAGGCACTAGAGCAGTGGTTCTTAAT
The DNA here is from genome assembly GCA_948472985.1 of Iguana delicatissima. Lineage (NCBI taxonomy): Eukaryota > Metazoa > Chordata > Lepidosauria > Squamata > Iguanidae > Iguana > Iguana delicatissima. The sequence continues at coordinate 36,300 of CAOKZL010001496.1, read as the reverse complement.
CTTCAGTATATCAGACATTCTAGGCTTCATCTCCCAGAAGCCCAAGCCGTCATGACCATAACCTGGGCATTCTCAGAGTGGAGCTTGAAAACATCTGGAGGATCAAAGATTGAGAACCACAACTTCAGAAAACTGGCTGAGCCCTCCCAAAACTACAAACCATAGGATGGTATCATGGCAGTTAAAGCAGAATCATAGTGCTAGAACTGTGTAGTGTGAAAGGATTCCATCACTGGATTCCATCGCCATTCATTCTATCATCGTTCTACATATGCTTTTGAACTGAGACCTAGTTTGCTCATGGCTATCAGTTATCGGGCTAGATGAATGGTGAGAGTTGTGTGGCCTCTTAGCTATTGTTGGGCTGTAACTCCCAGCAGCCTTAGCCAGCACAGTGGTGAGGGATGCTGGGTGTTGCATTCCAACAACATCTGAAGGATCACAGGAATCCCACCCCAAGGTTCATGCAGTGAGTCCAATGGCTGAACAGGCATTCAGGTCAAGTTCAGATGATAAAGTCCTGCCATGCCCCACCTCCTGCTCAGGCTGCTCTGCAAGTATATAATCACAAAGGTAGGTACCTTGTGGCTCTCCAACTGCTGTTGGACTGCAGCCCCAGTCAGCAAAGCAAGTGCTGAGAGATAACTAAAGTTGCAATTAACATAATCTTGAGGACCACAAGCAGCCCACTCCTAGTACATCAGTTCACGTGTGGGTGAAAAATTTTTGGCAACTCCTAACTAGAGTAAACATATTGAATGGTAATTCAACAGGTAGGTAAACCCAATTGATTCAGTGTGAATACTCTAGCTGAGGCTAACAATAATAGGAGCTAGGTCATTTTTTTTTCCTTCAGTCTGATGGCTCCTGACTCCCAGCTGGATTCCCTCTTCCACCCAATTCTCTTTCAAGTTTTTTTTCTCCTCTTAGAAAGAAAAAGAAACAGAGAAAGAATGTGAGATTAAAACAGATGAGGATGGACCAGCACAAAAAGTAGGTCCCTTGTAAGCTGATGGCTAGAGTTAAATTCCCAGATCTAAAAAAGCTGAAAATGACTGCATTTACAGCTCTTTCTTGCTCATTTTGCTAAGGTGATAGAACGCAGCATCAGCGAGGCCAAAATGGAAGGAAGATGCTCAGAAGGAAAGGGAGAGCTCTGACCTTGAAAGTCCTACCCTCCTGTTGTTCATCTGGTGCTTGTCAGATGAGAGTGCCAGGACTTTTCACCCTTTGGTCCCTTTGTCTCCCAAGGCAATGACTAAATAACCGTTGCTCCCAGCAGAAGTTGGCATCAGCGTCAGCAGTTCTAAGTCCTGTGCTGCTGTGAACGTGTTTTGTTTCTTTTGTGTGAAGGAGTTATTGCTTATAATCCTCTACCAGCTGCTGGTCCATTGTAGGTCTTGACCAGTTCCACCAGTGTTTCTGGGTGTCAGAATCTCAAATGGGCACTGTCTCAGTTTATGGGCCTTTTCACATTACACAGTTATAGCACTATGATTCCACCTTAACTGCCATGGTTCCATCCTATGGGATCCAAGGACCTGCAGTTTAGGGAGAGGCATTTAGAATTCTCAGCCAGCAAGCTCTAGTGCTTTTCTAAACTACAAACACCAGGATTACATAGGACGCAGCCATGGCAGTTAAAGTGGAACCATAGGGTTATAATTGTGTAGTGCCAAAAGGGTTCTATTTGTATCTCTACTATTGGTATCTCTTCCTTTACAAGCAGTATCTGGTTGCTTCAGGGAAAAACTGTTCCCGATGCATGGCAACTTTCTCCACCCTTTCCAGTCACTCTTCAGATAATGACTTTCCCAATCTGGCCCTCCCTGGATTTGTCACATGACAGCTACCATCATCCTCAGAAAGTATGACTATAGGCCAGCTTGTCTGGGCCATAATGCCATAGTTAGTTTTGACTGAAGTAGGCTGATTGAGTCAATGAGATTTACCTTTGTGTTGATTCAACATTCTACAGTTGATTCAGTGGGTCTGCTTTAGTTAGGATGAAGGAATTGGATACAAGCCCTAGAGAGCACAAGGTTGGAGGAAAGGCACTACTGGCTCAGAATGATAGGAGTTGTCGTTTGATACATCTGGGCGGGTGCCAGTTATTAAGAGACACTGCTCTCAATACAGATCATACATGCACACACACAGAGTCCTCCTCCCTCTCTGCCACTATCACGCCTTCCTACGGGGGGAGGATAGATAGATCCCACTACATATTTTTTCACTCTTCTAAATCTCAAAATGGAGCCAGTATGTTGCAGCTGATGGTTTGAGGGCTGGACTAGGTCTTGGGAGATCCAAGTTCAAGTTTTCAGTCAGACCTTGGGCTAGTCATTTTGTCTCACTGACTTGACCTCACAAGGTTGTTGTAACAATAAAGCCAGGAGCCCACTAGAGGAACAGCAGGAGCAAAATGGGACAGATAGACTAATGACAGTGATGAAACTGATGCCATGGAGAAGATTTTCCTTCCAGCATAAACGGTTACCCTGTGAATTTCAAGTTCTTTGAAGAAAGGACCGTATTGCTGAAGCCTGTTAGCCTGGTAGTAGCTGCTTTTTGGAACAATCTACTCATGGAAGGAGACTGACACTAAAGGGGAGTAGGTGGTCCAAATTATATTTCCTCTCCTGCGAACAAGGCAATAATTTTGTCATTACAGGTGCACCATCTGATATGTCAGCAGCTTCAGTTTCTGGTGTCATTTCACTTATGTTTCTACTGCAAGGAGTATAGCAGCCTTGAGTCTCATTTTTGGGAGAAAGGAGGGATATAAATAAATAAAATAATAATGATTCAAGAGGAGTGCTACCATGAATTCCAGCGTATGGAAGTCTCACTCATAAATAGTTGTGCTCCAGTTAAGTGACCTCCATGATGTGTGTGGAGAGTGGCTAGGTCTACCAAAAATAAAAAAAAACTGTGAAGAGCAACATACTTGGGAGTCAGTCTGTTTTATGCTCACAACGATCTGTGAGTATGGTTTAAGTACCAAAAGAGTGACTACTAATGAGGTAACCTATAGCACTGATTTTGCAGGTTACTGGATCATTCAGTGACATTAAGTCTTTCTGGTCTAACAGTTTATTGATTGCACCACACTGACCTTTGCGGGCTCAGAAGAATAATTTTATCTATGGGCATTACAAATTTTAAACAGATACCTAGTATTTAAGCCTTCTGGAGGAACTGAAGATAGAATCCCAGGTGACCAAAATGGTGAAGGGTCTGGAAGCCATGCCCTATGAGGAACGGCTTAGGGAGCTGGATATGTTTAGTCTGCTGAAGAGAAGGTTAAGAGGAACATAATAGCCATGTTTAAATATTTGAAGAGATGTCATGTCGAGAAGGGAGCGGGCTTGTTTTTCGCTGCTCCAGAGACTAGGACAAGAAGCAATGGATTCAAGCTGCAGGAAAAGAGATTTCACTTGAACCTCAGGAAGAACTTCCTGGCAGTCAGAGCTGTCCGGCAGTGGAATATGCTGCTTTGGAGTGTGGTTGAGTCTCCTTCTTTGGAGGTTTTTAAGCAAAGGCTGGATGGCCATCTATTGGGAATGCTTTAAAGTGTGTTCCTGCGTAGCAGGGGGTTGGACTGGATGGCTCCTGGGGTCTCTTCCAGCTTTATGATTCTATGAAAACAGAGGCTTTATCTGAGGCTTTATGACTTAAGTGGGGTTGACTGAGTCATCAAAGAACCAGGACTTCATGGTCATTGTCAACGGTTAAGCACGAACCACCCTATCTCCAAACAACCCTCAGAGCAAGGGTGGGAAATCTTGGCCCTTCAGATGTTTTGAATTACAACTCCCATAATCCTTTACCATTGACAGAGCTAGGAGGGAGTAGTGGCACCCATTTCTGGGGAAGCAACTGGTGAGATCATGGTAGTATGGATGATCTACGGTAGCTTTCTCCAACTAGTCCCTTGATGTTTGGGATTACAACTCCCGCTGTCTTTGAAAATAGCCCATGCTGGTTATTGCTCCTGGGAGTTACAGTGAAAAATATTTGGAGAATTATGAAATGCTTTTATAGTCCCAAGTATATCTTCCTTGGCAAGAAGAGTGATTACTGTCAGCAATAATTTGCTTCACTGTACTGTAATTGACCTACGGGACACTCCTGTATTTTTCTTGTTTGGCCGGATGCTACATGCAGTCAGCTTCTAACTATGTTTCTGTCCATGATTTTGTATGTTTGGTTCTTCCTCTAGAGTTCTTTCCCATGTTTGAGTAAGGAGAAGTATACAAAATGCTTGGCTGCAACATTCAAGAAGTAGATAGATATGTCCTTTCTTGCTGGAAATTTGCTTTTATGATAAAAAGTGCTAATCACAAGGTAATGTTCACACTTGCTAATAAGGCAGTCTTTGACTTCTGTAGTCTTTATGACAGTAAATAAGTCCAAAAGCATCAGTGCGTGTATGTGTACAAGTTTTGACTTTGTTCTTGTAGGACTTGCCATCATTTAAAATTTTCAATTTCTGTTTCCCACAGCCACTAAGTATGCTCTCAAGTTTAGGTGTTCATGTGCTTAAAGCTTCAGACAATCTAAAGTCTGGCAGAGAGCAAGGGGGGAAATCACAGAATGAATCATGTAGAAATGTTGTATCTTCTTGCTTTGGGTAATATCCTAGCTTTCCTGCCTCTCAGAAACTAGGATGATAAAATGACACTTTTAGTTTCTTTTCTGTGTGAATGTACACAAATATGCTCCGTACAGATACATTTGTGTTGTGAGTTTTCATAGGAGAGTGTTACCCTGTGAATTGGGGGTCCCGGGAGGGGCACCCAAATAACCACAACAAACACAACAAGATGGGGAAATTAGCTGGAGCACTCTCTTGACTAACCAGAGGCAGGGTAACTTAGTGGGGATCTTTTACCCTATGTCTACAGCGTCAGGTCAGTGAGTAGACAAATGGTTCATATAACAATTAAGATTTATTAAACAGTTATTAAAGAAAAGCACAAACACACTCCTAATTAGAAAAGGAAAATAGAGTTTCAAGGGGAATGGGTGATACGCCACCTGTCCTGCAGTCCTGGGGAAGCCAATTGTAGAGGAGGAAACCCGGCGTGGCGGCCGAGGGGAATCTGCTGAACCGAGCAGCAGCAAGGCAGAGTAGAAGTCCAAGCGATCCGGCGAGAGTTCCAAAGAGCTCTCAGAACTGGGGGTTTTTATCAGGGAAAGAACAACCGTAGGCTAGTCTGGTCTTGGGCGAAAACAATGAGTTTTGGGTTGCAGACAATGCCTCTGAAAGGTCAGAATTTACATGATTGAATTATGTTCCGAATTGACAATAGTATGGCTGGTATGTAAATGCGGCTAGCTCGGCAGTTAAGCACCTAGCTTGCCAGGATGCCCTCTCAGGGCAGAGGGTCTCTTTGTTTATTGCGCATTGGTAATGAGGGTGTTTGTTTCGGGAGGTCCCCTAAAGCAGTTCTGGCTATTTCTGGCTTGGTTTGGTGGGAGCAACAAATAGTAGCCATGCCTAGCTTTGCGCTTGTTCGGTGGCCTCACAAATACTTGGCTAGTGGCAGAGCGGGCCCGAATTATGATATCAAAATGATATCTTTGGTTCACCAAAGTCCAGGCCAGTACACAGTGGTAACAAGAGGATGACATGAACAACAAGGTGGACACTAATCCCTCTATGTGTGGTGCCACAGCTTTTTCCAAAGGCAACATGTTTCAGGGTGGACATGTGCCCACAGCAGCAGTGCAGAAAAGGAGGGGCAAAGATGACAGGGCTGTCTGTCACTGTGCTAAGCATCACTGAAATAACTGGAACCTCCCCATTCTTGGCCTCCACTCTCTGAGTTCAGACCAAGAATCTCTGGATCTTTCAGTTCACAGCTTATTTTTTTTTTTAAATTGAAGTAAGTGACATGAGAGAGATTTTCAAGCATGCCTGGCAATGGTTGCAAGTAGCTGACCCCCGCTCAACACACATGTGCTGCCTCTCTTGTGATGGTTGGACTAAATCTGTGCTGGGGGCAGGGAAGAAACCTGTCAGAGAGGTACCAACCAACCATGGGAATTTGGTCCTACCAGTGCTAGTTTTCTTCCATCCTTGTGGTACAACAAATTCTCATGGCCAGACTGTGTTAGTTGGGGTCCTGGAGCAAGTCCAAAAACACACACCCTTCTTTGTGCACGTGTGTGAGCAACCCTGTCAGAACGCTGGCGTTGTTGTGCAGTGTAGCAGATTTGGTGATACTGCCGAATCCCTGCCTGGGATCATTGCCAGCCCCTTCCAGACCTGAGGAAGGGAACAGCTCCGGGCATTGCCAATGCCTGTGACACAGCTGGTATGATTAAGAGCAGAGTCTCAGTGGTACCAGTCCCCTTTCTTCCATTTGCTGCTGGGAAACAGAGCACAGGTGGGTGCAAAATACTACCACTATTGCAAGGAGGGAAGGCTTTTGTTTCATGACAGAATCACTGTACAAGAAATCTGCACATTTATGGGTGTTAAACTAGGATTGCAGAAAAACCAGGGTTCAAATCTCTGCTCAGCCATGGAAACCCACTGGATGTTCTTGGATATGTCGCACTTTCTCAGTCTTAGAGGAAGGCAGTGACAAATTTCCTCTGAATAAATCTTGCCAAAAAAATCCTTATGATTGGGGTGGCATAAATTAGACCTGAATGGAAGACACATAACAGTAACAAAGAACAATGTATACAGTACCAGCAGCATAAACACCTATCCTCTGTCCCCACTGCTGAAGGCCCTGGAACATTTGTTCTAATTGTACCATTGATAATACAGCCTTGCCAATACTAGTGCTGCTAGCCTGTTTGGACTGGGTGTGACCTGCATGGCAGCTGAGCTCATTTCTGTGTAGATTGCAAATATGAGGCATATCTAACACACTTACACCATCTTTTATCTGGAAATATCCTTGGTGACTTAAGAACATGAGAAGAACCCTGCTGCTGAATCATATCAAATGTTCCTATATCCAGCATTTGGTTTCCCCAGTGGCCAACCACATACCTAGGAGACCCACAAATGGGACATGCCATGATACTAAGTCCTAGATAACTTCTTAGATAACTTCTTCTTTATTGATGATGTTTGTACTGCACCCACTGGAGCAAGATATGTCATACTGGGTGATGGAGGATCACATGCTTTGCATGCAGAAGTTCCAGTTTCACTCCTCAACACCTCCAAGGAGGGTGAGGGAAGAATCTTGTCTGAAACCCTGAAGAACTGCTGCCACTTGGTATGGATGCTGCCAGTAGGAACTGGGCTAGGTAGACCAATGTTCTGGCTCAGTACAAGGCAGCCTCCTCTCTTCTTATGGGTTCTAATTTTAGTCATGCAAGCACATTGTGAAACAGAGTAGTATACAGGGTGTGAATCACTTCCTCTACAGCAGGGATGGAAATCATGCAGCCTTCTGGATGTACTCCAAGTCCCAGCAGCCTTGGGTAGTATAACTAGTGGTGAAGAATCCTAGGAGTTGCATTCCAACAACATCTGGAAAGCCACATGATTCTCACCAATCCTCTACAAGTCTACAACAAGGCCAATGCAGTGAGTTCATGCCTGAGAAGATGCTTGAAGTCAAGATATATCAGTCTTGGACACAGTCTGCCTAGGAGATATCTTGGTTCAAGCATCTACTCAGGCATGAAACTCACTGTATTGGCCTTGTTGTAGGTGATACTCATTTATCAATCTGGACTACTTGGCTGAGATCTGGGTAAGTCTCTCTAGCAATGAGCATCCCTGCAACTGCTTTTAAACTTTGCTTGTCAAGAGGACCAGCAATAGGGTAAGGGTTATCAGTCCAAACATATGAAAGAATACCAAATTATCTGTTAGGATGGAGGATTATTTAAAAGTTCAAATGGATTTATCTTCAAAAAATCCCATGGGCAGTCTAGTTTAAGGCTCAGCTCAACATCCCTGAACCTAACTCTTTCTCCTCTTTCTTTTTCCTTCCAGATTTGTAATGAGTATATGTTGCCACTTTCCCTGTGGTCTACACTAAGGTAAAATAAGGCCTAGTGTGATTTGAGTGTGGGACTAGGACTCTCGGAGACTAGGGCCATTTCTGCACTAGCCTGTTATAGTGCAATTATTCCACTTTCAATATTCTATGTAATCCTGTAGTTTGCAGTTTAGAGAGGGGCCAGAGTGACCTTAGACAGCTCACACTTTGTCATCCTCAGAGGAAGACAATGGCAAACCCCTTCTGAACATATCTTGCCAAGAACATCCTATGATAGGGTTGCCTGCAGTTCTCCATAATCTAGAAATGACTTGAAGATGCACAAAAAACAATGAGATTTCACCCAGAGTTTTGGGATGTTGTGGTTAACATTACAAATCCCAGAATGTCCCAGAGAGCATGGGGACTTGCAGAGTTTGATTTCCCCCCAAATCAACTTTCTCCAAACTCTGACTTCATCCCTTTAGCCTGACATCCATGATTAAATGGGTGTGTCTGTGTGAGAGAAAGTTAGACATAGGCACTAGCTTGGGAACTGCTGCTTGTTTGAAGCTCCTGGGACTGTTTGGGCTGGCAAGGTGCCCCAATCTCTCATTTTCCATAGGTGCTTACCCTTCTGAAAAGACAAAAACAGATAAACTTCCTCTTGGCTCACACAATTTATCTGTTCATGTGAAGCTGGCAAGCCTCCCTTGCTGGTAGGGCAGCCTTTTCTTACCTAACTCTGCTAAAACCAGAGAGTCTGGTGTCAGCCACCTGTGTTTTCCCAGTAGAAATGGCTGAATTTTCTGAAGAAACCGAAGGAAGAAGACACAGTATCTCACTGCAGCCATACTGCTATAGGCCAATAGGCTGCCAGAGCTTTAGCAAGGAGCCCAAGAAGACCTCAAAAAAATTCCTGCTGTGACCTTTATTGCTCGGTTGGCTGAGAAATTTTTGGAGTTTGAGTCCCCAAAATAAACTTTTCAAAGCTCTGGACTCATCATATTTGCATTTTTTTTTTCAAAATGCTAACATATTCCCATGTTAGTTCTGGACAAAATGCATCTATTTTATTTACTCCCTTATTTCTCCTCTTCCAGGTTGCCTGGAACACTTTCTGTGTGGTTGCCAAGGGGATTCCCTACCCAGGCACCCCACCGCAGTGGCTGCTGACCAAATATAGCCATCTGAGGCCAATGTGGATTTTGCCAGTGCTGCTCACATAGAGACTCAATGTTTTCCCTTCGTCTTTGCTTTTCCTCTGTGTTGTGGGTAAGGCTTTTGCTAACAAGAAATAATTTGATTTGAATTATCTAGACTCAGTTGTAGAGAGGACATTGGGTAAGGAACATCCTTTCCCTGTGGGAGAGAATTGAGGCAGAGCTAATGCAAACTGGATGCAGAGAGTGAACAAGCAAAGTGCTCATGAAGGTCAGGGCTGGCTGGAAGTGGTGCTGCTCACTGCTCTGCAGTTCCCATTGCAAGCTTCCCTGTAGCACTGAGACCTAAGGAAGAGGTTGCTTCACCCCCTACTTCAAATCTAGACAGCTGAAAAGCTCCTCTCTGCTCTTGCCTGGAGATGAGCGGCCACCAGAATGAGTCACATTGTGTCCCCAGGGCCCTTGTGTTTTGTCACATTCAAGTCTGAGCAGTTTTATTGACTCTGAGGTGATAATTAAGGAGCTGCTTCATCCAAGGTGAGAGTTACCTAGTCCCTTAACTGTCACAGTTGCTCAGCCAACATTACTCTATGACCTCAGGCTGAGTGAAGTATTTTTAAGCTCCAGAGTCTTTTCTCAGATCAGAGGTTTTCTTTCCCCCCGCCAGACCAGTGCTTCTAAAACTATCTGCTGTGGGGGATCAGCAAGGTGTTTTCCCCCCAGTGTGCCAGGGACCAGCCCTATATTTGTCCCCAGGCCATGCAACTCTTTAAAAGCCTACCTCTGGTTCTTTTCCTCCCAGTGGCAGACCTTGGAATGTGTGGAGGGGGAATGGGAGGGGGTGTGACTACAGTGCTGGGGCATGACTATGGGACATGGGGGTATGACTATGGGACATGGGGTGGGGCTACAGTGTGTGGGGCATGGCTATGGTATGTGGGGATATGGCTACACTGCATGAGGAATGACATGTCCAGGGCAGAGCAGACAAAATAAATCAACAAGCAGCAGAGCAGGGCTAACTCACAAGGCAAGAGCAGGGAAACATCCAAGCAGAATTCAGGTTCCAGAGCAAACAAATCCAAAGGGGAAATCCAAGTCATAGTCAAACAAGCAGTGGTTCAAGGTGATCCAGATACAAGCAAGCACAGAGCATCACAATCAGAAACATGAATTACTAGCCCTGAAAGGAAAGGGACAGCTGAAAGCCTTTTATCTACTGATGTTGTTGCCACAGGTGTTCCTTCATTAAGGCTCGTTTGTTACTTAAATGCACTCAGTGGCACAGCCCTTCTCTCTGACATCATCTCTCTTGCATGGTAAGCATTTGTGTTGTCTCATCCTCTGATATTTGTTCCCTTTGCTCAGGCCCTTGCTGTTGTTTGTTGTCTTCTCCTGAGCAAGCCTCTGGGGAAACTCCTGCCTCTGGGGAAACTTCTGCCTCAGATTCAGAATCCTCCTCCTCCTCATTACCAGAGTCTCCACGGCAGGGCATGACAGGGTGTGGCTATGATGGATGGGGCAGGGCTACAACGGATGGGGCAGGGCTACAACGGATGGGGCAGGGCTATGTCATGTAGGCGAGGGCAAGCAAGGAGCAAGGATACCCTCAAAAAATTGCTGCTGGGGGCAAACCTCCCCCATTACCCCCTGTCCCTACAAGATTGTTTCCTCCTCCACCAGCCACTGCCTGGCCAGCTAAAGATGGAAGTTAACCCAATTTCTCAGTACCACAAACCGTCTCCTAGTGATCCACACACATCCAAGGAAGGAAGTGTGAGAAAGAGGTAGTTTAGGGTTGCCCTGCTGACTCATCCCCTTTCCGTCGCCTTTCCCTGGCCTGGTTTGGACCCTGGTTACCCACTGTCCCTGCCATGCCTCAGCCCCCTTCCATAGATATGAATACATATTTTGATATTTACAGTTTTTGTACATTTGTGGGAGTCCTGTGCCCCTAACCTTAGTGCATGTGGAAGGCCAAATGTAATTATAGGCAGTACCTTCAACTGAACACAAAGGCAAATTGGAAAGAAATGAACTGAACACAAAATTTGGACAAATAAGATCTGTTTTGAGAAGACAGAGGCATTAGCCCAATCAAATTTTCAAACTGTCTTCAAGAGCAGCCCCACACAGAGTCCATTATAGAAATCCAACTTGGAGATAGAGCAGAGATGCTGTAGGGCAGAGTGAAGCAGTCATATCAAGCAGCAGGTTTTTGCTATCATAAAGCTGCAGCAACTTGTTCCAATCAGAGAAACATAGAGTTGGAAAAGACCACAATGGCATTGAGTCCAACCCCCTGCTATGCAGGAACACCCATCAAAGCATTCTCAACAGATGGCCATCCAGCCTCTGCTTAAAAACCTCCAAAGAAGGAGACTCCACCACACTCTGAGGCAGCATATTCCACTGCCAGACAGCTCTGACCGTCAGGAAGTTCTTCCTGATATTTAGATGAAATCTCTTTTCTTGTAGTTGATGCTATTGTTGTTGTGTGCCATCAATCATTTCCAACTTATGGTGACCCTAAGGTGAACCTATCATGGGGTTTTCTGGGGGCTGAGAGTGTGTGATGTGCCCAAGGTCACCCAGTGGTTACCATGGCTGAAAAGAGAACTGAATCCTGGTCTCCAGAATCATAGTCCAGCCTTCAAACCACTACATCATGTTAGCTCCTGTTATTTATTTACTTTGTAATTATTAAATGTTTATTACTAGCTGTGAGGGAAAAGAGCTTATGAGATGTTTTTTCTTGTCTATCTCCCCACTCGAAAGTTCGCCGATTGACTTTGGTTACTGCACACCTTGGCTTGAGTGGCTTGGGGATTGCTATTAGCTGCCCTGCTTCAAGCAGCAAAATGGAAAATGTTTTGGGCAGGCCTTAAGAAAGGGCGAAGGAGGACATCTAAAAAGCAAGAGTGTGAAATCTAGAATTTGTACAGGGTTTTGTTTTTAAAAAACAAACAGGAGAGGAGCTTGTGGGAATTGTGGTTGACGTTCCCTTCACAAGCTGTTCTCTTATGAGGAAGTCATTCACCTGTAACGCTGTTTGAACTATTAGAACTGGGCTCAGAAGCAAACCACAAACAGTGCCTACAGACAATACAAAAGTTCTTTGATTTCATCTGCAAATATCCAGTCACATGATGGATTAGGGAGGTGTACGACTGTCCTAGGACTGTACACAGCAATTGACTAAATTAACCACCGGCTGCTATGAACTGTAAGGAACCCTAACAAGTCTAGAGTAGGGAATATGTAGCTGCAGAGGCTGCAGAACATGAGGAGAAAGGGCTTAAAAGGGGGAATTATTGCAATGGCAATGGAACAAGAGGATTTACGGAAAAGGAACAAAACAAAATTCTCCTATGTGCTGAATAATCCTATGCACCAGAGTGATGACTCTTGAAGCCCCCTTGTTGATCTGTTCCCCAGCAACAAGATACATCTGCTAAACTGGGCATAATACTCAAACCCTAATTCTCATCTTCTAAACTACTGATGATGGTTGTAATGGTTTTGCAGTTTATAAACAATTAGTATGTTTTGTGCTTGTTATCTTGAACATTATTTTTTTAGGAGAAGGGCAGGCTAAAAATGTAGTAATAAAATATGATGATATAATTTAAAATATGATATGATTGATATAATTTAAAATAATTTAGATGTGCTCTTTTATTGCCTTTTCCTAACCACCCAATGTGGAATGCCAAGAGTGCCAGAAGGCATGGAAAAGACAGGAAAGCATTACTTGGAAAAAGGAGGACTATCATGACAAGGAACCATTGATGGTGCCCTGAAATCCAACCTCTTATGACCAAAGCAAACCCCATTCAAGACCATCAGTTCTAAATACCCAGTCATCTCAGCCCTCAAGCTCTTGCACCATCAAAAGGACTAGAAACTCATTGTCAGAACTGAAAACTGAGATCTTTAACTCCAATATTGGCTGGCATCATGTTCAGTTTTTACAAGACCGTAAGCCAAATTTACAGTCTTTTGAGATTCATGTTTACAGTCATTAATGGCTGAACATGACACCATCTCCAAAGCCAAGGGGTTTCAAAAGCCTTCCGGCACTACCTGGTTATAGTGCTATTATTCCACTTTCAACTTCCTATGGAATCCTGGGGTTTCCCATTTAGGGAAGGGCCTTTAGAATTCTCAGCCAGAGAGCTCTTTGGCCTCAGTAAACTACAAACCCCAGAATTCCACAGAATACTGAAAGTGGAATAATAGCACTATAACAAGGTAGTGCAGAAAGGCCCTGAGACAATGGGAAAAATGATTGCAGCACTCTTCTGCTTGCAGGGTGTATTCATAGAATCATAGAATCATAGAAATGTAGAGTTGGAAGAGACCACACGGGCCATCCAGTCCAACCCCCTGCTATGCAGGAACACCCTCAAAGCATTCCCGATGGCCATCTAGCCTCTGCTTAAAAACCTCTAAGGAAGGAGACTCCACTACACTCTGAGGCGGCGTATTCCACTGCTGGACAGCCCTGACCGTCAGGAAGTTCTTCCTGAGGCTCAGGTGGAATCTCCTTTCCTGCAGCTTGAATCCATTGCTCCTTGTCCTGGTCTCTGGAGCAGCAGAAAACAAGCCCTCTCCTTCCTCTACATGGCATCCCTTCAAATATTTAAACATAGCTATCATGTCCCCTCTTAACCTTCTCTTCTGCAGACTAAACATACCCAGCTCTCTAAGTTTATCCTCATAGGGCATGTCTTCCAGGCCTCTCACCATTTTGATCGCCCTTCTCTGGACTTGCTCCAGCTTGACCATGTCCTTCTTGAATTGGAGTGCCCAGAACTGGACACAGTATTCAAGATGAGGTCTAACCAAAGCAGAGTAGAGTGGTACCAGTACCTCCCTCGATCTAGACACCATACTCCTGTTGATGCAGCCGAGAATTGCATTGGCTTTCTTGGCTGCCGCATCACACGGCTGACTCATGTTCAGCTTGTGGTCTACTAAGACTCCTAGATCCCTTTCACATGTACTGCTATCCAGCCACTTGTCCCCCATCCTATATTTCTGTATTCCATTTTTTCTACCCAAGTGTAGGACCTTACACTTCTCTCTGTTGAATTTCATTTTGTTAGCCTTGGCCCAGCTCTCCAATCTATCCAGGTCATTTTGATCCTGTCCTCTGGCGTATTAGCAACCCCTCCCAATTTGGTGTCATCTGCGAATTTGATGACAAGCTGGGACAAGCTGGTGTGAGAGGAACCCAAGGAGTGTCTCTAGCTGCCTATTACAATCATAATGCCCCAGCATCCTGATGTAAAGCACCTCAAAAACCTTTACATTGGGGTATTATTTGGTTTAAGGGGTAGGGTTTGGAGGGGTGGCATTGAGAGGAGCAGCTATGATGACAGAGCTCTGTTGTTGTAGCTACATCTGCTAATATAGGCTCTTGTCCATTTCATCTGGTTCCACAATATGAATTGAATACTGTACACCAGACAGTATCCCCCACTCCCACCCTTCACTTTCCTTTTGAGGAGTGCTGTCAAGTAGCTATGATAAACACAAGGGTAATACTTTTCATGATTGATTGTGTGTGGGATGGATTGTGGGACATAAAAGGATGATCCTCTAAATAGTAAATAGTGCCAGAATGAGACACAATCTCCTGCCCACCAGAAGTCCTTGTTTGTGCTCTTTTACACACTGTGAGAAAGCATTATCTAAGCAGGAAAAATTCATATTCTTGAACAATTGGACTTTGATGAAGTGAAGGGACATCTTGCCTATGTCTTCTGGTGGACCCATAAAGGCAAAGGTAATTTGGACAGAGTCCCTGCATCATTTTGCTGCCATGTTTGGATCTACTCTGCTGAGAAAGCTGAAAGCAGCACTAATCCAGCTGCTCTATGCAAGAAACTGAGCTAAAACTCTCCACTTCGTTTTAGAAATAAATCGGTTAACAGCCTTGGTATGTGAGGTCTCTCAAAAGCTTCTTCAGAACCACGAGGAATGTCTTTGAGTTAATGTCTCCATTTTTTGCATGTAGCAGGAAGAAAGGAAGCAGTAGGGAAATAGCAGTTGCATTCAATTACCTATAATCCTTTAGAATGCATTCATTGGTGCAGAGAATGCAGCTGCTGCTTTGTTGGCTGAATTCAGCCTCCTGGAGCATGTAGATTATTGTAACAATTTTACAATAGCTGTATTGTCCTTAAAGAACCCAAACCCCACCTTTCCTAGCTAGTTGCCTCCTGTTGACTTGGACCACAGTCTCCATCATTGGCCATGCTGACTGAGGATGATGAGGGCTGTTGTTCAGCACTTCAGGAGGGCCCCAACTGATGGGAAGGCTACCCTCAATGACAGATGAATACGTGTTTCCAACACACATTTACATGTGTGGGATTAAGATGGCCCTTGCAGGCCCTGCTCTTCTTCCCCACACATTAAGGTAGGGACTTCTCTGTAATGGCACCAATATTGGAGAATTCCCTCTCCCCTCCTTGAATCCCTGGTTTCTTCCCTGTTGTCTTCTAAGCAACTGGCAAGGCAGTACTGTGTTGTTCCACTGGGATTTTCTGGGATGAAAAGCAGATTTGATTCAGATCTGTTTAAATACTGCTGCTTCAAATCTTTTATTCTTTGGTGGATTGCTACTGGAAGTTTGAAATAGGTGCTTTTGATATTTTGTATTGCACTGATATGTATTATTAGCAGGGGCAATACTTGGCCCACTGATTGTCTTGAGTCAGGAACAAGCTGAACTTCTGCACAAGTTTTTAAAAACTGTCCTACTGTTTTTTAGACACAAGTATGTTTCCACATAGTGCTGCAAGCCCCTTGGCAGTTCCATATTAATGATCTGACATTCTGTGCTGTTGTCTGATTAAGAGCAGGTAGTCTCTATGGAGGGCGTTTTCTCATGTCTTCTACTTTGGAGAATCATAGAATCTTAGACCGTTTCAGCAGGATGCCTGCATTCTGGCACGGGGAAGCAAGAGGAGCGAGACTGCAACAACGCTTCTGCAAGACGTCATCATGGTTCCGTCCTTCTTACATCGCCAGCTGGTGCAATAGCAGGGTAAATCATTGATGGGCTTTCCCCGTCAATGACTCCCAATTGTGCAACCATCCCCTTACCTTTTTTTCGTGCTGTTCCCCAATCGTATCAGCTCCCATGGTCAATCTGAGAGCCTAAGGCATGGACACACACAAGTGCCCAATGCTGGCCAATCAGAAAAAAGGCCTTGGAAAAAGATGACCAATCAGGCACCACGAGGTGGGGAAAGGGCATGGAGAAGGTGTTGCCATTGACACCTTAATGTGGAAGGAGCAGCAGTGTTAATGCTGCTACTCCTCCACCACTGAGGGATGCGTGCTAGAGGGAGCAATGGAAAACCATTCCCACTCCATGGTTGGTGATGCCAGGATCCGAATGGAGCATTGCACTATCAGGGTAAGGTGCAGAAAGGGCCTTAGAGTTGGAAGAGGCTACAAGGGTCATCTAGTTTGGTCGCTTGCCATGAAGAAATACAGAATTAAAGCACTCTTGAAAGCTGGCCATCCAACTTCTGTTTAAAGACCTCGAAAGAAGGAAAGTCCACCACCCTATAGCGCAATTCCACTCTCAAAACAGCTCTTAGAATCAAGATGTTTTGCCTAATGTTCAGGAGGAATCTCTTTTCTTGTGTTTTGAACTTCTTGGGTTGTGTCTCTGAAGTAGCAGAAAACAAGTTGATTCATTTTCTACCTGATATGCCTTCAACCATTAAACATGGCAATCATATCACCTCTTAGTCTTCTCTTCTCCAAGCTAAACATACCCAGTTCCTTAAATCATTCCTCATAGCGCTTGTTTCCAGACCTTTGACCATCCTGGTTGCCCTCCTCTGAACACATTCCAGCTGGTCAATATCCTTCTTGAACTGTGATGCCCAGAACTAGGCACAGTATTCTGAGTGAGATCTGAAAAAGCAGAATAGAGGGAAACTATTATGTCTATGAACTTCTGTGCTATACTCCTGCTAATGTACTGAAAGGTGAAGGAGTCTGAACCAGACAGATGGGTTAATGTTACACCTGATGGAATGACAGAAGTCTATCTGTTTCCCAAAATCTGAATAATGATCCCATTGTTTCTGATGGGAAGGCAGGGGTGGATGTACAGTTTGGGTAATAGGGACACCACGCCACAAAACCCCAATGCCCCTGCCAGTCACTGAAGGTGGTACTGTGTCTATATAGAGTTTTCAAGAGAGGAAACTGCATAGAAAACTAGAAGTAGTTGGTTCTGGTAAACCTATTGGTTTTGTCTCTATTGATTCTTCCCTTGCTCATCCAACCCCAATGGACCTCCACTGTCCTTGGGATGAAATGTAGAACATTCTCAAAAGACAGAGGTGGGTATGGAGAGAGCATGAACTATAACTGGAAATTGTATTAAGATCCTCTCACTCAATTACTTTCATAGCCAATATAATATGTGCAGGGTGATCCCCTTTTCCTCAGAAATAAATCCTAACAGGTCCAATTGTTGCTGTGTGTGTTGTAGTCATTTCCAACTTATAGTGACCCTAAGGCAAACCCATCACAGGATTTTCTGAGGCTGAGAGTTTGTGATGCCCCCAAGGTCACCCAGTGGGTTTTCATGGCCAAGTGGGGAATCAAACCCTGGTCTCCAGGATCATAGTCCAGTGCTCAGAACACGGCACCACACTGGCTCTAACAGGTCCAAGAGGATTATACAAAATATGAAATGATGTCGTGTTTCTTTTATCTTCTCTTTACTCATTCAGTTAATATTTTTACATGTTGCTCATTTCAGGAGGTTTGGTGGGGGGATGTTCCTTCTTATCTTATATATGAGGTGGCCAAAGGGTTTTTCCTTCCTAGGGCTATGCAACCAATTTGGCCAAATCCCAAATAACAAAGCAGATTGGTCTGATTCAGTCCAATTTGTATGAGATCTAGGTCTGAATAGAATGGCCCACTTTGGTTGGCGAGTGCAAGCGATACAGTGCAAAGTGCTTATGACTAATCTGGGGATCTGAATGTCAAACATAGGTAGGAAAAGTCTGGAGACTGCCTCTCCAGTATGACCATACAAGGAATTTCAAGGTGGTATGATGCAGAGGGGGAGGAGCGTAGCTGGACTTAGCTCACCAACAGCTCTGTTGTGCAATCTGAGTTCCTCCCTGAAGCACAGAAGAATTGCTTGAGAGCAATGGGAGGCCGCCAGTATGGCTGCCTGCCAGCACTTCCTGGAAGTGGCTCAAGGGATGTATTGCTTTGCCTCTTCGGGATATACTGGGAGTAGTCATACTTCATCACATCACTCTTGGTAAGAGACAACACTCCATTGGTTATCCTTCTTTTTGCAAGTTTTTTTTTTAAAAAAATAACTAAAATGTAATGTAGCAGTGACAAGCCATACGTTAGTTTTTATAAAAGTACTCTAAAGAAACACTAACCCTAACATTTTAAAATGATTCTGGATTCCACCTACTAGCTACAGTCAAAACTCTGACAGCCATGGTTCAGAGCAGCCTAGGGTTCCAAACCAATTTTAAAAGTACATTTAAGTAATCTCTTTCATTCTGAAATATATTCTTGGTCCATGAATAATGAAGACAAGTTACTAGCTGTCCGTAAGAAAAAAACATTACTAAATATTGTTCAGAGCTAAATTCTGCGGCGTTATCATTATATTTATTTGCATCCTGCCTTTCTCTCAGAACTGGGACTCGGGGCATCTTATAATTTAAAAGCACAATACAAACAAAAACATACAAAAAACAAACATGAAAATAGGGTACAGGGGTGTAGCTCTGGAGGAAAGGCAGAATGAAGAGGTTGCCCCCCAAGTATTCTGCCCTATTGAAATTTCCTTCAGCCGCCAAATTTCTAGCATTGTAGAGAGTGAGACACTGAAAATCACTGACACTCAGAACAATTTTCTTTTCTTTTTTTACATTCCCTTGCTAACTTTGGCTGCTGCTTTCTTTGAATGCCTAAACTGCATTTCTCAACATTCAGTTGAAGTTTTGAGTTAACAGCAATGCTAGAAATGTGGAGACTGGAGTAAAATCTCATGTGGGGGGCAGAATTCTTATTTGGGGGCAATGTTTTCATTCTCTCCCTCTCCATAGCTATGCATCTGCAGACATTTCTTAACTACACTCTTCTAGTATGATTATTCCACTTTCAACATCCTAGGAAATCCTGAAGTTTGCAATTTAGAGAGGGACAGCCAGCCCCTCCCTAAACTGCAAACCCCAGGATTCCCCAGGATGTTGAAAGTGGAATAATCGCACTATAAGAGTGTAGTGCGGAAATGGCGTGTATCATAGGATATATTTGGTGAACCGTTGATCTGAGGATGTCTTGTCCTTAATTCACTTCACTTGCTTCTCATCACACACTGATTACTTCTTTACACAAGCTTTATGTCTTCAAATACATAAAAATAACTCCCAACCTACTGACACCCTGACATAATGTGAACAGATCTATCCCATCAGAACTTACTTTATAGAACTTGGCCCTAACTTAAACCTTATGCCCTAGGATTTCTTTAAAACAGTATTCATTGAGTGAATTATGAACTTGTGATCACAATGAAAATTCTAATGCATTGTGAGGTATAAAAATGCTACATGTCTAAAGGAATGTTTGCAACTGGAATCCTGTCAATGAAACATGCATGTTTAATGCCCACATATATCTGGTTGGTGCCCTGTCCCAAACCTCCCTCTTACAGGTGCCAAACCCTCTGAGTCCACTGGTGTGGATGAGGTAGAGTAGGGCTGCAGGAACTGCTTCTCTACCTCTCTTCATCTCATTAAGAGAGAGGCAGAGGAATGAGCTCATTGTTCATCTCCCCGTCTCTCCAGTGGACTGCAGCAATTGCTTTTTTTTGTTTGTTTGGGGGAAATAATTTTACATAGCCAGTGAATGGAATCTGAGGACATTGCTCACAGCTGGGCAGGCGATAATGCCAGTCCATTATGCAACTGTATTGCAGATCTATGTCAGTTCTCCAAGAAAACATGACTTGGGGAGAGAGGCCAAAACATTCCACTCTCGAGCATAAGCAGTCATGTAGGGATGGGGGGGGCAATGATGGGAACAGTTTGCTCCAGGCGGCAAGTTTTGGAGGGTGTCCCAGCTTGTAGCCATGCCCCTGCGTGCTATAGCCCTGCCCCCTCGCACCATGGCCATGCCCTCACACACCGTAGCCCTTCCCCCTACGCTGTAGCGCTGCCCCCCAGCCACCACCACCCCGACTCCAAGCTCCGCCACTGGTCATAAAGGTTAAGAGTGGAGTTCTGCAATTTTGCTATAATGATTGCTTCATTTTCCTGATAGGCTTCTAACAGTCCACAAAACTTACTTAGCTCTTGCTGGAGCTCTTGTGATGTTATGGAACGTTCATAAATATTCTTATTGTGCAAAGAGAAAAGTCAACCACAGATCAGTGGCACTGTTAACTTCTGTGAAATAAGTGAAACTTCAGTTCAATAATGCTAAAATTTCACACGTAGCTCAATAAACAAGCACAGAACCCAAGGAATGCAAGGCTAAGTAGAAACAAAAAAGCCAGAAATATGGGAGAAGGTCCCAAATGATGGCATGCTTAATGGAAGGGGGATAAAGTAGCCTGTGGAATGATGAAAAGGAGACCAGAGGGAATATAGGTAGAGAAAGCAATGGGAAGGAGTATGAGGAAGACAAGATTTAAGGACTAGGGATAGAAGCAATGTGAACTGTTGTATTAAATTTAACTATCTTGACTGTTACATTAGCACATGTCCATTAGCTGGCGCTTTAAAGCTGTGCTGTCCTTTATTCCTAAATATATATTTAGGTGATCCTCATCTCTTTTTTCTTTCCCTTTGAACTCAACCCACAATTTTTTGTTACAAACTGCTGAATCAGTAATCATACCACCACTGTAATTATATTAACAAAATATGTAAAATTTGGTTCTCGGAACAACCTTAGTGCTCGTTCAGAAAGAGTTGGAAATAATTACATCCCACAATGTGTTGTAATGCCATTTTGCCTTTCAAAAATTATTTTCCATCCACCACGAAGAATTCATATCGGAATACAGTGACCTTGATTCCCCAGTATCATTAGACACCCCCTCCTTCATGATCCTTGCCAGCGTTAAATTGTTCTGGTAATCCATGATTCAGTAAGCTTTAAAGAGAAAAGCCCAATTCCTGTGAATCAGCCAGAGTGAATTAACATGCTATTAGGTTTCTTTTGAAATTACCAAAGCTTGCCTGAATACTGGTTCCTGATTCCCCCCTTGATGGTTCACAGCTTGTGCCACCCACAAAGCTTTTGCTAAATGCTGGAAATAAATCATAGTACATAACATAGGAAGGAGAAAAGAGTGTCAACTGCAAGCCAGTCCAACCTTTATATGTTAAGAATAGTGATGTTGCCAATGTTCATAACCACCCAGCTCAGAATACCAGTTTTTGAATTCATAAGGTTCATCTGTATTTGATGTTGAGCAGAGGAGGAGGAAAAAGATTTTGCTAAAGTTCTTTTTCAGTGTGAGGTATAAATTAAGATTCTGCTTATGCACAAAAGTTGCTCAGTGTTAAGCCCTTATCCTGCTGAAATGGGTGAGGGTAGGGGCTCACCCATTTCAGGACTAAGCCCTTTGTTGTTCTGTGCCTTCAAGTTGTTTCCAAATTATGGCAACCTGAAGATGAACCTGAAAGCCAGTGTAGTGTAATGGCTTGAGCCTTGGACTATGCCCCTGGACGCCAGGGTTCGATTCCCCTCTCGGCCATGGAAACCCACTGGATGACCTTTGGTGTGTCACACACTCTCAGTCCCAGAAAACCCAGTGATAGATTCACCTGAGAGACACCATAAGTTAGAAACAGCTTGAAGGCACACAACAACATCAACATCATCATCATTAACAACAACGTGAGCCTATCATGGAGTTTTCTTGGCAAGATTTGTTCAGAGGGGGGTTAGTGGCTTACCCAAGGTCACCCAGTCGGTTTCCATGGCTGAGCAAAGATTCAAACCCTGGTCTCCAGAGTTGTAGTTCAATGCTCAAACCACTACATCACCCTGGCTATCCTCACCAAAACTCTTACTGAGCATGGGAGAATCTTTAGTGTTAAGTCCTCATTCCAACTGATTTCAGAGAAACTGAACTCCATGCCTATGCCACCCAACTCAATGGCCTCCTATTTTGTGAATTTCTTCTTGTTTAATACAAACTTCTCAATTTGTTTCTTATAAATGTTTTACGGAGAGCCAACGTGCTGTGGTGGTTTGAGCGTTGGTCCCTGGGCAAGTCACACTTTCTCAGCCTCAGAGCAATGCAAGGGCAAACCTCCTCTGAACAAATCTTCCCAGAAAAACCCATTGATAGGTTCACCTTAGAGTTGCCATACATGGGAAATAACTGGAAGGCACACAACAACAACAAGAATTTGTTGTTCCTATCCAGCTCTCAATACCTGCTGTTGTTACCCAAATCGTCAGACATATTTTAGGCTGCTGGTCTTTAAAATAAAGTCTGAAAGCATGTTGCTTTAATGTAAACATGAGACCCATCCATCCTTCAAAGTCTTTTACATTCCTCTTGCACCCCCTTGATTCCTCAGATCTCCGACTTGAAAAAATATTGAAGAAAAGTGCAGAATTGATGCCCTTGGAATCACAATTGCTGCCAGGAATTGCAATTCTCCATTTAAACAAGGTGTAGTCTCCTTGTGCCCACATCTGGCTAATTCCATGGGTTTTTTCTTTTTGTTTTTTCTCCTTTTGAGGGTGGTGGGGTTGCTGTATTTTTAATGTGACACGAGGATCCCAGACCACCTGAATTTGCACACTATTGTCCTAAGGACTTAATTACATACTCAACAGGGAATTCTTATTTGTTGCTACAGACTCTAAACACCTTCACGCACATCCCCATGTGTTTCCCTTCATGATTACATCTGGTAATAGAAAGACATGCTATGATGTCATCAACATGCTCAGAATTTCCCTGCCTCCTGTAAGCAAAAGCCCATGAATGAGACAGATTATTCTGCTATCATAGATAATTAAGCTTTGTTGACAACTGGCCTTTCTTGAAGACTTCCCCAGAGACTGCAGTTAATAGAGTGGTTCTCCTCTGACCACAGTGATGTCATCCCCATTATGCTTGCATGTTTTTCAATATGCCCCCATAATCATTATTGCTATTGATTATGCTAAACCAGGAGTAGCACATTAAAATTCCGCGCCAGATAACCTTCATTTGTGTTTCCCTGCAGAACATTGTCAAAACAAAAAACCACCTCACAATTGTGTTGCAAGATTAAGGTTGATAAAAAGATGTCCATTCTCTAGCAGAGATCAGTGACAACAAACACAAAAGGGAATTTTCTAGATTACTGCTGACTTGTGGCTGAGATCACAGTTGGCTTCAGGGATGTCATCCTTTTACTAAACTTGTAGATTTTTAATCTGTACATTCTAAGGAGTATCATAGCCATTTAAGTCAGTGAAATTTGTTCTGGAATTCAAAAGCTGGGAGCAGATTTTTCTCTTTCTTCAGAAAATGACATATCCTCAAAATGTCCTGGTTTGGCATGGACGGTCTCAATTGTTCCTCTGTCCTCCCACCTTTTTAGCTACTTTGAAAATGTCCCAGGTTCTCTCTCCTCCTCCCACTCTCCCCCTTTGTGCTCAGTTGCTGCAAATGCAGCAGGAAGTCAAAAAGGAGTTTGTACCCAATTAGCACATCAAGGAGGAGAGGAGGGGAGAGGTGGAATCTTGCCCTTCAGATAAGCTCAGGAAAAAGCAAACTGCTGCAGCCTTTTCTAGCCAGTCTGTTCTTTCTCATTATTGTTTGCCCTCTTGACCGCACTCTGATGTCACTTGCCACACATGTCCCAGTTGTCATCTGTAAAAACTTGGTGGGCATGCAATCCACTGAACTTGATTTCCTGTTACTAGCACATTCTTCCTTTCCAAGTGTATTGGATTACAACTCCCACCGTCCCCAGCCAGCATGAGATTCGAGGAAGCTGCATTACAAGTGTTGGATTTTCAGGTTTTGTTTTTTTTTAAGGAGGAAAAAAACATCCACTGGAATCTATATGACTTGTCACGCTATGTAACTTTATGTATACCTAGTTACACATAAGGATTGCAAAAAACAAAACAAAACCCTCTTTACTGAATTGCAAAGATAAGTAACAGGATCCTGGGAAGAACGCCCAGTGAACACTAAGACCAATGTGCTGCGAAATCAGGCACCAATGTGCTTTGCGCACTGATGCTCCTGAGGCACTTTGCTGGCTCTTCTATGTAGTAACGCAACAGCAGCCTTCTGCTGGATATGGATGTTATGCAACTGCACCATTCTAATTCCCACGGACATAAGTCCCCCCACAAAGATATAAGCTTTCCAAACTTTTCACATTGGTGACACACTTTTTAGGCAGGCATCGTTTTGTGACACAGTAATTCAGGAAGTAATTCAGTACATGGAGGCAGCCCCTCCACCCACGCCTGTCCTACCACCCTTGCTGGGGTCTTTCTCAGCCTGGGGCAGTGGCAGTGGGAGAGGCAGCCCCTCCACCCAAGCCCGGCCTGCTGCCACCGTCTTCTCTGGGGTCTTTCTTGGCCCAGGGCAGTGACGGCGACACACCTACGCATTGCAGCCAACACAGTAATGTGTTGTGACACACAGTTTGGAAAGCTCTGATATAAGGCCTCAACAGGATTCCAGCCAACACCTTTCTAAACCAGAGGTATAATCTAACCCATTCCTTTTGTAAAACAGCCAGATATATTCCCTCCTTTTTATAGACCATGCCCTAAGAATGTTCACCATTTGCTCTCCTTTGGCCCTGCATCACTTGGTTTTACTGGTTGGCCATTAAAATATGTGCAGTTACTGTAGGTTGCCATGGTTACCAAAGGTCTTTGAGAAGTTCCCCCCATTAGTTTCAATTTCCTCTGCTCTCCTGAGTGTGAATGCAATAGAAACCTGTCTAATCCTCTCCAGAAACCTGCAAGAGCACCCGTGTCACTGGCTCTGCGGCTCAGCGAGAAGACAGCGTTCACCTCAGCCTGCCTGCAGGTGCCTGTTTGGCGTTTACCCTCAGAGGTCTGGGCTATGGAAACTGCTGGATTCAGCAGGAACTTGTAGTCCATATTGTTTTAGAAGGTAAGGCTTTCTCTTCTTACGCCAAGCACCAGTGAAACATTAACCTGTTTGTCTGGCACAAGCCACTTCTACACCTTTGAAAGAGGAAAACATGTTTATTCAGGCAGTGTCTCAAAGGGAACCTAAGGTGACTGCTGACTTGCTGCCTGCAAGCTTACCCTTAAGAAGTACGACAGTAACACTGTAGGTTGGTGCTTTATGACTGGTTAGAACTGGGAAGACAAATGTCAGTCATTCACTTGCACGCATTCATTTTAGGCCTAGCCTCAACACTTTTTGGTGGCAATGTGTAACCTGCATAAGGAGTACTTTCACACACACACACACACACACACACACACACACACATATACACATAGACAAGGCCCGCTGTTTTTTGCCAGTAGTGACACTGCAGAACCCATCAGCCTCACCTGAGCTGACCTGGTTGCAAGGCTGAGTGGCTGCTCAGCTCCCAGCCCACTATAACATCATCCCTGCTGCCATTGCTGAGTAAGTTCATCTGATAGGGGCTGACCACCCCATAGCTGCAACACCACCAGGTCTAGAAACAGCATCCACCTTACCAAAGGACCCAAATGGAAGTGACAATCCCTGGACAAATAATGCTGAGGGCCCCAAGCAGAAGGCACCCTCCATGGCCATGGCTGGGATGTTTGGGCCTTGGCAGGTGTCCTAGCGTGCTAGGTATTCATGCCAGGCCTAGTTCTTTTTCAGCTTATGCAAGAAATACGCAATCCAATGCTAAAAATGTTTACTCAGAAGTAAATCCTGCTGAGTTCAATCCTGCTGTTTAGAATGTATGTTAAGGACCGCAGTCTGAGTTTTTACAGCTGTTCTACTAGTTCACAGACCTGCACGTCTCTATTTATTCTCTTCACCTAATTTATGTTTTCATTTAAGTCAGAGGGGACTGGCAGTTCTTATTTCAGTTGGGAAATCAATCCACTGTGGGTTTTAGTCTGGATTTTTAACAAAATGTTTACATTTTCCAAGCGCTGACCCTATCTGAGGATAGAGAATGGCATCCTGGTTAATACCTTTAAAGTTCAGACTAAAACATAGAGCAGATTAACAGCCTCAGTGACATGGGAGCCACCAGCTGCCACCGGTTTAGGTAAATGCACTATCTGAGGCACTGCAGGTATAAACGGGACCACCCTTCTAAAATCCAAGTTATGGTATCAAAGGATTTCTTCCTTCTTCCCCAATCCTCACCATTTTACATAACTGTGGGGAATGTATTCTTATAATAGTCTATCCTTTGCCAGTTTCAAAGGTAAGATAGGATCTGGTCATTTGGTTTAAAGATATTAGGAAAAAAAGGCTGGCATGCTGGTTGCTGTCTTAACCCACCTAGTTCCTTCACACATGCAGTTGTCCTTTTTTGGGTGATGCCTAGTGACTGCATTCAGCTGAAGGCTACAAAGGCAGAATTACACATGTGATGCCACAGCATATAGATTTGTGTTGCACATTATGCATCAGTGCGCGTTGTGCATTGATTGCATGGTTGCTCATGCTTGCACATGATTGCACATTCCACTTCGATGTGTATTTGGTTGTGCAGCATTAGAATTCTGTCACAAGATAATATAGTGCAACCAAGGTCTATCTTCATGGGAAATGTGTTGTTTAGAAATGAATACAACCAGTCTGTGTGCATGCTTTATTTCTGTCTATCCATAAGCTGATATTGTGGAAACATCACAAATCTCCAGTACACTGACCCCTTCTTTCTTCTCAGAAGGAAACTAACGCTTTAATGCTGTACCAGAATCTACTCCTGCCTGACAATGGCAATACATGATACCTGAAACAATACTTTTGATGTGCATGCAACAGCAGCCATTAAAAACAAGTACAGTATAATAAACTGTTCTGTAATACACGGCACTGTTTTAGTTTTGTGTTTGGGGATATAGGAACAAGTTCCAATATGAAATGTGGTTTGACAAGTTGCGCAAGTTTCAGTCAGTTTGCAAGGGCTAAATGGAAGTTCCGGGACTGAGGGCTATAGACAGCTTTGCCTGGGAACAGATGAAGATAGCATAACAGAAACATCGTTTCCTGAGGTGAGAGAACCAGCATGGTGCAGTGGATTGAGCATTGTACTATGACCCTGAAGATCAGGATTCAATTGCCCATTCAGCCATGGAGACCCAGTAAGTGACCTTGGACACATCAAGCATTCTCAGCCCCAGAAAACTCCATGATAGGGTCACCTTAGGGTTGCCACAAGCTGGAAATGGCTTGAAGGCACACAGCAACAACAAAGCAAAATGCAGGCTGCGGGCCACAGGCAGCCCTTGAGACCCAAATGTGCACCCCTTGAGACCCAAATGTGCACCCCAAAGCCCCCCGATTTCCCCGATTTATCTATTTATGCTAAATTTGGGGCAATTTTCCACCCAGAACTGGCCCAAACCACCCCAAAATGGCCACAAATATATCAATAACCTCACCCACCCACCTGAGCTACCCAACATCTCCAAAACAAAATAAAAAAAACTGCTGAAAATTGGCCAAAATTGTGGCTGGCAAGGACATCGACTCACTTCCAGCATGCCAAAATGTGATGATGCAACCCTCTGAAGGGTCCCCAGACAGAAAATGGCACTCTTCCCCTCTGCAATTGCACAGCCCTGCTATAAGCCAAGAACACCAGAGTCCTTTGTGGGGCCTGTAGTCCAAAAAAAGTAACTTTTCCCAAGCTCTGCCTCCTTGAGTTCCTGGCAGGCAGAGTGGGTTTTTCATGAGATGAACCTGAAACAAAAGTATGGTGTTGTTTTGCAGTTTCCAAAGGGCCCAGGTCTTTAACCAGTGCTACTCAAAGTGGTGGTCCATGGCTCAGCTTGAGGTACATCTCTGGCCATTTCTGCATGAGGCGAGGGAATCGCCCCATGATGCTACTTACTAGGTCTTATGCCTCCCCGGTCCGGTCCAGGCTGCTCCGGAGCAGTGCATGCTCATCTCTCCGCACTGCTCCGGCATCGAAAATGGCGGCTTCCGGTTGGTCAAGGGTCTCGACCAACCGCTGAAGCTTGCCAGCCACTGGCAATTGGTGCAAGCCTGAAAATCTGCACAAGGGAGCAGGCTCGCACAGGCTCACACTGTGTTTTTGAAAAACAGAAAGAAACAGGTTTTTCAAAAGCATGCTGGACGACCACTTGGGGTCGTTCCAGAGTGGGCTGAGGTGCGGATCTACGTTAAATAGTCTGGACCCAGTCCACTCCCAGGTGCAGACGTCCTCCCTGGAGGACGGACTGCACCATTTCAAATACCCCATGCGGAAATGGCCTCTGACTGACCACCATCCCTTCTCATTTCCCCTGTTTTCCCTGTCCACTGTGTCATGACAGGCTGCTGAGTAATCAAACACCAACAAAAACAGCACTCTGTATGGCACTTAAAGCAGCTCAGTACTAGAAAGTGGTGAGGCTGACCAGCCTGGGCAACATGTTCGTAAGGAAAGCACAGGAGTACGTTGCTCAAATAGAAGCAAAGTTTTGTATAGCTCAAGAAATGGAGAGGAAGTGACAAAAAGCAGTTAATTATTTTTAATGTGCTTCTCTTGTGAACTTTTGCCAATGATGGTAAGCTAAGGCAGTGAGAACATGACCCAGCCTCCGTAGGTTAGTCAGACACAGCAAAAGAGACTTCAGAGGAATCTAGAAAGAGAGATGGGTCAGCCAAGCAAAGCAGATCCTTTTATTCAGTTGATCATACTGGAGCCACAGGCACAGACAAAAGAACAACCAAGTCTGTGATAGCATCCCTTTCCAGGACCTTATGCTATGCATCACTCCACTGCAGTTTGGGTTGATATTGTTTACAGTTTATTTTCTTGTAGCCATCTGCATCCAAAACCAATAAATGTTTTCCATTCCCGTACAATCTGCATTTCTCGGCTTATTCCAGAATTTCTAGAGGACTCAATGACAGTCAGACATTCTCTTGAAATTTTTGTAATCCTTTGCTGGAGGGGGAATATAACTTCACACATCTGTCATGTCAAACATTTGTGAATGTGACAAAATCTCTAAATCCCTGCTTTAAATTTGCATGATGCCTAACAAGCATACATACCTCTTTAAAAACAGATCATCTGGATTAATGTACTAATGGCCTGAATCGTGTTGTTTAGTCTTAACTAGAGTAGATCCACTCTATCAATATGGCCCTTTTCACACGGCATTTGCCATGCGAAAGGGCCCCTCGAGAGTCACACGAATGTGAGGAGCGGTCCACACGATGCACTCACAATCACGCGACGCTCCAGGTTCTGGCAGACACTGCTTACGCACTATTTCATTTTTGGCTTTAAGCTGTGCATGCGGAGCTCCAGAGCTGTGGCGCTCATGCTTCCTGGAAACTCCCAGGCTGCACTGTGGAAGGAAGAGGCGGGGCTCTCGCGCGAGCAGCTGGCAGCTGTGGAGCTGAAGGAACTGGGATGTGAGAGCCTCTTGCTGGAGGCTGCTCGCATGATCCCCACACCCCAGTGCCAAGAAAAAGTGAGTTGAGGAAAGGGCCTATATGGTGAACGGTAAGTCAATACATCAACAACTTTCATTGATTCAATGGGTCTACTTTAGTTACAACTAACAACAGGATTGGCCACCATTTGCAACCAGTGGAATAGTCAATACAGGCAGACCTGGTGTTTCCCATCTCAGCACAGTGGTGAATCCACTGTGGGATTCAGTCTGAACTTACACAAGCAGGCCAAAGTGCCGAACCCTTGTTGTTATTGTTGTGTACTTTCAAGCTGTTTCCAATGTTTGGCAAACATAAGGTGAAACTATCATGGGGTTTTCTTGGGAAGAGTTACTTAGAGTAGGTTTGTCATTCATTACCTTCCTTTTATGCTGAAAGAGTGTGACTTTTCCAACACCATCCACTGGGGTTTACATGTCTGAGGGGGAATTTGACTTCTGGTCCAAAATCCTAGTCCGACATTCAAACCACTAGATCACCCTGGCTCTCATAGATGCTATGTGCCTTTAAGTTGACTCCGACTTGTGGCAACCATCTCATAGAGTTTTTTGGCAAGATTGATTCAGTGGTTTGCCATTGCCTTCCTCCTAGACTGAGATAGTCTGACTTGCCTGCGTCAGTAATAAGGATTCAAACCTGGTCTCCCAGAGTCATGGCACAACAATCAAACCACTACCCCACATTGGCTGAACCCTAATCCTCCACCCCTCAAAATAGGCTCACCATCTTGATGATCTTCTTTACAGTGCAGGGCAGAATTGCACACCCCACTGTCACCAGGAGCCACTGGAACAAAGGCAGCAGAAGGAAGAACAATGACACCATGAGGACATTGGCTCTGTCCCATGGGCATCAATCACAAGATTTTCCCTCTGCACATATTTTGCACAGAGCTAGGAAAGCTTCCATTTTTGGACTGTAGCTCCCACAGCCCCTGATCAACATGTATCAGAAATGCCCTATGCAGACTAGAATTCCAAAATTTGATCCACATAACCACATCAGTTTGGCCTGTTCTGAGGTCTGTGTTTCTTCCTTGCACCGTTGGCAGCCCATATGCTGGCGTATGCATATATTCAGTTTCTTGTGTAAGAAATGTGTCCCCCACCCATCCCCAAGCAAATGAAAACTATTTCCCACAGCATTTTAAACCACAGTAATAAGACAAATCAGAACAATCTGAAGTCTAGGGGTAGAGAACTTCGAGGTTTAAGGTGGGAGCAAGATTGTCACAGAAAGACAGCGTGTGTCTCATGAAATTTTAAAAGCAGCTTCTAGTGCAGGAGTGAGCCATGCTGACAGTTCTAGACTCTAGTTCTGGCCTGGGAGCTGCTATAGGCCATTCAGTTTAGGTAGCTTATTTGGAAAAGGGCACTAAAGCACTTAAAACAAGCAACACACATTGATTTTATCTGCAGACAAAAATTCAGCCTCAAAAAACATTCCTTTTTTTTTTATAAAAAAAGGTTTTTAGCCATTGGCTGCCCAAATTCGGTGGCACCATTTGCTGCTGAACTTTGGTGGTGTGGTTTCAATTCTTATGGGACTGGGAGCTGCTGGGAGTTTTGGGGCTGCAGTACAGCCCGTGGATTATGTGTTGCCCACTCCTGCTGCGGACATCTTTCCACCTGAGATGAAGTATAAGATTCTCCTCCCTCGTCCACATGCAGATTGGGTTGGGATTTGAATCTTACTTCAGTGCTACAGGTGGGATAGCATTCGGCACAGACTTGAGACAAGGGCCTAGTACAAAGGACTCAGAACAGTTTGCGTAGTAACAGTTGCCTGAGGTGGCTGCTTCACTCTGCCTAATGGCAGGGCTGGCCCTGGTGGTAAAGATATGTATGTGGAGAACTGGATGCTGAAGTTCAGGGAGAGTTGTGAAAATCTACAGACTTCTGTGTGTGTGTGAGAGAAGGGAGTTATCTGGTGAAAGAAACCTATGAGACGATTTACACAGAGAAGCTGCTGGTTTTATGTTACCAGGGGACATTTCACACTACCCAATGATAGCACCCCAATGCCACTTTAAGTGCCGTGGCAATATCCTATGGAATTCTGGTTTTTGTAGTTTGGTGAGGCACTAGAGTAGGAGTCTGGAGTAGGGCCCAGAGCTATGTAACAGTACTCCCCCCGCTTGGGGGAATTAAGAGTTGTCGATAGAAATTAATAGAGAAAACAAGGATTTTGAGATACCTGTGACAGGTTTCTAGCTAGACACCCTAAGACAACAACAAAGATAGGAGTTTGCCTTTTTAAAAGTTCTTGTATAATGTGCTATATGTGTGTGTGTGTATGTGTGTGTGTGTATTACTAAATAACAAGTGAAAGAAAACATACTTTTTAGACTTACTCTTAAATAAAATGACAATGGTGTCTAAAAGCCTGTAAAATTTTGCAAAAGAGGCAGAGTGAACTGTAGCATAAAAGCCTCTCCTGGAAGCACCCTCATTGTCAATCAACCACGAGAGTCCCTTTGTGTTTGCTTCTTTTCCCCTTTCCCTTGTGTCTCCTTCCAAGCTGTTCATGAGACAAGGCCACTGTACAAATGAAGGATGAGCACTGTGCTAGGATCATGTGGAGACGCATGCTCTTCCTTATCCCCAGGGATTAGTCGAGGCTGTTATGGATTGTGAGATACGGTGCTGCCCCCAAGCTCACTTGCCTTCCTATTTGCGGGAGCCCACAAATCAGCTTTATGTTCTGCCGGGCTGCAAGCCATCTAACTTCAGCTGGTTCAAGAGCATTAGGGCATTTTAATTAATAAAAAGGATCAAGATTTTTCCAGTGAAAAGGACTTAATTAGCTTCCTCCGGTGGCACACTGGTAACGTGAAAGCACATAGTGTGCTGCGGATTATACAATGGCACCTCAAGGAAGTAGGCATGGAAAATTCCTGTTAGCTTTGCTATTTTTTCTCCCACTTTCGTCACGGAGTCATTGCTTGCCCAGTAACCACAGAAAGGTGGGTCTAGAACCTCAAAGTGGGATGGTAAAGAAGTGAGGGGATACTTTAACTGGATCAAGTTCTGTCACTCAAGAGCATGCCCGTTTCCAGTAAAATATCTCATGGCTCCAACATAACAGTGCAGAGAATGTAAAGCTGCCTATTTTTTTTTTTTTTTAGGTAATAACTTTTGCTTATTTCAACTAGTCATTCGCCCAACTGGAACATTCCTCATTAATATAATATGTATCTGTAGTGCCCTCTGCAAAAAATCCCCAGCAAATGACTTACTTAGTTAAGGAGATGCTCTACCTTCAGTTCAAGTTTCAAGATTGCATTTCCCTCAAAACCAAAACAACAACAGTCTGTCTGTTGAATGCCAAACCAGGTTGTGAAATGATGTTTGAAATCAAAGTCTGCTGGTTACTTTGGGGATTTACTGTGGATTTTTGAACTCTTTTTGGATTGTTTTAATTGATTTTGTCCAATGTCCTGGTTAGAGGGTTGGCCTGGGACTTGAGAAATTCAAGTTCAACTCGCCACTGAGCTACGAAATTTACTGAGTGACCCTGAACTATTCTCCCTCTCCCCCCTCTCTCTGGCCTACCTCCCAGGGCTATTGTGAGGATAAAGCAGAGAGTAGGAGACCCACAAATGAGCCTGTTGGAGAAAAATCAGATGATAAATTTCATTAATAAATAAATACATTTAAAGCCCACCTATATATTATGTTAAATGCATAGTTTGACATATGCGGTTGTTTTTCACTTTTAAAATGATAGGCATGTTGGAGAGGGTGCAATCAGAACCATAGCAAGTGGGGAGAGCATTTTACTCCAGTACTGTGTTCCTGATGAAAATCCTATTCCCCTTGAAATTTTGGCATGGGAAAGACTTTGCCATAGTGCCAACTGTTATTTACCGACTGTGCTAAATAGCTGCAGGACTACATCAGATACAGGATGCAAAACAAAACAAAATGTTTTTTTCTGGAGTGAAAGTAGATGTCAAGAGATCTTCTAGTGCTGTTTTTGTTGTGTGCCTTCAAGATGTTTCTGTCTTATGGCAATTTTTGAGGCCCCTCCCTAAACTGCAAATCCCAGGATTCCATAGGATGTTGAAAGTGGAATAATAGCACTATAACAGGCTAGTGTGCAAATGGTGAAAGTTTTCTTTGTGAGATTTGTTGCAGGGGAGTGTTATCCTGATTTCTGGGGTCCCTTGGGGGGTACCTCAGTGTGCTCCACATGATGGGGAATGGAAACTAGCGAGAGCACAAGCAATAGCAATGCGAGAGGCAGGGTAACCTAGCGGGGTCTTTTACCTAGTTTTTACGGGGTCAGGCCAAGCCAAAAACCAAACAAAAATGTCCAATAAATGATTTTATTGAATGCAAGCCTCACACACCAACGCAGTCACGCACACACGCACCCGAGAGCTATTGAGAAGCAAAAGAGAGGAAATTGGTCAGAGGGAGTATTGAAGGGCTGTTGTTGGGGTAATACTGCACCTTGTCCTGAAGTCCTGGGTCCGAGAAGGCAGCAAAGAAATGGGACTCAGCACGGAGAGGTCTGAGGGGATCACTCAACAGATGGTGCAATGGTCTGCTGGGGTGACCGGGGGTGATCCAAGAACCACTCAGAAACTGGGACTATTTGTAGCAGTATGTAGGCATGGCTACTGAGTGGCTGCCATGTCCAGCTTTACCCTTCCCCACCCACATGGCCACTGGCTGACCAGGAGTGGGCAAGGAAAGCTTTCTCATACTGCTGCCCAGCTGGCCGCTCTTAACTTCCCACGTAAGTACATGAGTTGACCTAAATGCCTAAAGGCACCAGATCCAGTCTAATCTTGAAAGCTAAGCAGCATCAACCCTGGTTGGTACTTGGATGGGAGACTGCCAATGAATACCAGGTGCTGTGGGCTTTATTTCATCAGGGGGACCTGGCAAAACCCCCTCTGAGTACTCCTTGCCTAAGAAAACCCTGTGAAATTCATGGGGCTGCCATAAGTTGACATGTGATTTGAAGGTGTGTGCGCGCACACGCGCTCTCTCTCTCTCTCTCTCTCTCTCACACACACACACACACACACACACACACACACACACACAGCTTAACATTCCACCAACTTCAAACAGGAGCTTGGCTTCTGTTTTAAAAATGAACAGACTTCTTGCATTATGAAAGCAAAGTGTCTGCAGCAGAGCCGTAGTGGGAGCCAGGCTTCCTGAGAGCTGTTCCAGGTCTTGTCTCTTGTCTTTAAATGAACAATAGCAGGTCAAAGTCTTTAGCCCTTCTTACTTGCAAGGATAGAAGAGAAATTACACAGGCATTATTCTGACAAGTGTTCAATGAGAATGCATTTGTTCTTGTGTCAGTTAGGCACTAGGGGGAATGACAAGAACGCAGAGTTAACATTTTAATTTGATTTAAGACATAGAAAAATAAAAGTAATCAGCCTATATTTAGCTAATTTTTTACTGTTCTGCACTGCCTTGGTATGTTATTTTCCCTTAGACATTTTAACCCCTCTCTCCTTCGGCACCAGCACCACCACAAAATATCTCACAACAATCAGTTAGGTACCTGAAACAGCACAGAGTTCTAAGGCTCTAGTCCAGGACTGGGCACGAACATGTGGGAGCTACATCTGTATGTTACTAGTCTCCTAAAATACACCAATGGGGGTTCAGGGATGTGTTACCACCGTGAACTGGCCTGGCCTTTGGTAACCTCAGATACCATTTTTGATATCATAATTCGGCCCTGCTCTGCCACCAGCCAAGTGTTTGTGAGGCCAACGAACAAGCGCGTCGCTAGGCACGGCGATTAAATGCTGAATCATTCTTGTTTACACCAAGGCAAAGCCAGAAACTGCCAGATCTGCTTTAGGAAACCTCCCTTCATTACAAATGCGCGTTAAAACAAAGAGACCTCTGCCCCGAGAGGGCACCCTGGCGAGTTGAGTGCTTAACTGCCGAGCTAGCCGCATCTACATACTGGCTATACTATTGTCAATTCGGACCCTAACTCAATCAGGTAAATTCTGACCTTTCGGAGACATTGTCTCCAGCCCCAAACTCATTGTTTTCGCCCAAGACTAGACTAGCCCACGGTCATTCTTTCCCTAAATAAAACCCCCCAGTTCCGAGAGCTTCCTCGGATCGCTTCGGACTTCCATCCAGCCTTGCTGCCGCTCTGTTCAGCGAATTCCCCTCGGCCGCCATGCCGAGTTTCTTCTCTTCAATTGGACTTCTGCAGGACTACGAGAAAGGTGGCGTATCACCCATTCCCCTCAAATTCTATTTCCTACTTCTAGTTAGTTGTGAGGTTGTGTTTTCTTAATATTTGCTATCTGTTTAATAAATATTATTGCTAGTTTAAACTGTCTGACTGCTCACTGACCTGAACCTGTATACATAGGGTAAAAGATCCCCGCTAAGTTACCCTGCCTCTCGCTAGCCAAGACAGTGCTCCAGCTAATTTCCCCATATTGTTTGTGTTAGGTTTTGGTTGTTTGGGCGCCCCTCCCGGGACCCCC